>JBBDGP010000342.1:10207500-10537500 GCA_037952835.1 Lithobates septentrionalis | reverse complement strand
TTTAGGTGGGGGGGTTGGGAAATCAAGCTAATTGCTAATTATAAGCACACTATTTGGATTGAGTTTAGGTGGAGGGGGGGTTGGGAAATCAAGCTAATTGCTAATTATAAGCACACTATTTGGATTGAGTTTAGGTGGGGGGGGGGTTGGGAAATCAAGTTAATTGCTAATTATAAGCACACTATTTGGATTGAGTTTAGGTGGGGGGGTTGGGAAATCAAGCTAATTGCTAATTATAAGCACACTATTTGGATTGAGTTTAGGGGAAACAAAATACAATGCAGCTGACTAAATACATTCAAACTGAGTAGACTAGGTGGATATGTGCCCAGCATTGTATGCTGGGGAGGTTATTGAAGGCAAATATACATGCATGACAAAAAAGAACAGGAAAAAAATCCAGCATGCGTGAGGAGAAAAAGGGGACATTCACACTATGTTGCAATGATGGTAAGTAGTGTTTGAGCTAAGAAATACATTACATTATCAAAGATTAAATAAAAGAACATGTGATGCTAATAAAAGAAAAAAATCTTACCTTAATATAGTCCTTCTGCAGGACCTGGATGATGGCAGAACAGGTCTCTGGGATAATAAACCCCAGAGCCTGGGGGGAGATGCCTGTCGAGAACTTGAGGTCCTGCAGGCTTCTCCCTGTCGCCAAGTACCGCAACGTGGCAACTAGCCTCTGCTCCGGAGTGATGGCTTGCCTCATGCAGGTATCCTGCCTGCTGATATAGGGGGTCAGCAAAGCCACCAAACGGTCAAAAACGGGGTCCGTCATCCGGAGAAAGTTCCTGAAATCCTCAGGATTATTCTCACGGATCTCACGGAGCAATAGCTTGTGACAGAACTGGTCACGCTGGAGCAACCAATTCTTGGTCCATGAACTCCTCCTCGCCCTGTTCATGGACTGGTCTTGGTCTGAAGAATAAACTACAGCACCAAACACATACAATGCACGAGCTCGACGACAAGTACGTACAGGTAACATGGCTTCAAAACGGTCGGCTGGTCAGAACGCACTTAACAGAACGCACTGAAGAACAGCAAGGCCTGTGAAGAGCGACCTGAAAATCAGGAACGAGCGAACAATAAAACAAAGATTTCTCAATGCCAACTGACCAAACGCACTGAAAAGCAGATACAAACCTCACAAGCACAGACTGAACAACAGTTAAAACGAACTGAAAAATACGAGTCTCACAAGCGCGAATCGTCTCTCACCAAACTTCTACTAACACGAGATAAACACGAGATTAGCAGAAGGAGCCCAAAGGGTGTCGTACGGGCTATTGAACTTCCGTTTAATAGTCTCGCCGGACTTGGTGTACGTCACCGCGTACTAGGCTGTCGAACTTTTGGGTGGTCGTGTGTAGGCAAGTCCGTTCATTAGAAAGTCTGCCGCAAGTCCGCCGAAAGTCCGCCGGAAGTCTGTCGGACAGGCTGTCGGACTTTTGTAGCTGAAAAGTCCGACCGTGTGTACGCCCCATTACCCTCTCCTATATCCTGTCCGCAGCCTCTGACCACCTCCTGTGTCCTGTCTGCAGCCTCTGATCACCTCTTGTATTCTGTCCGCAGCCTCTGACCGCCTCCCTTATCCTGTCCGCAGCCTCTAACCATCGCCTGTATCCTGTCCGCAGCCTCTGACCACCTACTGTATCCTGAGCTGTGTAGAAACCTCCTGCGCTGTCAGAGGAATCCTATACTAAGGGGACACTGCTGCAACACACAAGACTGCTCCAAAACAGATAAAACAATAATAAACTAAGAGGGTGGGGGCTGCGCTGTGATAGAAAGGGAAGGGGAAGGGGTGGGGGTAGGTAGGGGGGGGGGGGGGCTATACTAGATGGATAACTATCAAATGACCTAAGTTGTGAATAAATGGTGTGAAAGCGTACTCACAGATGCAAATATATAAATAAATAAACTATAAGCACAAACAAATAGCAAGGGATGATATATCCCAAATTCCTGTGATCAAACCAAAAAATAAATAAAAAAATGAAAAAGCTGGAAATGCATACCAGCAAAGAATGTGCAGGGGTATGTGAATCTGCTAGAAAAGGAGTATAGATCCGAAATCTAACATAATATCATGAAAAGGAACTCCAATGACATTACTGAAACCATGTGTATAAAAATATAATAATCAGCTGATAATTGGGTCCACACGTGAATAATAGACAATGTGAATACAAAGTAGATATAAGTGTCCATAAAAATAGTCCCAGTGATTAGTGTTGGTGTCCCGCCAACACTTGGCGAAAAAATACCATGAAAGATAAAATTAAAAATGATAATAGTAAAATTAACAAGATGACAACAGTCCCACCACCAGATGTGACAATCCTGAATATAGATAAGGTATTGATGAATCAGGGGTGAAGGAAAAAACCAGTGTGCTGACAGGTGGGGGCACCTTCGTGTTCTCAAGCCCCTTACCTTACAGCTGTAAGGTATACAGCATATGCAGAGGAGGCCCCGCAGACGGGGAAGTCCAACAATACAGCAGGTGACGTTGATTGGTGATGCCGTGTATCATATATAGAAAATAAAGAACGAGTGGTATATGGTATGATACCGTTTGATATAAAGACACAGGTGGGGGAAAGGGGGAGGGGGGGGTTGCACTCACTTTTTGGACAATGAGCGCACGCCTCAACCCACGAACGCCGAGCTCGTATAATCCCAGGCTCTGACTCTTCTGAGGGACTCTCTCCGCTTCCAATTCCACCACCCGTTGTGCAGAGTTGTTTAGTGCGGTATATAGGAAACAGAAACCGCATGTACTAGGTCCATCTAGTATAGCCCCCCCCCCTACCTACACCCACCCCTTCCCCTTCCCTTTCTATCACAGCGCAGCCACCACCCTCTTAGTTTACTACTGTATCCTGTCCTCAGCCTCTGACCACCTCCTGTATCCTGTCTGCAGCCTCTAACCATCTCCTGTATCCTGTCCGCAGCCTAAAACAATCTCCTGTATCCTGTCCGCAGCCTCTTACCATCTCCTGTATCCTGTCCGCAGCCTCTGCCTGCCTCCTGTATCCTGTTTGCATCCGCTAATCATCTCCTGTATCCTGTCCGCATCCTCTGACCATCTCCTGTATCCTGTCTGCATCCTCTGACCATCTCCTGTATCCTGTCTGCATCCTCTGACCCCCTCCTGTATCCTGTCTGCAGCCTCTGACCATCTCTTGTACCATGTCTGCAATCTCTGACCATCTCTTGTCTTTTATCATGTCTGCAGTTTCTGAGGGGGAGTCTGGAGACGAAAGAGAAAAGCGCATTTGTGAGGTCAGGCACTGATGTTGGACAAGAAGGCCTGGCTCGCAGTCTCCTCTCTAATTCATTCCAAAGATGTTCTATTGGGTTGAGGTCAGGACTCTGTGCAGGCCAGTCAAGTTCCTCCACCCCAAACTCGCTCATCCATGTCTTTATAAAAAACATAAAAAATTATTAAAATGCTAAAATTGTCAGATTTTTCAGCCATGTTTCTTCTCAGTATTGATCCTTTGTCCTTCAAGTCAATCTAAACTACTAATTTCAGCATTTGATCACTCAGTTTCAGCTCGATCAAAAGTGGTTCAAATTGCCAGAAAGTTGTCATGTGCATTAGGGTGACTTTGAGGTGTTTCAAATCTTTTTCAACCCAATGTGGTCCTATGAAACCTAGAAACTATTTTAATCTAAATCTGAGAAAGCTTATAAAGTTATCACAAAATTCAAGTGCATGACCTGCTAAAAAGTGATGTTATTATTATTATTATACAGGATGTATATAGCGCCAACAGTTTACGCAGCGCTTTACAATATAAAAGGGAGACAATACAGTTATAATACAATAAAATACAAGAGGATTAACCACTTAAGGACCGCCTCACGCCGATGTACGTCGGCAAGGCGGCACGGGCAGGCAAAATCACGTACATACACGTGATCTGCCTCCCGCGGGTGGGGGGTCCGATCGGACCCCCCCCGGTGTCCTCTTTTGTCCCCCGGCGATCGGAGGTGAGGGGGAGGCCATCCGTTCGTGGCCCCCCCTCGCGATCGCCGCCGGCCAATGGGAACATTCCTTTGCTGCTGTATGCTAAACAGCAGCAAAAGAAATGATGTCATCTCTCCTCGGCTCGGTATTTTCCGTTCCGGCGCCGAGGAGAGAAAACATCAATGTGAGTGCACAAACACTACACACACAGTAGAACACGCCAGGCACACAAAACACCCCTGACCCGCCCCCCCGATCGCCCCCACGATCGCCCCCACGATCACCCCCAATCCCCCACCCCCTGTCACAAACTGACACCAAGCTGTTTTTTTTTTATTTTTTATTCTTTTTTTTCTGATTACTGCATGGTGTCAGTTTGTGACAGTTACAGTGTTAGGACAGTTAGGGTTAGCCCCCTTTAGGTCTAGGGTACCCCCCTAATAAAGTTTTAACCCCTTGATCACCCCCGTCACCAGTGTCACTAAGCGATCATTTTTCTGATCGCTGTATTAGTGTCGCTGGTGACGCTAGTTAGGGAGGTAAATATTTAGGTTCGCCGTCAGCGTTTTATAGCGACAGGGACCCCCATATACTACCTAATAAAGGTTTTACCCCTTGATTGCCCCCTAGTTAACCCTTTCACCACTGATCACCGTATAAGTGTTACGGGTGACGCTGGTTAGTTCGTTTATTTTTTATAGTGTCAGGGCACCCGCCATTTATTACCGAATAAAGGTTTAGCCCCCTGATCGCCCGGCAGTGATATGCGTCGCCCCAGGCAGCGTCAAATTAGCGACAGTACCGCTAACACCCACGCACGCAGCATCCGCCTCCCTTAGTGGTATAGTATCTGAACGGATCAATATCTGATCCGATCAGATCTATACTAGCGTCCCCAGCAGTTTAGGGTTCCCAAATACGCAGTGTAAGCGGGATCAGCCCAGATACCTGCTAGCACCTGCGTTTTGCCCCTCCGCCTGGCCCAGCCCAGCCCACCCAAGTGCAGTATCGATCGATCACTGTCACTTACAAGACACTAAACGCATAACTGCAGCGTTCGCAGAGTCAGGCCTGATCCCTGCGCTAACAGTTTTTTTGGTAGCATTTTGGTGAACTGGCAAGCACCAGCCCCAGGCAGCGTCAGGTTAGCGCCAGTACCGCTAACACCCACGCACGCACCGTACACCTCCCTTAGTGGTATAGTATCTGAACGGATCAATATTGCCTCGTTTCCACCGAGCGGATCGGTTCGGGTCGGATCGGTTTGGACGGCCTAGAATGGTCCGGCCTATTCAGGCGAGCGTTTCCATTGCAAGTCGGACTGACAGGGGCCATACGTGGGTTTAGAAAAAATGCTGTCATGGCGTCACACGTCCACCAATCAGTGTAAAGTATCGTAGCTCCGCCCTAACCGAACTGTTCCATTTTCTATGGCCCCACATCTGAAGCAGGACCCTGAATGGAATGGTTCGGTTCGGTTGTATGGTCCGCTTTCATAATGGAAACACCCAAAATAGCGTACCGTACCGAACCGAACCGATCCGCTCAGTGGAAACGAGGCATATCTGATCCGAACAGATCTATACTAGCGTCCCCAGGTGAACTGGCAAGCACCAGCCCCAGGCAGCGTCAGGTTAGCGCCAGTACCACTAACACCCACGCACGCAGCATACACCTCCCTTAGTGGTATAGTATCTGATCAGATCAATATCTGATCCGATCAGATCTATACTAGCGTCCCCAGCAGTTTAGGGTTCCCAAAAACGCAGTGTTAGTGGGATCAGCCCAGATACCTGCTAGCACCTGCGTTTTGCCCCTCCGTCCGGCCCAGCCCAGCCCACCCAAGTGCAGTATCGATCGATCACTGTCACTTACAAAACACTAAACGCATAACTGCAGTGTTCGCAGAGTCAGGCCTGATCCCTGCGATCGCTAACAGGTTTTTGGTAGCATTTGGTGAACTGGCAAGCACCAGCGGCCTAGTACACCCCGGTCGTAGTCAAACCAGCACTGCAGTAACACTTGGTGACGTGGCGAGTCCCATAAGTGCAGTTCAAGCTGGTGAGGTGGCAAGCACAAGTAGTGTCCCGCTGCCACCAAGAAGAAGACAAACAGGCCCGTCGTGCCCATAATGCCCTTCCTGCTGCATTCGCCAATCCTAATTGGGAACCCACCACTTCTGCAGCGCCCGTACTTCCCCCATTCACATCCCCAACCAAATGCAGTCGGCTGCATGAGAGGCATTTTCTTTATGTCCTCCCGAGTACCCCTACCCTACGAACCCCCCCAAAAAAGATGTTGTGTCTGCAGCAAGCGCGGATATAGGCGTGGCCCCCCGCTATTATTGTCCCTCCTGTCCTGACAATCCTGGTCTTTGCATTGGTGAATGTTTTGAACGCTACCATTCACTAGTTGAGTATTAGCGTAGGGTACAGCACTGCACAGACTAGGACACACTTTCACAGGGTCTCCCAAGATGCCATCGCATTTTGAGAGACACAAACCTGGAACCGGTTACAGTTATAAAAGTTAGTTACAAAAAAAGTGCAAAAAAAAAAATATATAAAATAAAAAAAAATTGTTGTCGTTTTATTGTTCTCTCTCTCTCTCTATTCTCTCTCTCTATTCTGCTCTTTTTTACTGTATTCTATTCTGCAATGTTTTATTGTTATTATGTTTTATCATGTTTGTTTTTCAGGTATGCAATTTTTTATACTTTACTGTATACTGTGTTTTATTGTTAACCATTTTTTTGTCTTCAGGTACGCCATTCACGATTTTGAGTGGTTATACCAGAATGATGCCTGCAGGTTTAGGTATCATCTTGGTATCATTCTTTTCAGCCAGCGGTCGGCTTTCATGTAAAAGCAATCCTAGCGGCTAATTAGCCTCTAGACTGCTTTTACAAGCCGTGGGAGGGAATGCCCCCCCCCACCGTCTTCCGTGTATTTCTCTGGCTCTCCTGTCTCAACAGGGAACCTGAGAATGCAGCTGGTGTATCAGCCAGCTGACCATAGAGCTGATTAGAGACCAGAGTGGCTCCAAACATCTCTATGGCCTAAGAAACCGGAAGCTACGAGCATTTCATGACTTAGATTTCGCCGGATGTAAACAGCGCCATTGGGAAATTGGGAAAGCATTTTATCACACCGATCTTGGTGTGGTCAAATGCTTTGAGGGCAGAGGAGAGATCTAGGGTCTAATAGACCCCAATTTTTTCAAAAAAGAGTACCTGTCACTACCTATTGCTATCATAGGGGATATTTACATTCCCCGAGATAACAATAAAAATTATTAAAAAAAAAATAAAAATGAAAGGAACAGTTTAAAAATAAGATAAAAAAGCAAAAAAATAATAAAGAAAAAAAAAAAAAAGCACCCCTGTCGCCCCCTGCTCTCGTGCTAAGGCGAATGCAAGCGGCGGTCTGTCGTCAAACGTAAACAGCAATTGCACCATGCATGTGAGGTATCACCGCGAAAGTCAGATCGAGGGCATTAATTTTTGCAGTAGACCTCCTCTGTAAATCTAAAGTGGTAACCTGTAAAGGCTTTTAAAGGCTTTTAAAAATGTATTTATTTTGTTGCCACTGCACGTTTGTGCGCAATTGTAAAGCATGTCATGTTTGGTATCCATGTACTCGGCCTAAGATCATCTTTTTTATTTCATCAAACATTTGGGCAATATAGTGTGTTTTAGTGCATTAAAATTTAAAAAAGTGTGTTTTTTCCCCAAAAAATGCGTTTGAAAAATCGCTGCGCAAATACTGTGTGAAAAAAAAATGAAACACCCACCATTTTAATCTGTAGGGCATTTGCTTTAAAAAAATATATAATGTTTGGGGGTTCAAAGTAATTTTCTTGCAAAAAAAATAACTTTTTCATGTAAACAAAAAGTGTCAGAAAGGGCTTTGTCTTCAAGTGGTTAGAAGAGTGGGTGATGTGTGACATAAGGCTTCTAAATGTTGTGCATAAAATGCCAGGACAGTTCAAAACCCCCCCAAATGACCCATTTTGGAAAGTAGACACCCCAAGCTATTTGCTGAGAGTCATGTCGAGTCCATGGAATATTTTATATTGTGACACAAGTTGCGGGAAAGAGACAAATTTTTTTTTTTTTTGCACAAAGTTGTCACTAAATGATATATTGCTCAAACATGCCATGGGAATATGTGAAATTACATCCCAAAATACATTCTGCTGCTTCTCCTGAGTACGGGGATACCACATGTGTGAGACTTTTTGGGAGTCTAGCCGTGTACGGGACCCCGAAAACCAAGCACCGCCTTAAGGCTTTCTAAGGGCGTGAATTTTTGATTTCACTCTTCACTGCCTATCACAGTTTCGGAGGCCATGGAATGCCCAGGTGGCAAACCCCCCCCCCAAATGACCCCATTTTGGAAAGTAGACACCCCAAGATATATGCTGAGAGGTATAGCGAGTATTTTGCAGACCTCACTTTTTGTCACAAAGTTTTGAAAATTGAAAAAAGAAAAAAAAAAAGTTTTTTCTTGTCTTTCTTCATTTTCAAAAACAAATGAGAGCTGCAAAATACTCACCATGCCTCTCAGCAAATAACTTGGGGCGTCTACTTTCCAAAATGGGGTCATTTGGGGGGGGGGGTTTGTGCCACCTGGGCATTCCATGGCCTCCGAAACTGTGATAGGCAGTGAAGAGTGAAATCAAAAATTTACACCCTTAGAAATCCTGAAGGCGGTGATTGGTTTTCGGGGCCCCGTACGGGGCTAGGCTCCCAAAAAGTCCCACACATGTGGTATCCCCATACTCAGGAGAAGCAGCTAAATGTATTTTGGGGTGCAATTCCACATATGCCCAAGGTCTGTGTGAGCAATATATCATTTAGTGACAACTTTGTGCAAAAAAAAAAAAAAAATGTGTCACTTTCCCGCAACTTGTGTCAAAATATAAAATATTCCATGGACTCAATATGCCTCTCAGCAAATAGCTTGGGGTGTCTACTTTCCAAAATGGGGTCATTTGCGGGGGTTTTGTGTCACCTGGGCATTCCATGGCCTCCGAAACTGTGATAGGCAGTGAAGAGTGAAATCAAAAATTTACACCCTTAGAAATCCTGAAGGCGGTGATTGGATTTCGGGGCCCCGTACGCGGCTAGGCTCCCAAAAAGTCCCACACATGTGGTATCCCCATACTCAGGAGAAGCAGCTGAATGTATTTTGGGGTGCAATTCCACATAGGCCCATGGCCTGTGTGAGCAATATATCATTTCAACATTTTGTAAATATTTTTTTTTTTTTTGTCATTATTCAATCACTTGGGACAAAAAAAAAAAAATATTCAATGGATTCAACATGCCTTTCAGCAATTTCCTTGGGGTGTCTACTTTCCAAAATGGGGTCATTTGGGGGGTTTTGTACTGCCCTGCCATTTTAGCACCTCAAGAAATGACATAGGCAGTCATAAACTAAAAGCTGTGTAAATTCCAGAAAATGTACCCTAGTTTGTAGACGCTATAACTTTTGCGCAAACCAATAAATATACGCTTATTGACATTTTTTTTTTACCAAAGACATGTGGCCGAATACATTTTGGCCTAAATGTATGACTAAAATTGAGTTTATTGGATTTTTTTTATAACAAAAAGTAGAAAATATAATTTTTTTTCAAAATTTTCGGTCTTTTTCCGTTTATAGCGCAAAAAATAAAAACCACAGAGGTGATCAAATACCATCAAAAGAAAGCTCTATTTGTGGGAAGAAAAGGATGCAAATTTCGTTTGGGTACAGCATTGCATGACCGCGCAATTAGCAGTTAAAGCGACACAGTGCCAAATTGGAAAAAGACCTCTGGTCCTTAGGCAGCATAATGGTCCGGGGCTGAAGTGGTTAAGAGGGCCCTGCTCAGAAGAGCTTACAATTTAATAGGGTTGGGCAGGTGGTACAAAAGGTTGTAACTGTGGGGAATGAGCTGGTGGAAGTGGTAGGAGATTAGTTGGGGATGTGATAGGCTTTCTTGAAGAGATGAGTTTTCAGGGATCGCCTGAAGGTAGCAAGAGTAGGGGATAGCCGGATAGATGGAGGTAATGAGTTCCAGAGGATGGGAGAGGCTCTGGAGAAATCCTGGAGACGAGCATGGGAGGAGGAGATGAGAGAGCTTGAAAGCAGGAGGTCTTGAGAAGAGCGGAGATGTCGATTTGGGTGATATTTGGAGACAAGATTAGTGATGTAGCTCGGGGCAGAGTTGTGTATGGCTTTGTATGTTGTAGTTAGTATTTTGAATTTAATTCGCTGGGTGATTGGGAGCCAGTGTAGGGATTGGAGTAGAGGGTTGGCAGACACTGAGCGGTTGGTAAGGTGGATAAGTCTGGCAGCAGCATTCATGATAGACTGAAGAGGGTTTACAGCTACTGTTTATGTGTTTGAATACATGTTTTACAAGTTGTTAGAGCCCCTTGCACATGGGGCCATGTAGCTGTCATGTGTTTCTTACAGCATTTAAGTGTGCCCGAGAGGTACAGGTGTAGTGTCCAGTCCTTCTGCCTGCAGCCTGTCAAAGTCTATGGTAGACTGTAGCTGGACAGTGCTGGATGCTGTACTCTCACATTTAGGGTCCTGTGCTTTCAGGGACAAATGCCCAGAATACAGAAGACATTGTTTAAATGCAAATGTTTAACAGGCTGCAGGCAGCAGAGCTGAGCCTCTGACAGCCTCATGTCCAAGGGGTATAAAGTGTAGTATTTACTCTGTTAAAGCGGTTGTATACCTATATTTGTAACTTTTACCTACAGGTAAGCCTATAATAAGGCTTACCTGTAGGTAAAAAAAATATCTCCTAAACCTGTAAGGTTTAGGAGATATTCCCCTCGCAATGAGCCGCTAACTGCAGCGGCGCATGCGCACAGGGGACTCTCGGCTGACAGCCCGGCAAACTCCGGAGCTTGCCGGGCAGAAGTCTCCCGCGCGCATGCGCGGGAGTGACGACATCGCGGCTCCGGCCACTCACAGCGCCGGAGCCGCGATACCCGGAAGACACGCCGAGGGGAGATGTCGGCTCCCTCGGCATGGACCAGGTGAGATGCCGGCGCCTCGTTCTAAGGTAAGTATCTCATAATGAGCTAGTATGCGGTGCATACTAGCTCATTATGCCTTTTCCCTTGCAGGTGTAAAAAAAAAAAAAAAATTACAGCGGGTATACAACCGCTTTAAGCTTAAGCAACCTCATATATTTTATAATAACCAACTCTAATTGATGTATTAATAGGTGCAGCCTAGCTTTTTTAACAGCATATGGAAATATTCACACATTTCTTGGAAACTACATTACAAGGTTATAACCTGTAAAAAAAATGCACCTATTTTTTTCACATTCATTGTTACATCTTTCTGAAAAAGTAGTATTTCAGGCTAGCGGCTTGTTTTCTGGCATGGCCTAGGGCATGACAGCTGGCATGGCCCACTGCATGTTTGCCAATCCCCTTAGGCTCTTACAAATCACTTGAAAATTGCATTGATAAAAACCTTATACAGCTTCCAAAAATGTAAAGAAAGAAAAAATCCAATCTCCTAAACCTTTGCCAAACAACATTGAAAACAATTGCTGGGATGCTGTGTTGTACTTTGATAATGGATTAACATTATGGGCCAGTAACAAGTTTAAAAGGGGGTCACAGTTATTTGTACACAATTTAACTTTACTATGCAAACACGAGTTACCATTTATGTGTGGCATATGTTTTAAGATTTCTGGAATTGCTAACAAAAAAAAATATATATATATAAATATATATATATATATATATATTTTTTTTTTTTTGTTAGCAATTCCAATCAGGGCACAGAGCACTGTCAGAGCCATGATTGGATGCTGTCATGATGACTCTATTCAATCATGGCTCATTACTGTTAGTCCCACCCCACACTATAAAAGTGTTCTTTCAATAGGGGCCATTCTTAGTGTGATATCGGTCTGGAGAGAGATAGAAGAGGGCTCTGTTTAGTGCTATTAAACAGTTATGGCAGTACAAACGATAGGATTTTCCGACAACAAATGTTGGATGTGAGCTTGTTGTCGGAAATTCCGAGCGTGTGTACACAATTCCGACGCACAAAAGTCCACGCGTGCTCGGAATCAAGCAGAAGAGCCGCACTGGCTATTGAACTTCATTTTTCTCAGCTCGTTGTACGTGTTGTACGTCACCACGTTCTTGACGTTCAGAATTTCCGTCAACGTTTGTGACCGTGGAAAGTAATAAAATTCCTGCGAGCCTCAATCAACCCAAAGCCTAATAGATATCACTAACCAGCTGCAAGCGTTACACACGTCTAATAAGCTTGTGCACATAGACAAAAATAGTAAATAATATGCTGCGCTTTAGAATATTACACAATAAATGCGTGCTGAAGATTAAAACAAACACGTGTAGTGTTAATGTGATGTAAGTGACATATGTGACATAGATGTGATATGACAAAATAAAAATAAAATAAAAACAATAAATATGTCAATTAAAACATTAATATTAAAGTGCTCATGTGCATCCACGTGCTTTGTAACACAGATATAAGTGTCCAGTGGTATATAAGGAATAACACTAGTCCCACTTTAAATAGCAAAAAGTTCTATTGGGCAAAAACCAAGTCATTTTATAAAACAATGCTGTGAAAATCCTGTTGAAAAAAGTGCATATGCGTGGTATCCAGTAATAGCACTGCTGACATGCTTATAAATCCATGCGTCTAAAAATAATTGACAGGTGTTGCAGATCATGCATTGGTGCTCTTATTCCAGTGACCATCTAGGTCAGGGGTCTCAAACTGGTGGCCCTCCAGCTGTTGCAGAACTACAATTCCCATGAGGCATTGCAAGGCTGACAGTTACAAGCATGATTCCCATAGGCAGAGGCATGATGGGACTTGTAGTTCCGCAACAGCAGGAGGGACGCCAGTTTGAGACCCCTGCTCTAGGTATTAAATGCTCACCTTGGAGCGTGTGACTTAGCAATTACGCTCAGTCAATACACGCCTGTGAACCACACTTGGGTTCTATAATGGAAACAGGATCCTGGGTTTCCCACGCAGTATCTCAGGAATAATGGGAAATAAAAAGCCGTGATAGTGTGATATCGCTTTAAACGTTTTATTAAAACAAATAAGAACAATCCCCCAAGGGGGTACTCACATGTACCAGATGCGTCAGTGCATCACTCTGTATATGGCATGAAATATTACAGCGGCTGGCTTTGGAATGGTGTATGCTTCCTCCTAGGCAGATAGACTGCCTATCGTACCATCCTGGCCCCTCCCCTACACGTGCTCGATACAGGGTAATCATATCCTCATAAGGGGGAATTCTAACTGGATGGCCGATTTGTCTATCATATACTGTATAGTGTGCCCGCGGCCATTTTGTTGTAGACCATGGACACTCTATAGTGTCAATCTATACTTTAGAATGGTGTACTGTATAGGGAACACTGCACAGGATACACCTATTGGCAGACAGCTTCCCTCTCATGTGTCAGAAGGACCACTCGTGCTACAGCAAAATGGCAGTTTAACCCCTATTTACCCAGGACGAACGTGGAGGATTTTATACACCATCCCCAGCTACCAGCAATGACATGCAAATAGCAATGCATACAAACAAAGCCTAGAGACAGCAAAAAAGCAGCCATAGTGATAATAGTGTATGGGTTATACATATAAATAGGGATGAGCTTCGTGTTTGAGTCAAACCCATGTTCGACTCGAACATTGTCTGTTCGCCCATTCGCTGAATTGTGAACGATATGGGCCGTTCAGCCAAATTTGTGTGGCGCGTCACGGCCCATAACTCACTGCGGCATCGCAGTGCATTGCTGGCTGATGATTGGCCAAGCATGCACTATGACCCACCTTCTTGGCCAATCACAGCGCCGTCTGTAGACAGAGCTGTAATTGGCCAAAGCCAGGGTGGCTTTGGCCAATTATGGCTCAGGGGGTTTAGTACACGCCCCACACTATATAAGGCCACCTGCATGGTGGCCCTGTGTAGTGTGTTCCGGCGTTGAGAGACAGAGAGACAGTGTCATTTGATTTAAGTTAGTTAGATTAGGCAGGACAGTCAGTCAGTTGGCTGCACTTACAGTGTATTGTGTATAAATATGCATCCCAGGTGTTGTATATATATATATATATATATATATATATATATATATATATATATATATATATATATACACACTGTATTCAGTTTAGCTAGATCCGTTCCTGTTATTATCTTCCTACTGACAGGCAGGCTTGTGTTGTTACAGTATTTACAGCTACCTGAAGAAAATTGCTGGTGTTCTTCTGATCCTATTAGTACCACAGTCAGGCAGCTAGACTATTTACAGTTAGTGTAGTGCGTCCTCCTCACAGTGTTCAGCTAAAGCTACAAGTGAGTTTGGTGTGACCTCTGCACAGTGTTCAGCTAAAGCTACAAGTTAGTGTAGTGCGACCTCTGCACAGTGTTCAGCTAAAGCTACAAGTTAGAGTAGTGCGTCCTCTGAACAGTGTTCAGTTAAAGCTACAAGTTAGTGTAGTGCACAGTGTTCAGCTAAAGCTACAAGTTAGTGTAGTGCATCCTCCTCACAATGTTCAGCTAAAGCTACAAGTTAGTGTAGTGCGTCCTCCTCACAGTGTTCAGCTAAAGCTACAAGTTAGTGTAGTGCGACCTCTGCACGGTGTTCAGCTAAAGCTACAAGTTAGTGTAGTGCGTCCTTCTCACAGTGTTCAGCTAAAGCTACAAGTTAGTGTAGTGCGTCCTCTGAACAGCGTTCAGCTAAAGCTACAAGTTAGTGTGGTGCGACTTCTGAACAGTATTCAGCTAAATCTACAAGTTAGTGTAGTGCACAGTATTCAGCTAAAGCTACAAGTTAGTGTAGTGCGTCCTCCTCACAGTGTTCAGCTAAAGCTACAAGTTAGTGTAGTGCAACCTCTGCACAGTGTTCAGCTAAAGCTACAAGTTAGTGTAGTGCGTCCTCTAAACAGTGTTCAGCTAAAGCTACAAGTTAGTATAGTGCACAGTGTTAAGCTAAAGCTACAAGTTAGTGTAGTGCGTCCTCCTCACAGTGTTTAGCTAAAGCTACAAGTTAGTGTAGTGCGTCCTCCTCACAGTGTTCAGCTAAAGCTACAAGTTAGTGTAGTGCACAGTGTTCAGCTAAAGTTGCAAGTTAGTGTAGTGCGTCCTCCTCACAGTGTTCATCTAAAGCTACCTGTAGAAGATTGGTGGTGTTCTCATACTACAGGCAGGCAGTTCATTTTGCTAGCTGCAGTATCAGTATATATATATATATATATCCCAGCTTAGTGCAGCTACATCTCACTGCAGGCCATTAGTATGTCTGGAAGGCAAACAAGGAGAGGCAGACAGTCACAAGCAATAAAAGAGGGCAAGCAGGCTCTGTGCCTAGAGGCAACAGTGCTGGTTGTGGAGACGGTGCATCCTCATCAGCACGTGGCCGTGGGACACGCTTGGCCTTTTTTTCGGCAGCTGGCCTTGTTGAGAAGAGTTGGCTGAGTGGATGACCAAGCCGTCCTCATCCTCCTCATCCTCACTCACCCATGCTCAGGGTACTTTGTCTGGAAAAGCAGCTGCCAACGCGGCCTCTTCCCTCAGCTCAATGGCATCAGGGACTCCCTAGCCCCACCATGTCCTCCTGAGGAGTCCCTCAAACTGTTTGACCACAGTGTTGGATACATGCTCCAGGAGGATGCCCAGCGTTTAGAAGGCTCTGATGATGATACTGAGCTAGATGAAGGCAGTAACGTGAGCACGGACAGAGGGGGTGCCAAGAAGGACAGCAATCTGGCAGTCATGCTCCCCCTGCTGCAGCATACTGCCAGGTTTGCTCCAGTGATGAGGAGGGAGGGGATGATGAGGTCACTGACTCAATGTGGGTGCCTGATAGGAGAGAGGAGGTGGAGGAGGCACATCACCAATGAGGCAGGATGCCCTCCAGGGGCCAGCCTAAGGGCAGCACACTGACTGCATCACACTGCAAAGCTCCACATGTGCAGGGCGCTGCAGTCTCTGCGCGTTATTCAAAAAGTTCTTTGGTGTGGGCCTTTTTTGAGACGAGTGCATCAGATCGCACCGCTGCTATTTGCAACATATGTCTCAAGCCTATCTCGCGTGGCCAAAACATCTCCCGCTTTGGCACCACATGCTTGACCAGACATATGTTGGCCTGCCATGCAGTTCGTTGGCAAGCATATCTAAAAGACCCACACCAAAGAACAAAGAGGACCTCTCCATTGCTCCACATCAGCTGAGATCTCCAACCCCACTATACCTTCAATCCTCTCTGAGACCTGCACTGAGAGGAATAAATGTGTAGAATTAGGTGTGTCACAGCCAAGTACTTGTGGGCAATCTGCTTTCGGTACACCGACGTCAGATTGTACCAGGCAAATTTCCCTGCCCCAGCTGCTGCACTGCCGAAAGAAGTTCCCTCCCAGCCATACACATGCCCAGTGGTTGAATGCTAGCTTGGCAAAATTGCTATCACTTCAACTGCTGCCTTTTCAGGTGGTAGACTCTGCCCCTTCCGTAAGTTTGTGGAATGTGCGGTTCCCAAACGCCGCTTTTTCTCATGGAAGGTGATTCCGGCTCTTTTCCGGCATGTGGAAGGCAATGTCCATCGCTGGAGAGGGTGGTAAGCGGTAAGGTGCATATTACCGCTGACTCATGGTCCAGCAGGCATGGACAGGGACATTACCTAAGTTTCACGGCGCATTGGGTGACTCTGCTGGCAGCTGGGAAGGATGCAGAACAAGGTGCAGTAGTGTTGGAGGTTGTTCCGCCACCACGCCTCCAAAATGCCACTACTAATGATTCTGACACACCTCTCTCCTCCACCCCCTCCTCTTCTTCTTCCTCCATGACCTCTTCCTGTGCTTTGTCCTCGGAACCAGCGGTGCTCCATAGGCGTTCAAGGGGCTACTCAAGTATGCAGGCCAAAATATGCCATACGGTGCTTGAGCTGGTGTGCTTGGGGGACAGGAGCCACACTGGGGCAGAGGTTCTGTCAGCTCTGCAGGGGCAGGTTCAGAGGTGGTTGACGCCACGCCAACTTAAGGCAGGAAGGAATGGTGGTTTGCGACAATGGCACCAACCTCCTCTCTGCCCTCCGACAGGGACAAATGACCCATGTGCACTGTTTGGCTCACGTCCTTAACTTGGTGGTGCAGCGGTTCTTGGGCAGGTACCCGGTACCCAGGTACAGGATGTCCTGAGGCAGGCCAGGAAAGTCTGTGTGCATTTCCGCCAGTCATATAATGCCAGTACTCGGCTGGCAGACCTCCAAAAGGAATTTAACCTGCCCAAGAACTGCCTAATCTGTGACATACCCAACAGGTGGAACTCAACGTTGGCCATGCTGCAGCGGCTGCACACGCAGCAGAGGGCCATCAATGAGTACCTGTGCGATTATGGCACCAGGACAGGGTCAGGGGAGCTTGGTTTTTCCCCACACCAGTGGGCCATGATCAGGGATGCATGCACTGTCTTGTCACCATTTGAGGAGGCCACAAGGATGGTGAGCAGTGACAGTGCATGCATCAGTGACAATGTTCCCCTTGTCCACCTGTTGGAGCACACGCTGCGTGGAATAATGGACAGGGCACTTGAGGCAGAACAGAGGCAGGAAGAGGAGGACTTCCTTAGCTCTTAAGGCCCCCTTTATCCAGACAGTGTTCCTGCGTGCCCGCCGATTACACAGGAAGAGGAGGAGGAGGAGGATTGTGTCAGTATAGAGGTGGAGCCTGGCACGCAGCATCAGCAGCAGTCTTTAAGGGATCATTTACAGTCCCAAGAAACACATGGACTTGTACGTGGCTGGGAGGAGGTGGCTGCGGAGGATTTCGTCCTTAGTGACCCAGAGGACTCTGGACTGAATGCCTCAGCAAACCTATGCTGCATGGCCTCCCTGATCCTGCAAAGCCTGAGGAAGGATCCTCGTATTTGTCGTATCAAGGAGAAGGAACAATACTGGCTGGCAACCCTCCTTGATCCACATTACAAGGGTAAGGTTGCGGACCTTACCTTGCCATCGCAGAGGGAGCAGAGGATGAAACATCTTCGGGAGGCCTTGCAGACAGGTCTGTGCAAAGCGTTTCCAGAGACTGGGAGGTTACAAACTCCTGTTTATGGACAACGTGTTGCTGAGGCTTCGGTCAATCAAAGAAGGAGCGGTGGAGAAGGTGGCCGTCTGACCGATGCATTCAGACAATTTTTTAGTTCGCAGCCCCAAGATATGATCGGTTCCAGCAACCATTGCCAGGGTCTGTTTTACATGGTGCAGGAATACCTAGGGGCAAGATCTGACTTGGACACCTTTCCCACCGAAAATCCTCTGGGTTACTGGGTCTTGAGGACGGACCACTGGCCAGAGCTTGCACAGTATGCAATTGAGCTACTGGCCTGTCCTGCATCCAACGTTCTTTCGGAACGCACATTCAGTGCTGCTGGAGGCTTTGTAACCGATCACAGGGTGCATCTGTCCACCGACTCGGTCGATCGACTGACCTTCATAAAAATGAATCAGTCTTGGATCACCACCAGCTACCAAGGACCTGATGCTGTTGTAACCGAATACATTTTTTTGAAATGTCAGATCCCTTTAAAGACTGCCTATGCTGATGCTGAGTGACTATCCTGTTATACTGAGTAATTATCCACTTCCTCCTCAATGATCATGATGATGGCTTGTAAGAACATTTTTGGTTCTGGGCGCCGCCAGTCCCACCACCAGTGCCTAAGGCCCAATTTTTCAGCCCCTGTTTAACAGGGGCATGTAATTGCAATTTTTCATGCAATTCTTTGCAGCTGAGCTAGTTCTTGCGCTCCAACTAGAGTATCTGTGAGGGGTTGCAGTGTTGTGGCACCAGCACCAGTGCCTAAGGCCCAATTTTTCAGCCCCTGTTTAACAGGGGCGTGTAATTACAATTTTTGATGCAATTCTTTGCAGCAGGGCTAGTTCCTGCACTCCAACTAGAGTATCTGTGAGGGGTTCCAGTGTTGTGGCACCAGCACCAGTGCCTAAGGCCCAATTTTTCAGCCCCTGTTCATTAGGGACATGTAAATAGAATTCTTGATCTAATATTTCACAGCAGGGCCCGTTTCTGTGCCCACCAAGAGTATCTGTGAGGACTTACAGTGTTGTGGCACCAGTACCACCACCACCACCAAAGGCCCAATTTTTCTGCCCCTGTTCAACAGGGGCATGTAATTAAAATTCTTGATCTAATATTTCACAGCAGGGCCCTGTGAGGGCTTACAGTGTTGTGGCCACAACAACACCTAAGGCCCAAATTTCTGCTGAGTATATAGGGCAGGCCCCTACTTTCAAACATCCAACTTACAAACGACTCCTACTTGCAAACGGAAGGAGACAACAGGAAGTGAAATGAAATCTACCCCTAGGAAGGGAAATTCTCTCCTGTAAGAGTTAATATGGGAAAAAGTTTTCTCCTTTCCACAAAAAAACCCAAATTTTCAAAAAACATTTGTCATTGGGACAAAAAGTGAGGTGAAATCTTCTGAAGAGGAGCACAGACAGCAAAACAAATGTCACAGGGGTGATAACCCTTCCCTAGGTTTTCCAAAAAGCTTAAAATAGATTTTTTGGCTGGAGCTAAACACGTTAAAAATGTACCAGTTCAAATTTACAAACAGATTCTACTTAAAGCAGGGTTCAACTCAAATTTGTAACTTAATCTTACCCCCTTCAGTTAATTGCATAGATGTTCAAATCCCGCACAATTTTTTTTTTTATTGCTGTAATTACCTTTATATTGTACTTTATTGTGGCACTTCCTGTCTCTCCTCCCATGGGAGTAGGCATGTTTATTGAAAATAATAAAGTGTGGCGCTAACAAGTGACAAAATACGTGTTATCGATCAAATTACAGTGATATCTAAAGAAGAGGTGCCACGTCCTGAAGTGTGTACCTAGTGTATTGGTGATGGTTTTTATGGAAAGGTATATTCTCTTCGCAGAACACCATAAAAACAAAACAAAATAATAAAAGCAATAAAGAATAAAGTGTACACAAACATATGTAAATGACGAAAGGTATATCCTGAACCTATATATCAATTAGGTATGAATAGTGTATGTAGGATAACACATTCCAAAAGTAACTCAAAAGTGCAATACAATAGGTGTACAGAATACCACAGTATACTGTGTGTATAACCCAACACAAATTGTGTTCATCAGGGCAAAGCCAGGATGTGAAAGCATAAGTCCATAAGGGAAGAGAGTATGTGTAAATACTAAAGTCCGTTAGTAAGTAATTGGGGTGATCTCAGTTAACCCCATGACAGTCTGAATACGAGCAGTCTTCATGTAGGCTAAATGGGAACTGTTGGAAGTGTCCTTGAATGTAGGTGGATTCTTCACTTATTAAGATGGTATCAACACAAGGGAATAAGCAAAAGGATGCCCTTACCAGACAAGGTGAACTCACAGGCCCTTGGCGGTGAGTCAAACGAGCTTGTACTGTCAAGCGGTGTGGTACGGCGAGCCGTGTGGTGGTCCTGGGCAGAGTCTCATCAGATGTTGTCAGATGGTATGTCTCTGGAGGTGCCAAACCGGAATCAGGTGCCTTCAATATTCAGCTACGGTCATCAGGGGCAATCACTTCCTCAACGACCAATTGTATAAGCAAATAAAGGAAAAAAAAGAAAAAAACTTCCACATAGTGTGAATCCTTTTATAAAAACGTTGTAGCGTTTTATTGGTATCAAAATTATTTTCCAAAAAATTTCAAAAATGGGCAGTAAAAACTCGGCTCAAAAAAGCAAGACAATATAAAATTTAGCGCAGTAAGTGATGGTAGGGGTATAGACATATGAACCTGACGCGTTTCGTCCTCAAAGACTTCTGCTGGGGTATAGGCGTGTTTATTGCCTTTCCCCGGCACCGCACTGTCTCCTGGGAGCTTAGTGTCAGGCTTCCCAAGATTCAGTGTGGGAACAATGATCATGCGTGTGAACAAGCTGTGAATGAACAGCATTCACCGCATCCAGGAAATCAATGCTTGTGGGCTTCACATGCCCACAAGCAAGATGGATACAGCCAGCATCACATTTTTAAAGATATTCTTCAGTACGAAAACAGGCAGAGGCGGAAATATTACACCCAAACTGTGAGTATTATTTTGGGATTAGCAAAGTGTCTCAATGACCTAAAAAAAAAAAAAAAGATTGGTCGCCGGACTCCCACTTTAACAACAAACCTACAGTCCCTGTCTTGTTTGCACCGCCTGTATACTGCTGTTCAGAGTATATAGGGCCTGGGGGCCCCACACATTTCCTTTTTTAATTTGGGTGCGGGGTTCCCCTTAATATCCATACAAGACCCAAAGGGCCTGGTAATGGACTGGGGGGGGGGTACCCATGCCGTTTGTCTCACTGATTTTCATCCATATTGCCAGGATTACATTACATTACATTACATTAAATTACATTACATTAAAGCCGCAAACAATTTTAAGTTACTTTTTTTCCTTTAAAAATGACATTTTGTGCAGGGACTGTCCTAAGCATGGGAAACATGCGTCACTTTACAGGCATACTATAGACACCCCCCCCCCCCCCCCCCCCGGTACGATATTTAAAGCAATATTTCACTTTTTTTTTACTTTAAGCATCATTAAAATCACTGCTCCCGAAAAAACTGCCTTTTTTTAAAAGTTTTTTTTGCATTGATACATGTCCCCTGGGGCAGAACCCGGGTCCCCAAGCCCTTTTTAGGACAATACCATGCAAATTAGCCTTTAAAATTAGCACTTTTGATTTTGAACGTTCGAGTCCCATAGACGTCAATGGGGTTCTAAAGTTCGTGCAAATTTTCGGTCCGTTCGCAGGGGGGTGTTCGGCTCATCCCTACATATAAATATATGCATTGCGCAGGTAATAGTAGATACTATGCTGATAACATACAGATAACATTTGTGACCGTGTGTATGCAAGACAAGTTTGAGCCAACGTCCTTCGGAAGAAAATACACGGTTTTGTTATCGTAAAATTCGTGTATACATAGTATTAGTGTGCTATAGTGTGCTATTCTGATTCTATTGTCAGTATAGAATATCAGTTTAATGTGCATCTAGGGATAGTTCAGTGTGAGTGTAGTGCAACCACCATTCATCTTTACATTATGGTGAATGTAGGAATAGTTCAGTCATTGTGAGTATAGTGACCACCATTCATCTTTACATTAGTGTGAATCTAGGGATAGTTCAGTCAGTGTGAGTGTAGTGTGACCACCATTCATCGTCATGTTAGTGTGAATCTAGGGATGGTTCAGCCAGTGTGAGTGTAGTGACCGTTTAACACAGTGTATTTCATTGCGTTACTGCAAGTTTAACATAGTTTATTTCAATGCTAGTTTAATGCAGTACATTTCTGTGCTTAGAGCAGCTGATTGCACTGTTGCAATTTGCAAACTTTGTCTTAGGCACATCAAGCGTGGCAAAAACACAAGCGATTTGGGTACCACATGCAAGGCATTTAACCTCCCGCCACTCAGCCCATTGGAAAGAGCAATTAAAAGCCACACAAAAGGGGTGCAAATCTGTTCCTCCTCCTTACTCACCTCAGTCTGCCCCCGCTATACCTCATGACCTCTCAGCAGCCTCCACTGACAGGGATGATGGTATAGCACAGGGTGTCCCAGGTCCTTGCAGCACATCTGCCAGCAGCACACCACCAGCTGTAGACTATAGCCGCCACAATAGCAGATTCCCAGTCACTATTTCTTTTCACTTAAGGCCATTCCAGCTCTGTACCTTCACGTGGAAGGCAATGTTGTGGCATCTATATATATAAAATAAGTGCAGCGCTAAACCATAACCGAAAAACATATAAATGCCAAAAAATAACACATGTGAAACTGTGCATAGTGTAATAACTGGCAATAAAGTGAATCAACACATATAATATAGTAACTAATAATGAAGTGAATCACCACAGAAACTACTGAAGTAAGTATAAATGTCTATAACATCATATGCTAAACTCTGTAGCCAGAGTCCATGAATAAAGATGAAAGCAGTCTTCTCAGACAGTGGGAGTGCTTAAACACAGGATGTTGACTTGAAACTGAACTGCACGGCAACCACAGGTAATGCGTCATAAACATCTAAGGTTGGACACTCTTACCGGATGTTGTGGGACATATCTGCCATATGGCAGTACGTCTGTCAGAGCCTGTGGAGGTAGCCTCCCGTGAAATCCAGCAGATTATCCCTTCGGTCCCGATCCCGGATGGGCAGGATATGTCCCTTGGGTCATGGTCACCGATAGCCAGGATTGTCACAGATGGCGACTGTCCCCTCAATCCCACACTCTCCAGCTCCAGGCGGGTTCAAGAGGTCAGAGGCAATCGAATAGTAGATGAAATCATGGAGAAAAAAGAAAAAAGGGGCTCCACATGATGTAGGTCAAAAAGTAAAAGGGTTTTATTGGATAAAAAACCTTACAAGATAAAAAAGTGATCACTGAATAAAATAATAGCAACGTGGGAAGCAAACGCCCTACGCGTTTCGACTAAGAAGCCTTCAACTGGGGCATGAAACAACCTCCCCATGTTGCCCCTATATATAGACTACAAACACCATTTCAAAATAATTAGGTCCGCCCCCATCATGGCGGGACCGGAAGTGCACTGTTTAGTACTGTAATCATGGTAAACTGATCTTACATAATGCTATTTGCATATATAATGACACAGAGCGTCAGGTTAAAGAAGGGGGAATAATTCCTGGGGTTAAACTAGAACATACACCATGGAGGGGGCCCCGAACCTCGGATCGCCGAATCGGCTTGCGTTCCAAATCAACCAGACACGTGACTTGGAAGGAGACAGCAGCCGGCGAACAGTGCGCCACTGACGTCTCACGCAGACATCCTCCAAGGGCATGCGCTCTAGGTCCTGGACGTAACTAGAGAGATGAATGCATGTTGACAGCATCCATAGTTACATAGTTACTTAGTAGGTGAGGTTGAAAAAAGACACAAGTCCATCAAGTCCAACCTATGTGTGTGATTATGTGTCAGTATTACATTACATATCCCTGTATATTGCGGTCATTCAGGTGATTATCTAATAGTTTCTTGAAGCTATCAATGCTCCCCGCTGAGACCACCGCCTGTGGAAGGGAATTCCACATCCTTGCCGCTCTTACAGTAAAGAACCCTCTACGTAGTTTAAGGTTAAACCTCTTTTCTTCTAATTGTAATGAGTGGCCACGAGTCTTATTAAACTCTCTTCTGCGAAAAAGTTTTATCCCTATTGTGGGGTCACCAGTACAGTATTTGTAAATTGAAATCATATCCCCTCTCAAGCGTCTCTTCTCCAGAGAGAATAAGTTCAGTGCTCACAACCTTTCCTCATAACTAAGATCCTCCAGACCCTTTATTAGCTTTGTTGCCCTTCTTTGTACTCGCTCCATTTCCAGTACGTCCCTCCTGAGGACTGGTGCCCAGAACTGGACAGCATACTCCAGGTGCGGCCGGACCAGAGTCTTGTAGAGCGGGAGAATTATCGTTTTATCTCTGCAGTTGATCCCCCTTTTAATGCATGCCAATATTCTGTTTGCTTTATTAGCAGCAGCTTGGCATTGCATGCCATTGCTGAGCCTATCATCTACTAGGACCCCCAGGTCCTTTTCCATCCTAGATTCCCCCAGAGGTTCTCCCCCCAGTGTATAGATTGCATTTATATTTTTGCCACCCAAATGCATTATTTTACATTTTTCTACATTGAACCTCATTTGCCATGTAGTCGCCCACCCCATTAATTTGTTCAGGTCTTTTTGCAAGATTTCCACATCCTGCGGAGAAGTTATTGCCCTGCTTAGCTTAGTATCGTCTGCAAATACAGGGATTGAACTGTTTATCCCATCCTCCAGGTCGTTTATGAACAAATTAAATAGGATTGGTCCCAGCACAGAACCCTGGGGATTCCCACTACCCACCCCAGACCATTCTGAGTACTCCCCATTTATCACCACCCTCTAAACACGCCCTTGTAGCCAGTTTTCAATCCATGTACTCACCCTATGGTCCATGCCAAGGCACCTTATTTTGTACAGTAAACATTTATGGGGAACTGTGTCAAATGCTTTTGTAAAATCCAGATACACCACGTCTACGGGCCTTCCTTTATGTAGATGGCAACTCACCTCCTCATAGAAGGTTAATAGATTGGTTTGGCAAGAACGATTCTTCATGAATCCATGCTGATTACTGCTAATGATATCATTCTTATTACTAAAATCTTGTATATAGTCCCTTATCATCCCCTCCAAGAGTTTACATACTATTGATGTTAGGCTAACTGGTCTGTAATTCCCAGGGATGTTTTTTGGGCCCTTTTTAAATATTGGTGCTACATTGGCTTTTCTCCAATCAGCTGGTACCATTCCAGTCAATAGACTGTCTGTAAAAATTAGGAACAACGGTCTGGCAATCACCTGACTGAGTTCCCTAAGTACCCTCGGATGCAAGCCACCTGGTCCCGGTGATTTATTAATGTTAAGTTTCTCAAGTCTAATTTTAATTCCGTCCTCTGTTAACCATGTAGGTGCTTCCTGTGTTGTGTCATGAGGATAAACACTGCAGTTTTGGTTACTGAAGCCCCCCGATTCACTCGTGAAGACTGAGGAGAAGAATAAATTCAATACCTTTGCCATCTCCCCATCCTTTGTAACCAGATGTCCTTCCTCATTCTTTATGGGGCCAATATGGTCTGTCCTCCCTTTTTTACTGTTTACATACTTAAAGAATTTCTTGGGATTTTTTTTGCTCTCCTCCGCTATGTGTCTTTCATGTTCTATCTTAGCCATCCTAATTGCACCCTTACATTTCTTATTGCATTCTTTATAAATTCGGAATGCTGAGGATGATCCCTCAACCTTGTGTTTTTTGAAGGCCTTCTCCTTTGCTTTTATATGCATTTTTACATTGGAGTTAAGCCATCCAGGATGTTTGTTCGCTCTTTTAAATTTATTACCCAATGGGATACATTGGCTAATGCCCTTATTTAATATGCTCTTAAAGCAAACCCATCTCTCCTCCGTATTCTTTGTCCCTAATATTTTATCCCAATTTATGCCTTTTAGCAAGGTTTGTAGTTTAGGGAAGTTGGCTCTTTTGAAATTCAGTGTCTTTGTGTTCCCTTCATGTTTCCTATTTGTGTGATTTATACTGAAACTAATTGACCTGTGATCGCTGTTACCTAAATTGCCCCGTATTTCCACATCTGTTATCAGGTCTGTATTGTTGGTAATCAGTAGATCTAGTAATGTTTTATTTCTAGTTGGTGCGTCTACCATCTGACCCATAAAATTGTCCTGCAAGACACTAAGGAACTGACGAGCCTTAAATGAATGTGCGGTTCCCTCCGCCCAGTCTATGTCTGAATAATTAAAATCCCCCATTATGATAACACTTCCCATCCTTGCTGCTAATCCAATTTGTGATAGGAGATCCGTCTCCACTTCCTCCCTCAGGTTAGGGGGCCTATAGCATACTCCCAGTATTATTTTCCCCTTAGCTTCATCCCTTTGGAGCTCTACCCATAAAGATTCCACCTCCTCCCTAGCCCCCTCAGTGATGTCATCTCTCACATTCACTTGTACATTATTCTTGATATATAGGCATACCCCTCCCCCTTTTTTACCCTCTCTATCCTTGCGGTATAGGGTATACCCTTGAATGTTTGCCAGCCAATCATGAGAGCTGTTGAACCAGGTCTCTGAAATTCCCACAAAATCCAAATCCTCCTTGTACAACAGTATCTCTAGTTCACCCATCTTGTCCGCCATGCTCCTGGCATTAGTGAACATGCCACATAGTTTAGACCGGTCGCATATTGTCCTCGTATTGGGTGTTTCAAGATTGCAACTAGGACTTGCTACTATACTCACCTTGTGTTTTTGTGCTTTGGTTAACCTACCACTAATGCCCCCAATACTACCCTCTGGAATATCTTCCGCGCTGGCTATCACTGTCTCTGGACCCTCCCCCCCATCGCCTAGTTTAAAAACCCCTCTAACTTTTTGGCCATCTTCATTCCCAGCAGATCTGCACCCTCCTCATTTAGGTGCAGTCCGTCCCTTCTATAGTACCGGTTACCGACTGAGAAGTCGGCCCAGTCCTCCAGGAACCCAAACCCCTCCTTACTACACCAGCTCTTCAGCCACTTGTTTACTTCCCTAATCTCCCTCTGCCTTTCTGGTGTGGCTCGATGTACCGGTAGTATTCCTGAGAACACTACCTTGGAGGTCCTTTTCCTCAATTTAGCTTCTAAGTCCCTAAAATCGTTCTTTAGGACACTCCATCTGCCTCTGACTTTGTCATTGGTGCCAACGTGCACCATGACAGCCGGGTCTTCCCCAGCCCCTCCCAGTAATCTGTCCACAAGATCCGTGATGTGCCGAACCCGAGCGCCCGGTAGACAACATACTGTTCGGCGCTTCAGGTCTTGGTTACAGATTGCCCTCTCTGTCCTTCTAAGAATTGAGTCCCCTACCACCAGAATCTGTCTTTCCTTTCCCTTTGCTGCCCCCCCACTCTCACTGGAGGAGTTCTTCCCCTGGCAGCTAGGAGAGTCCCTCATCTCCAGCAGTGCTGGTCCCTGACTGGTTTCACCAATGTCACTCAATGGAGCGTACTTATTGGGATGCTCCAGTCCTGGATCGGCCTCTCTGGCACTTCCCCCTCTACCCCTCCTGACTGTCACCCATCTACTCTTTGCTAGTGCTTGCACCTCTTTGTCTCCACCCGCCTCTGTGCTGGCCCCTGCCGGCACCTGCCGTGTACGTTCCTGGCTCACCTTTAGTATGGAGGGACTTCTCAGTGCTGACAGTTGCTTCCCCAGATTCAGAACCTGGGCTTCCAGGGAAACAATGTGCTTACATTTTGCACAGCAGTATTCGCCCTCGATCGGATGATCAAGGAACGCATACATGCGGCAAGATGTACAAAGAGTCGCCTCTCCACACCCGCCGGGCATCGTACCTATTAAATTTAGTGAGGATTTGGGGATTTTACCCTGTCCAAATTACCTAACAGCTAGCTTCCTGGCACTAATACTCAAGACAATACACAGGTACACGACAATACACAGGTACACAACAAGACAATACACAGGTACTCACAGACCTACGTGCACTCGCAATACACAAGTACACAGTACACACTACACAAGTACTAACGATCCACACACACTACTCAGACAACACTCAGATACTCACACTACACAGGTACTATGACCCCTGTTATAACCTCCTGTTTTAAACTCTGTTTTTTTAACTCCCACTTACACCAAGCTCCACAGCTTCAGACTGAGCACGCTCAGACTGAGTCCTACAACCAGTTAAATAGGCACCTGTGAGCAATTAACCACACCCCTTAATTGATAGACTGATGAAACCAGAGAGAAAAAAAAAAGCTATTTAAAAAGAGACAGCAAAAGGCAAATTAAAAACTAAAAGGAAAAGCCCCAAAAATGCAACCCAGCAAACAGACAGCAAACAGCAAACAGACAGCAAACTCACTCATTCCTATGGAACGTGCGCTCACAGCCTATTGTGTGGGAGGGAGGAGCGGCCGCTCTCATATTGACCGCATCTAATCTCAGGATAGGTCAGATCACTCGTGGGCGCACTAAGAAGTTAGCCACCCCCCTCCTGTCGTCTAGAAGCCACGAGACCAATTGCCCTGGCAACACCAGATGACAACAACAGGGTAGCTCAATTATAATGACAGATCCCGTTAAAGCATCTAAATCGCCAGCCAAAGAGTGGCCAGATACATGAATCATATATGCATTATCATTGAGAACATACCCAGTATGGTAGTTAGATATAAAAGAGGCATCCAATACAGTAAATCCTAGTGTGGAATTAAGCATACCGCACTAAACATCAAAACCAGCCCAGGTCACCCCCCTTGCATATCAGACAAAGTAATACGTGCCCAGGCCACCAGGGGTAAGGGCAGAGCAACGCCACAACGTCCAAATGACCCGGGGGGAGCCAAGGGCCATATAATAAAAGGAAAAATATCATTATTATCCACTGTAATCATATCGTAAATATCATTGGACAAACAGTGGATAAGCCCACACACGATGCAGTATCCCTCCCTAAAGTGGGGGAGATTGGATGATAGGCCAATCGCCCTATCACACATGATAGGACGGTCCCTCCCACAAATGCTGAGGTGAAATTAACGAAAAAATGGGGGGGTAATCAGATTCTATGGGTAACCAACATAAATCCACACTGGATGGTACCGCAAACCAACATTCCATCCAATCATAAGTGAATTAAACGATCAGCTAATCCATTAGACAAAAGAGCCCATGGTAAGGGCATGATATCCAAAATCAATATAATAGGACACAATGACAAAAAATGGGGAGACCTAACTGCTAAAATTAACCCAATATCACTCGTAACAACAACCTAATAGCTAAACGGGACCCGAAGAGGGGTGAGGGGTGTGTCGCGGCGCGAGAGCAAAGGTGCCACTCACGCACGGTTAATGAAACTATTGATGTCCCACTCAACATTCATACCGTGTGGTGGGAAGCACCTGAGCTCGTATATCCAATATGTTTTTCGAGCCGCGACACACCCCTAAGACAAGACTCACCCCTCCAATGGGGGACAAATTTATCAATAATAACAAAAGAAGTGCCTGTAGGGTCCCTATTGTGACTTTCAAGGTAATGACGCGGAACACTATGTTTAATACAGCCTTTCTTAGTTTTAGCAATGTGTTCGTTGACCCTGATAGAGAAGGTTCTAGTGGTACGCCCGACATACTGTCTGCCACATGGACATGTGATAAGATAGACAAAATGTCGGGTGGCACATGTAGTAAAATGTTTCATACTGTACGCCCTGGAAGTCATGGTAGAATGAAAACTCCTTGTTTTACGTCTCCCGCTTACATTGTGTAGACACACATTGCACTTTCTGCACGGGAAATAACCCCTGCAATCATGAAAGAAAGAGATGTTGTGGCATCATTGGGCAAGGCAGTCAGCCGCGAATTCCACGTTACTGCTGATACGTGGTCCAGCAAGCATGGTCAGGGATGATATATTTAGTTCACAGCACACTGGGTAACTCTGCTTGCAACTCAGAAGGAGGCAGGGCAGGGCTCAGTGCTGCAGCTTGTTGTGCCCCCACATCTCCATACAGCTAGTGGTAATGATGCAAGATTTGTCAGCTCTACCTCCTTCTCCTCCTCCTCCTCCTCCTCCTCCTCCTTCATGCCCTCCTCTGCTGAATTGTCCTATGAACCACAAGTACCCCCTAAGCATTCAATGAGTCAGGCTAAAAGGAGCCATGCAGTGCTTCAGCTGGTGTGTCTAGGGGACAGGAACCACACTGGAGCAGAGATTCTTGCAGCTCTGCAGGGGCAGGCCCAGAGGTGGTTTACACCATGCCAGCTGGAGCCAGGAATGGTGGTATGCGATAATGGCATAAACCTCCTGTCCGCCCTTAGATAGGTAAAGTTGACACATGTACCATGCTTGGCACATGTCCTCAATTTGATGGTGCAGCATTTCCTAAATAGGTACCCAGAGTTGGAAGATCCGTTAAAGCAGGCCAGGAGAGTCTATAGCCATTTCAGGTGGTCATACACAGCCAGTGCTTGATTGGCTGAAATTCAGTGGGAATTCCACCTGCCCGTAAACCGCCTGATTTGTGTTATGCCCACCAGGTGGAACTCGACTTTGGCAATGCTGCAACGGCTGCACATGCAGCAGAGGGCCATCAAAGAGTACCTGTGTGACTATGGCACAACGACAGGCTCAGGCCGGCTCAGCTTTTTTTCCCCACGCCAATGGTTGCTCATAAAGGATGCATTCACTGTACTGTCACCATTTGAGGAGGCCACACGGAGGATGAGCCGTGACAATGCATGCATCAGTGACACAATCCCTGTTGTGTTCCTGCTGGAACAGACTATGCGTGGCATGAAAAGGGCACTCGAAGCAGGGCAGCGGAAGGAAGAGGAGGACTTCCTTTCCTCTCAAGGCTCACTTTATGCAGACACTAGGGATGAGCCAAACACCCCCCTGTTCGGTTCACACCAGAACATGCGAACAGGAAAAAAGTTTGTTCGAACACACGAACACCCTTAAAGTCTATGGGACACGAACATGAATAATCAAAAGTGCTAATTTTAAAGGCTAATATGCAAGTTATTGTCATAAAAAGTGTTTGGGGACCTGGGTCCTGCCCCAGGGGACATGGATCAATGCAAAAAAAAGTTTTAAAAACAGCCGTTTTTTCAGGAGCAGTGATTTTAATAATGCTTAAAGTCAAACAATAAAAGTGTAATATCCCTTTAAATTTCGTACCTGGGGGGTGTCTATAGTATGCCTGTAAAGGGGCGCATGTTTCCTATGTTTAGAAAAGTCTGACAGCAAAATGACATTTTGAAGGAAAAAACTCATTTAAAACTACCCGCGGCTATTGCATTGCCGACAATACACATAGAAGTTCATTGATAAAAATGGCATGGGAATTCCCCAAAGGGGAACCCCGAACCAAAATTTAAAAAAAAAAATGACGTGGGAGTCCCCCTAAATTCCATACCAGGCCCTTCAGGTCTGGTATGGATATTACCATATAAAATGACATTTTATACCTTGATAAAAGTCTTGTGCTGCTTAAAAACCCTTGTCACTCTTGGGGGACAAATTCCCTTTTTGCTATTGTAATTTGGGGTGTGCAGCCTATTCCTCTCCCTAGTGTCTCTCCTTTTGGATATTAAGGGGAACCCCGGCCAAAATTTAAAAAAAAAATGACGTGGGGTTCCCCCTAAATTCCATACCAGACCCTTCAAGTCTGGTATGGATTTTAAGGGGAACCCCGCGCCAAAAAAAAAAAAAAAACGGCGTGGGGTCCCTCCAAAAATCCATACCAGACCCTTATCCGAGCACGCAACCTGGCAGGCCGCAGGAAAAGAGGGGGGACGAGAGTGTGCCCCCCCCTCCTGAACCGTACCAGGCCACATGCCCTCAACATTGGGAGGGTGCTTTGGGGTAGCCCCCAAAACACCTTGTCCCCATGTTGATGAGGACAAGGGCCTCATCCCCACAACCCTGGCCGGTGGTTGTGGGGGTCTGCGGGCGGGGGGCTTATCGGAATCTGGAAGCCCCCTTTAACAAGGGGACCCCCAGATCCCCCCCCTGTGTGAAATGGTAAGGGGGTACTTACCCCTACCATTTCACTAAAAAACTGTCAAAAATGTTAAAAATGACAAGAGACAGTTTTTGACAATTCCTTTATTTAAATTCTTCTTCTTTCTTCTATATTCCTTCATCTTCTGGTTCTTCTGGTTCTTCTGGCTCTTCTGGTTCTTCCTCCGGCGTTCTCGTCCAGCATCTCCACCGCGGCGTCTTCTATCTTCTTCTCCTCGGGCCGCTCCGCACCCATGGCATGGGGGGAGGCTCCCGCTCTTCTCTTCTTCTTTTCTTCTCTTCTTCTCTTCTTCATTTTCTTCTCCGGGCCGCTCCGCACCCATGCTGGCATGGAGGGAGGCTCCCGCTGTGTGACGGCGCTCCTTGTCTGACAGTTCTTAAATAATGGGGGGCGGGGCCACCCGGTGACCCCGCCCCCCTCTGACGCACGGTGACTTGATGGGACTACCCTGTGACGTCACGGGGAATGCCATTTTTGACAGTTTTTTAGTGAAATGGTAGGGGTAAGTACCCCCTTACCATTTCACACAGGGGGGCCGGGATCTGGGGGTCCCCTTGTTAAAGGGGGCTTCCAGATTCCGATAAGCCCCCTGCCCACAGACCCCCACAACCACCGGCCAGGGTTGTGGGGATGAGGCTCTTGTCCTCATCAACATGGGGACAAGGTGTTTTGGGGGGCTACCCCAAAGCACCCTCCCAATGTTGAGGGCATGTGGCCTGGTACGGTTCAGGAGGGGGGCCGCACTCTCGTCCCCCCTCTTTTCCTGTGGCCTGCCAGGTTGCGTGCTCGGATAAGGGTCTGGTATGGATCTTTGGGGGGACCCCATGCCGTTTTGTTTTTTGTTTGGTGCGGGGTTCCCCTTAAAATCCATACCAGACCCTTGGTCTGGTATGGAATTTAGGGGGAACCCCACGTCATTTTTTTTTTTACATTTTGGCCGGGGTTCCCCTTAATATCCATATCAGACCTGAAGGGCCTGGTATGGAATTTAGGGGGACTCCCACATCATTTTTTTTTCTAATTTTGGTTCGGGGTTCCCCTTTGGGGAATTCCCATGCCGTTTTTATCAATGAACTTCTATGTGTATTGTCGGCAATGCAATAGCCGCGGGTAGTTTTAAATGAGTTTTTTCCTTCAAAATGTCATTTTGCTGTCAGACTGTTCTAAACACAGGAAACATGCGCCCCTTTACAGGCATACTATAGACACCCCCCAGGTACAAAATTTAAAGGGATATTACACTTCTATTGTTTGACTTTAAGCATTATTAAAATCACTGCTCCTGAAAAAACGGCCGTTTTTAAAACTTTTTTTTGCATTGATCTATGTCCCCTGGGGCAGGACCCAGGTCCCCAAACACTTTTTATGACAATAACTTGCATATTAGCCTTTAAAATTAGCACTTTTGATTTCTCCCATAGACTTTTAAAGGGTGTTCCGCGGCATTCGAATTTGCCGTGAACACCCCAAATTGTTCGCTGTTCGGCGAACTTGGGAACAGCCAATGTTCGAGTCGAACATGAGTTCGACTTGAACTCGAAGCTCATCCCTAGCAGACACCATTGTTCCTATACCACAGAACACACAAGAGGAGAGGGTGGAGGAGGATTCTTGCAGTTTTGGAGGCATTGAAGCAGAGGAAGACATACGTCAAACAGTAAGAGATGGGTTTCCATCCCCAGAACCCTTAGGAGCAATATGTAGCATTCAGTGCTGCTAAAGGTTTTGTTACTGATAATAGAACGCGTCTGTGCACAGACTCTGTGGACTTTCTGACATTTATCAAAATGAATCAGTCATGGATTACCAGCAGCTATAAAGCCCCCGATGCCGATGTTGCTGATTAAGTGTTTTTGGGATGTGGAATCTCTGCAGGACATCTAGACTGCTTAGCGTTGTGGGTGTTGATTTCATCTGGAAGAATGTTTTTGGTGTAGGTTTCATGGGCACAAAATAACACCCAAAAAACAATTTTTCCACACCTGTTTGACAGGTGCATATCATTGCAATTCTTGACAGCAAGACCACTTCTTGCTTTCATCAAGAGTACTTCTTATAGGGTTGTGGTTTGAAGGTGCCACTGGCACCTAAAGACCAATTTTTCCGCACTTGTTTGACAGGTGCCTATCATTGCAATTTTTTTGAAAGCAAGGCCAATTCTTTAGTACCTCTATATGGTTATGGTTTCAAGACACCCCCAGCACCCAAAGACCTATTTTTCTGCACCGTTACTTCTATCCAAAGTCTGTGACACCAGAATTTATCCAAAAAATCACTAATCTTGTTCCCAGTGCACTACATTGTGGCCTCATCATACAGACTGGCTCCCAGGCACCTTTTGTGTTGTGATCATGCAATAAATTAAACCGTTTGGACTCCACCGTGTGCTGATCCTTGGTGTGCTGGCAAATATCTACATTGTGACTTGAACCAGTATCCAGCTGGTTGTTGCTGCAGCACCCAACCTTTAGGAGCTTATACCAGGAACGTGTGCGATGGGAATATGAAACATTATATGAAACATCATACAGACTGGCTCCCAAAGCTGTGGCTTACAAAATAAAGAAAGCTTGCAGGGAAAATGTATTTTTTGGCTTTATAAATGCAATTATTGCTGCAGCAGCTTCTATACACAGTGCAGATATGTCACTTTACATGTAGACTAAGGGGACTCACCCCCCAGGCACTATATTGAAAGGAATTTTTCATTTTTATGCTTTCACTTTAAGCATCCATAAATCACTGCTCATTTAAAAATGACGTTTTTTACAAACTTTTTTTATGTCCCCCAGGGCAGTCCCCCGGACCCCTATAACCATTGTATGCCAAATTATTTGCATATAAGCCTTCAAAATGGACACTTTTGATTTTTCCAATTCGGGTCTAATAGACTTCTATGGGGTTCTATGGGGTTCGTTATTCGGTTCTGAACTTTCACGATGTTCGAAAGTTCTGGTGTGAACCGAAAAGGGGGTCGCTCAGCCCATCCCTAATTTCTATATCGTCATCCCTAATTATAACAGTAACCCAGTAGGAAGTATATAGTGAAAATCGCCTACTCACTTTGTGACTAGAGGTTAGAAAGTAAAGACATGACACCTGTCTTTAAGTATTCAAAGATTATATCATTAGGAAGAGGGGCTTTATGTAGCTTTTAGAAGTAAATAAGATATCTGAAATATGATTGTCTCTTATGATATATTGGGAAAAAAATCATGGATATCTGTTATCCAGGAATTTGCCCAATCTAGAGACTAAATACCTCACCCTTGCAACAAAACTGGTAATTAAATACACCGTTCAAATGCTAAAAAGTAATAATACATGCTGTATAAAACCCTACCATAAAATAACTGCAAGAACTGTATTTGAAGTATACCTACAGAATGGATAAATCTCATATTGTCTTCTCACTAATGTAAGACCATAAGTATCTATTAAATCCTTCTTTTCTCTAAATAGCTCTTGAAAGATAATTAGACAGCATTTTGCATTAATCATGGTAATGCTAACATCTAATGTAATTTCTTATGCACATATAACTAACCTGTGAGTTAGATTACATTTTTGTATTTGTGGAAAACAAACATTGTGACCTTCTCAATTACAGGACTACAATATGAATACACCTGTAATTATAATTACATTGCTCACTGTATACTGCATATTCCCAACATTCCTTTATTACAAGTTTCTACTACATGTAGTTTTAGCCAGTTGCTGTAAACACAGAATGTTAAATAGGTTTATATGCGGTTGCTACGTTAGGCATTCGATTTAAATGTCTGAGGGTTTAAAAAAAACCTTGTAGCTAAAGCACTACACAAGGAATTTATAGTATGTTATGATGTGATTGTTTGAAAAATATTTAAAGGTGACAAAGGGGACAGGAACACATAAAATGCATAAGCAGCCAATTGACTTTTTAAATTATTTTTTTCTTTTCACCAGACGGGTTATAGTGAGGTGGGCTAAAGGAACCTAAAAGCTTTACATTAAAGCAGTGTGAAGGACAATAGGGCCTTACGGAAGCAAAAGCTCCAAAAAACATACTTAGGTCAGAATACATTAACAAGTAGACTTACTTTTTTCTGCATGGAACGTGTCATATTCCCAGCCAGCAAAAAAATACTTCTGTCTATTTTAGAATATGTTGGAAAAAAAAGTTTCAGCATATCACTGCTATATGCTGTAGTTTCAAGTATAATTAATTTACTGTGTAAATATACAATCTGCATGATGTATTTTCACAAAGCAAAGTGAGTATTCACAGCTTAGTGAACCAGGTGAAGATATTTACTTTGTTCCAATGTTCGAATCACTTACAAGCAAACATATTTTTATTCATTTTGCTTGTTGATGATTTGGATCCAAAGAGAGGAAAGCTTCACCTTATTTACAAAAAAAATGTGAAGATACACTTTGCAAAGTGAACATTCACCTTAAAAAGTAAACATCCATTAGTTTATGAGTAAATCAACCCCAGTGAGTTTTAGAGTCTTATTGAAAATAATTTTAGTGACCTAGATTTTGATTTTTGCCCTATATTTGTATGTAAAAAACAATTGTCAGCACATTTCAATAATTTACAAGAGATCTTACTTGTTGAATGCTGCAAGTATGTCTGTCAATTAATGCACTCATATAATCTCATGTACTTTTTCTTCAAATGTGCAGTAAAGTTAAGTCAGTCATGAAGGAAAACATATTTATAAATGACCAGCTATTTGTTAAATATATAATTTTGTGTGATAAATCCTGCTGTTAAATAGTTATTAACTTAAAGCGGAGTTCCACCCAAAAGTGGAACTTCCGCTTTAAGTACCCTAGCCCCCTGACATGCCACAATTGGCATGTCATTTTTTTTGGGGGGGGGGGGCTGGGTATCTGATTTGGAGTGGAACTTCCTGTCCCACCTCCTCCTTCTGACAGCCTAGGCAATTCCTAGGTGGCCCCTCCCTCCTGGCAATGTTCTGGGACACGTGAAGGTCCCAGAACATTGCCTGGCCATTGACGGAGCACAGCACGGCTCGCGCATGTGCAGCGCGTTCCCAGCTGTGAAGCCGTAAACTGTCACAGCCGGGCACCCACACTCACAGTGTCGGCGCTGTGAAGAGGAGGGGGAGAGAATGGAGGCTTCAGGCAGTCGCATCGCTGGACTGTGGGACAGGTGAGTGGCTGTTTATTAAAAGTCAGCAGCTATACTTTTTGTAGCTGCTGACTTTTAATAAACTCAAAAACCAGTGGAACTCTGCTTTAACAACTCAAGAACAATAATGATAATAACCCAATTAAAGGCTGGCTATCCACTGTTAGAATTTCAGCTGAAATCTTAGCACTGGTTGGTCTTCCCGGCTCAACAAAGTTGATTACAAACGTAATCATTTGTTTTGTCTAAGGTGTTGGGCTGAAAATGGTTGGCCAAACAGGGCCTGTTACGTATTTGGTATTCTGACAGCAGGTTCTAGCAGTTTTTAGAATACAATAGCCCAGAAAGAGAGATTCTTCTATCCATGCCATTTGGGTGGATAGAGGAATTTGTTAGTTGGAAAAAATCTATTAGTTTATGACCAGATAAAGATACAATATGTAGAAGAAGCACTGTGCAAAAAGTGCTGTTGGTCAGTTTTCAAACCAGTAGGCAACATTTGTAGGAACAAACGCTGCGACTTGGAAAGTCTAGTATACAGTATGAACAATTATAATAAATGCCTGAGTTGAAACCTACTACACAAAACCCCTGAATTGTTATCTAAATCATATATATATATATATATATATATATATATATATATATACAGTATCTCACAAAAGTAAGCACACCCCTCACATTTTTGTAAATATTTTATTATATCTTTTCATGTGACAACACTGAAGAAATGACACTTTGCTACAATGTAAAGTAGTGAGTGTACAGCTTGTATAACAGTGTAAATTTGATGTCCCTTCAAAATAACAACACACAGCCATTCATTTATAAACCGCTGGCAACAAAAGTAAATACACTCCTAAGTAAAAATGTCCAAATTGGGCACAATTAGCCTTTTCCCCTCCCTGGTGTCATGTTACTCATTAGTGTTATAAGGTATCAGGTGTGAATGGGGAGCAGGTGTGTTAAATTTGGTGTTATCGCTCTCACTCTCTCATACTGGTCACTTGAAGTTCAACATGGCACCTCATGGCAAAGAACTCTCAGATTTGAAAAAAAGAATTGTTGCTCTACAAAAAGATGGTCTAGGCTATAAGAAGTTTGCCAAGACCCTGAAACTGAGCTGCAGCACAGGGCCAAGACCATACAGTGGTTTAACAGGACAGGTTCCACTCAGAACAGGCCTCGCCATGGTCGACCAAAGAAGTTGAGTGCACGTGCTCAGCGTCATATCCAAAGGTTGTCTTTGGGAAATAGACGTATGAGTGCTGCCAGCATTGCTGCAGAGGTTGAAGAGGTGGGGGGTCAGCCTGTCATTGCTCAGACCATACGCCGCACATTGCATCAAATTGGTCTACATGGCTGTCATCCCAGAAGGAAGCCTCTTCTAAAGATGATGCACAGGAAAGCCTGCAAACAGATTGCCGAAGACAAGCAGACTAAAGACATGGATTACTGGAACCATGTCCTGTGGTCTGATGAGACTAAGATAAACTTATTTGGTTCAGATGATGTCAAACATGTGTGGCAGCAACCAGGTGTGGAGTACAAGTGTGTGTTGCCTACAGTCAAGCATGGTGGTGGGAGTGTCGTTGTCTGGGGCTGTATGAGTGCTGTCGGAAATGGGGAGCTACAGTTCATTGAGGGAACCATGAATGCCAACATGTACTGTGACATACTGAAGCCGAGCATGATCCCCTTCCTTCAGAGACTGAGCCACATTATAACGACCCCAAACATACTTCCAAGACGACCACTGCCTTGCTAAAGAAGCTGAGGGTAAGGGTGATGGACTGGCCAAGCATATCCCTAGACCTAAACCCTATTGAGCATCTGTGGGTCATCCTCAAATGGAAGATGGAGGCGTGCAAGGTCTCTAACATCCACCAGCTCTGTGATGTTATCATGGAGGAGTGGAAGAGGACTCCAGTGGCAACCTGTGAAGCTCTGGTGAACTCCATGCCCAAGAGGGTTAAGGCAGTGCTGGAAAATAATGGTGGCCCCACAAAATATTGACACTTTGTCCCAATTTGGACATTTTCACTTAGGTTAGGGGTGTACTCACTTTTGTTGCCAGAGGGTTTGATATTAATGACTGTGTGTTGAGTTATTTTGAGGGGACAGCAAATTTACATTGTTATACAAGCTGTACACTCACTACTTTACATTGTAGCAAAGTGTCATTTCTTCAGTGTTGTCACATGAAAAGATATAATAAAATATTTACAAAAATGTGAAGGGTGTACTCACGTTTGTGAGATACTGTATATAGATATATCTATAACACACCTGCTCCCTATTCACACCTGAGACCTTGTAACACTAATGAGTCACATGACATCGGAGTGGGAAAATGGCTAATTGGGCCCATTTGGACATTTTCAGTTAGGGGTGAACAAAAAGATATAATAAAATATTTACAAAAATGTGAGGGGTGTACTCACTTTTGTGAGATACTATATATATATATATATATATATATATATATATATATATATATATATATATATATATATACAAAAAGAACACACACACATATATATTATTTTTTACTAATAATTCAGAGCTTTGAGTGTTATTATTTGAAAGTGTGTAACCTAATTGACACTAACATGCTAAGGTTGATATCTAGACACAAGATTGACAATGAGAAGTGTTTAATTGTTCAGGCTAATGAAAATGCAAAGAATTTTATATTGCCATTTCATCTCTGCTTCTAAGTTTCTCTCCAGCTAATTTAATGAGACCCCCTTCATCCCATATTTAATGGTTGTATAGGGTTGGCAGACTTTAAAAATAATGGTAACCCCAGTCATCTTTAAAAAATACAGTGTGCAACTGAATAATTCATGAAATATCAATTAAAAATGAGCAACCTGCAGAGGTTGAACAATACAATGTGAGGAAGCAAAAGAATAGAAAACTTGATCAGTCAAATAAGGTCTTTTAAAGACCTTTCACCTTTTTGTGAATGTACTATGTTACATTCTGTAGAAATGGATTTCAAAATTGTATACCTAGTATAAAAGTATTTCAATTACTGTTAATCTCACATACATTTTCTTAATATGTGCACTAAGTCAGTCATCAATTGAACCAAACCTCTAAAAAAAAATTCTTAGAAAGATTTAATCAGTTTGTAGATTGGCCACTGGAAAACAGAGTGGCCACACTCTAGCTGGAAGTATATTTGTGGTCAGGTTTTCTCCTTCATTTTAATGTGTAATATGCTTTGAACTGGAGTACTCGAAAGCAGATTAAGGGTTCATGTCTGCAGGCAATCTAGTGAAACACATGCAGCTGTGTTTGAATGAAAAAACACAGCATTCGGTTGCAAAAAGGTTGCATTTGACCTGATTTGCTTGTAGTTCAAAGACACCTTAATACAAAATGCTGCGTCCAAAGAAAAACACAGTGCAGCTTACTAATTAATTAAGGTCAAGGGGATTTTAACACTATGGATATTTTATTTACATTCTAGAAACATGTTATACAATGTACAGGAAAGGAACAATTACTTCTCTTTTTATCTGCCCCCTGTTTGGTTCTGGATTGAATTGACACAGCAAGGACTGGAGCTTCTTCAAAATGGAAATTAAAGCATAACCCTGCCAAGAACTGAAGATTCAGCACAGCAACTGGGGAGAGAAAGAGAGAGACTGTGAGGTCACAGAGTACAGGGCATTGTTAAATTCAAACTCTGACATGGGGAGCAATGAGGCCCAGCTACCCTGGGAAGATGAAGAGAAGTACCTGAGTTATTGCTCTAGAGCAGGGATATGCAATTAGCGGACCTCCAGCTGTTGCAAAATCACAAGTCCCATCATGCCTCTGCCTCTGGGTGTCATGCTTGTGGCTGTCAGGGTCTTGCTATGCCTCATGGGACTTGTAGTTCTGCAACAGCTGGAGGTCTGCTAATTGCATGTCCCTGCTCTAGAGCTTGGTCTGTTCTATTGGCCTGACCATTGGTCTGAGAGTGGTAGTACTGAAGACAGAGAAAAGTAGCTGAAGCTTAATATAGAGCCCGTACCAGAACTTTGAGGTGTACTAGACTTCCTTGTCAAAAACACAAAATAGCCTAATGATTTCTTTAATACAGACTTCCACTATGGCTGCTAAGGTAGCTCCCTTCATTAGAACAAAGTGAGTTATATTGCTAAGTATATATAAAAAGCAACAAGAATGGAATTACAACCTCCAGACATGGGAAGGTCCAAAATGAAGTCAATAGATAACATACTCTTTTAAGATCCTGATTAAACCACAAGGCTTGGTTTTACTGCTCTTTGAACACAGGCATAGTTGGGGCAGGATAAGATGAACAACTTGCAGACCTTGGACAGATTAGACCACAAGATACCAACTCCTGTGTCAACAAAGTGCCTAGCAACTAGCAACTAGAAGATTATTGTACAATTTGAGGACAGAAACCCAAAGATTCTCAGGAACATAGATATTGTCCTCATCAATTAACAAATCATCGGACTGATGAAGGTCTAGCTCAAAAACACTTGGGTTAGCAAGAACATCCAGGGTATAGCATTGGACTTTACATTCTTAGAACTGGGCCAGGAGATTAGATAAAAGCCGAATCTGTAAAACAAGAGAGCCTGCCTTGTCTTGGCAAGGTCCAAGATGTTTATCAATTGCGCCAAATAGCCACCTTCCACCAAATAGCACCATTCCTCCAAGGCTACTTTTATTGATAACTATTCTATGTTATGAATATATTGGCTCCTTTCAGATGAGCTAATCTTATGCAAGAAGAAGGCAACAATGCTTTGGGGTCGAGTGTTAGAATTTCATTAATATCCACAAAATTCAGGGATGGATCCAGATGTCCCAGGATATGTGAACAAGGTATTCGACCTGTCAAAAGCAAACTGGGCTTCAGACAGCCATGAGAAGGAAACATGCTAGCTGGTGAGTTGGATATGTGGTAAAAATCGTCTTTGGGTTCATGGTGATTGAAAGGAAATAGTAGGTATTCTGAATGACCACCCTTATAGGTACACCCACAGCGCCCTCAGATATCTGGAGACACCATGAAACAACAAGCAAGTTGCACATTCTTAAAATGTCTGCTTTTATTATGTGTGTTACAGTGTATCTATGGTTCAACATACCAATAGAAAGAGGGGAGAGGGGAGTGGTTAGTAAATGATGTATTGGTATAAAATATATGGTTATACAAATCAATGACCACTTAAGATACATCATCATGAGTTAACACTGGTCAACATGCTATCTGGTTATGAGTCATAAGTCATGCATCCTGTCCCATGGCCTACAGAACAGAGAAGGACAAACCAACCCACAATAATATATATATAGAGAGTACAGTGCTTGCGTAAGCATCTTTCTAAGCATTCTTTTATAGTTGAAATGGCAATGCATATCAAAGCATCAAAATATATCAAAATAGAGTCACAATGGTTTGGGCATATTACTACAATCCCCTCTTTTGTCACAAATGTGACAAACCCAAACCCAATATGCCCCCCGACATTCACCTGGACTACTTTCCCACAAAATTACAACCACACTAAGCATGTAAAAATAGAAAAAAATAAACACATAATCTCAGCTGCATAGCAATTGTTCATAAATATAAAGGGGGAAGGGGCATGACAGTCCATGAAAGCAAGTGGGGGGGGGGCATGACAGCCTTTAGGATAAATAAAAATAGTCCACCCCAGACGAAGTCTATTGAGATGAAACGCGTCGGAGGGACTCCATTGCCGCCAGTATTTTATCCAAAGCACTTTTTTACTACTTAACTGTAAGTGTTTACTATTTTAATAAATGTTTTCCTGCTTACGGATGTGGCCCCTTTTCACATCCTATATGGGCTAATTTTCCCGGATGCATACCATCTTGATGGAGAAAATCTTCTACCATTAAATCCTGGATGACTCCAGTTTTCCATCGGTGTGGACCCTTAAAGCTCTTCTTCCATTGCCGGAGGCAATACAAGCACATTTGACTCACAGAACGTACGTTCTTTTGAGTCCACAGTCTCTGGTAAGCTTGCATTGGGCTAGACTTGGGTATTCGGGCTGGTGTATCTGGATCTCTGCCTTGTGATGCTCACTGGAATTCCGCAGACCTTGGGCGTGCGTCATTGGCTAACCCTCAGGGTATCATTCCTAGTAACATTTTCCAGCAGGAGTCCGCCTTTACTCATCTCAGCACCTACTATGGTATTTGAACAACAAAGATGAACAACGAAGATTTCCATGTAAAAGCTGTAGTCGTCTCTTCATCCAGGTAGGGTATAGGGTAGGGTATGAATGGGGTATAGGTTATGAATGGGGTGGCCATTTCTTCATGTGCATGGGGCTAGGGGTGAATGCTGGCTGGCTGGGGCAGATACTCCTCATTAGGGATGAGCCGAACACCCCCCCGGTTCGGTTCGCAGCAGAACATGCGAACGGACCAAAAGTTCGAGCGAACATTCGAACACCATTAAAGTCTATGGGACCCGAACGTGAAAAATCAAAAGTGCGAATTTTAAAGGCTAATATGCAAGATATTGTCCTAAAAAGTGTTTGGGGACCCGGGTCCTGCCTCAGGGGACATGTATCAATGCAAAAAAAAGTTTTAAAAACAGCCGTTTTTTCGGGAGTAGTGATTTTAATAATGCTTAAAGTGAAAAAATAAAAGTGAAATATTCCTTTAAATATCCTACCTGGGGGATGACTATAGTATGCCTGTAAAGTGGCACGTGTTTCCCGTGTTTAGAACAGTCCCTGAACAAAATGACATTTCTAAAGGAATAAAAGTAATTTAAAACTGCTTGCGGCTGTGATGTAATGTTGGGTCCCGGCAATATGGATGAAAATTATTGAGAAAAATGGCATGGGTACCCCCCCAGCCCATTACCAGGCCCTTTGGGTCTTGTATGGATATTTAGGGGAACCCCATACCCAAATTAAAATAAAAAAAGGCGTGGGGCCCCCAGGTCCTATATACTTTGAACAGCAGTATACAGGCAGTCCAAACAAGACAGGGACTGTAGGTTTGTTCTTAAGTTGAAACCGTTTGTAATTTGGAACAGGTACATTTTGTAAGTGTAACTCCAGCCAAAAAATACATTTTTAAGCTTTTTGGATAACATAGGGAAGGGTTATCACCCCTGTAACATTTGTTTTGCTGTCTGTGCCCCTGTTCAGAAGATTTCACCTCACTTTCTGTCCCAATGACAATTGGATTTTGAAAATTTGGGGTTATTAGCAATAACAAGGATTGGTCATAAAGCATCAGTGGAGACACCTTTTTCCCATATTAACTCTTACAGGAGAGAATTTCCCTTCCTAGGGGTAGATTTCCTCTCATTTCCTGTTGTCTCCTTCCGTTTGTAAGTAGTAGTCATTTGTTAATAAGATGTTTGAAAGTAGGGGACCGCCTGTATATACTATACGGCCTGCCCTATATACTCTGCAGAAAATTGGGCCTTAGGTGTTGGTGGTACCAGAACACTGTAAGCCCTCACAGTTACTCTTGGTGGGTGCTGGAATGGGCCCTGCAGGGAAATATTATATCAAGAATTGTAATTACATGCCCCGTTGAACAGGGGCAGAAAAATTGGCCCTTTGGTGGTGGTGTGGTGGTGGTGCCACAACACTGTAAACCCTCACAGTTACTCTTGGTGGGCGCTGGAACAGGCCCTGCTGTGAAATATTAGATCAAAAATTGTAATTACACGCCCCTGTTAAGCAGGGGCAGAAAAATTGGGTCTTAGGCAGTGGTGGTGGTGCCACAACACTGTAACCCCTCACAGATTCTGTTGTTGAGCACAGCAATGAGCCCTGCTGTGAAATATTAGAGTGAATATTGTAATTACATGCCCCTGTTAAACATGGGCAGAAAAATTGGGCCTTAGGCACTGGTGGTGGTGCCACAACACTGCAACCCCTCACAGATACTTTAGTTGAGTGCAGGAACGAGCCCTGCTGTGAAATATTACAGCAAAAATTGCAATTACACACACCTGTTAAACAGGGGCAGAAAAATTGGGCCTTAGGCACTGGTGGTGGTGCCACAACACTGCAACCACTCACAGATACTCTAGTTGAGCGCAAGAACGAGCCCTGCTGCAAAATATTACAGCAAAAATTATAATTATACGTCCCTGTTAAACAGTGGCAGAAAAAGTGGGCCTTAGGCACTGGTGGTGGTGCCCTGAAACAAAAATGTTCTTAGAAGCTATCAACATGAACATTGAGGAGAAATAGGATAGTCACTCAGCATAGGCAGTCTTCAAGGGATCTCACATTCATAGAAAAATTAATCGGTTACATCAGCATCAGGTGCTTGGTAGCTGGTGATCCAAGACTGATTAATTTTTCTGAAGGTGAGCCGATCAACTGAGTCTGTGAACAGGCGCACTCTGTGATCGGTTGCAAAGCCTCCAGCAGCACTGAATGTGCGTTCAGAAAGAACGCTGGATGCAGGACAGGCCAGTAGCTCAATTGTATATTGTGCAAGCTCTGGCCAGTGATCCATCCTCAAGACCCAATAACCCGGTGGATTTTCGGTTGGAAAGAGGAGAAAACCAACCAATGGAGAATCCTGACAACTCTTACCACATACCAGATAAAATTGGAGAACTAGAGAGGGGTGCCCCAAAGGGATAATATGGGTAAGAGAATTGACAGGATATTGGCTACAGAATCGTAAAGAATGTATATAAAAATATATAAATTTTATTCAATGGACATATACAAAATAGAATATACAGTAAACATCTAAAATCATGGGATTGGAATACATATGAAATAGAAATCAGCAGCTATTAGATGTTGAGACACACAAAATGAATAGACTTGAGGACGATTGAATGTGGTGGTCACAACAAATCTCAACATGTTTCAGAAAAAGAGAAAAGCCAGAAGGCTAAATTGACATTGTATTCATTTCCTTCTTCAGGAGTTAAATAGGGGCATGCTGGTATCATTGAAATATTTGCAAAACAAGGCAAAGTACTCACAAGACATGTATTCCTTGACAATAGTGCACAGCACTATTAGGATAGATGATCCCTCACGCCTGAATCGGAATGCTGAAATCGCATAACAAAACTCAGCAGATGGAGTAGGTTAAAGCAAAAAAGCATTTTCTACTTTTCATGGGTCTTGGAAGATTCCCGAACAATATATTTAGTAGAAATGGTAGAAGGCTGAGGAGGATGTTCTCCCAGTGGGGAAGCGGCAAATCAGGGCACACAAGGACAGCCACATTCGGGCTACAAACATATGCCTAACAGGGTGGAAACAAATAAAGAAAGGGATATATATGTCAATCAAAAGGAAGGTTTGGAGTTTCATCAGTCAGATTAAACTTCAAGCACAAAAAATGTAAAGAAAAAGAAAAAGAAAAAACAAAACATTGTGCAGGGGAAATCTACAGGTGTAATACGGTTCAAAGAAGGATAGGAGCAAAGAAAAAGGGTATAAGGAGGCTCCTCCCAGCAACGTAAGAAATATCCCAGTGATTAATTTGCCTGGTTACGTGTTCATCTAATAGGCAATAAAAGGAGGAAAGCCAATCATTTTAGAAGCATCTCCTACCTTGAATGACCGATTCCTAGCCAAGTGTCTGAGATAGAGTGGATATCCAAGCTGTGCAGCAAATGATTTACTGCAGGATGGCAGGCATATATAGATGGAAAAGTGGGGGTGGCTAGAGTAATTTACCTGTAAAGCTAAACACCTGCCTTAAAGGCTGGCAGATGAACCGAGCGAGCCTGTGTGTGGCGCGCTCGGACTTCTGCAGCCTAATGGCTAGGCAATGAGTGTCCGGGGTGGGCAGTCCCTTGGCCAGAGCGGCGCCCGGCGTCCCTGCATGAAGTACGCCGTGACATCAGGCATTGACAAGACCGCTGACACAGAGAAAGGGCAGCAACTGCTGGCAAGGTGATAACAAGCTGGTGCGCATGTGCAGAGCAACTGAGTGCTCCAGCAGATGGTTGCTGGAACCAATCAGACCTTGGGGCTGCGGAATAAAGAATTGTCAGAACACATCGGTCAGACAGCCACCTTCTCCACCGCTCCTTCTGTGACTTACCGAAGCCTCAGCAACTTGTTGTCCAGGAGGACCAGGAAATTGTAACCTCCCAGGCTCTGGAAACGCATTGCACAAACCTTTCTGCAAGGCCTTCCGAAGATGTTTCATCCTCTACTCCCTCTGCGAAGGCTGGATAAATTCCGCAACCTTACCCTTGTAACATGGATCAAGAAGGGTTGCCAGCCAGCATTGATCCCTCTCCTTGATATTACGAATCTGAGGGTCCTTTTACAGGCTTTGCAGGATCAGGGAGGCCATGCAGCGAAGGTTTGCTGAGGTATTCAATCCGGAGTCCTCTGGGTCACTAAGCATGACATGATCCATATATGTGGCTGGGAGGAGGTGGCTAAGTCCATGGGTTTCTGGGGACTGAAAACGATCCCTTGAAGACTGCTGCTGATGCTGAGTGCTAGGCTCCACCTCCATGCTGACACAATCCTCCTCCTCCCCCTCCTCCTCCTCCTCCTCTTCCTGTGAGATCGGCAGGCCTGCAGGAATACTGTCTGGATAAAGGGGACCTTGAGAGGTATGGAAGTCCTCCTCTTCCTCCCTCTGTTCTGCCTCAAGTGCCCTATCCATTATTCCATGAAACGTGTGCTCCAACAGGAAGACAAGAGGGACAGTATCACTGATGCTTGCACTGTCACCATCCTCGTGACCTCCTCAAATGGTGACAGGACAGTGCATGCATCTTTGATCAGTAGCCACTGGTGTGGCAAAAAAAAGCCAAGCTCCCCTGACCCTGTCCTGGTTCCATACTCACACAGGTACTCATTGATGCCCCTCTGCTGCCTGTGCAGCCGCTGCAGCATTGCCAACGTTGAGTTCAACCTGGTGGGTATGTCACAAATGAGGCAGGTCTTGGGCAGGCTGCATTCCTTTATGCCAGCCGAGCACTGGCATTATATGACCAGCGGAAATGCCCACAGACTTTCCTGGCCTGCCTCAGGAGATCCTGTAAGCCCGGGTACCTGCACAAGAACCGCTGCACCATCAAATTAAGGACGTGAGCCAAAAAGCAAACATGGGTCAAGTGTCCCTGTCGGAGGCCGGAGAGGAAGTTGGTGCCATTGTCGCAAACCATCATTCCTGCCTGAAGCTGGCGGGGCGTCAACCACCTCTGAGTCTGCCCCTGCAGAGCTGACAGAATCTCTGCCCCAGTGTGGCTCCTGTCCCCTAAGCAGACCAACTCAAGCACCGCATGGCATCTTTTTGCCTGAGTGCTTGCGTAGCCCCTTGAAGGCCTACGGTGCACCGCTGGTTCTGAGGACAAATCTGCAGAGGAAGAGGCCATAGAAGAAGAAGAAGAAGAGGAGGGGGTGGAGGAGAGAGGTGTGGCAGAATCACCACTACTAGCATTTTGGAGGCGTGGTGGCGGAACAAGCTCCAACAATACTGCACCCTGTCCTACATCCTTCCCAGCTGCCAGCAGAGTTATCCAGTGCGCCGTGAAAGAAAGATAACGTTACTGTCCATGCCTGCTGGACCATGAGTCAGTGGTAATATGCACCTTACCGCTGACCGCCCTGTCCAACGAGGCCAAGACATTGCCTTCCACATGCTGGTAGAGAGCCAGAATGGCCTTCTGTGAAAAGAAATGGTGTTTGGGAACCTGCCACTGAGGTACCACACATTCTACAAATTCACGAAAGGGGGCAGAGTCTACCAGCTGAAAAGGCAGCAGTTGGAGTGCTAGCAATTTAGACAAGCTAGCATTCAGCCACTGAGCATGTGGATGGCTGGGACCGAATTTCTTTTGAGGGTTTAGCAACTGGGGTAGGGAAATTTGTTTGCTACAATCGGATGTTGGTGTAGCAATAGCAGATTGCCCGCAAGTACTTGGCACACCTAATTCTACACTAATTCTCAGTGCAGGTTTCTGAGAGGACTGAAGGTATAGTGGGGTTGGAGATCCCAGCTGATGAGGAGCAAGGAGAGGTCCGCCTTGTTCTTTGGTGTGGGTCTTTTAAGTACTGTTGCCAATGGACTGCATGGGAGGTCGACATATGTCTGGTCAAGCATGTGGTGCCCAATCGGCTGCTGTTTTGGCCACGCTTGATACGCTTCAGACATATGTTGCAAACAGCAACAGTGTGATCTGCTGCACACGTATCAAAAAAGGCCCACACCAAAGAACTTTTCAAAATATGCGGGGAGTCAGCAGCGCCCTGCACATGCAGAGCTCTGCTGTGTGATGCAGTCGGGTGGCTGCGCTTAGGCTGGCCCCTGGAGGGCATCCTGCCTCATTGGAAATGTGCCTCCTTCTCCTCTCTTCTATCAGGCACCCACATAGAGTCAGTGACCTCATCATCCCCTCCCTCCTCGTCCCTGGAGCAAACCTGGCAGTATTCTGCAGCTGGGGGAACATGACTGCCAGATTCTTGTCCTTCTTGGGCACCCCCTCTCTCTGGGCTCACGTTACTGCCTTCTCCATGCATGATGGTGGGGCTAGGGGAGGAGTGACTGATGACATTAAGCCAATGGAATAGGTCGCTTTGGCAGCTGCATTGGCAGGCAAACTACTCTGAGCATGAGTGACAGAGGATGAGGAGGATGAGGAGAGCTTAGTTATCCACTCTACCAACTCTTCTGCATGTTGTGGATCAACACGGCCAGCTGCCGAAAAAAAGGACAAGCGTGCCCCATGGCCACGTGCTGAGGATGCACCGTGTCCACGACCAGCACTGTTGGCTGTAGACACAGAGCCTGCTTGCCCTCTTTTAGTGGCCTGTGGGCGTCTGCCTCTCCTTGGTGGCCTTCTAGAAATGCTGTAAAATTTTATTAGCAAAACACCGCCTGAAGTTTACTAGAAAAAGTACACCATGAATGGCTTGCAGTCAGATATAGGCTTTGCTAGACTAGAATGCAGTGGATATATATATGTAGGAGACTGTATATATATTTAATGAACTGCAGATCACTGAATCGCCTGCCTGAAAGTGTATTTGAAAACGTACACCAGGAATGGCCTTCAGTCAGATATAGGCTTGGCTAGACTAGAATGCAGTGGATATATATGTAGGAGACTGTATATATATTTTATGCACTACAGATCACTGAATCACCTGCCTGAAAGTGTATTTGAAAATGTACACCAGGAATGGCCTGCAGTCAGATATAGGCTTGGCTAGACTAGAATGCAGTGAATATATATGTAGGAGACTCTATATATATTTTATGCACTGCAGGTCACTGAATCACCTGCCTGCCTGAAAGTATATTTGAAAACGTACGTATATTTGAAAATGCACCAGGAATGGCCTGCAGTCAGATATAGGCTTGTCTAGAGTAGAATGCAGGAGATATATATATATGTAGGAGACTGTATATATATTTTATGCACTGTAGCTCACTGAATCACCTGCCTGCCTGAAAGTATATTTTAAAATGTACACCAGGAATAGCCTGCAGTCAGATATAGGCTTGGCTAGACTGGAATGCAGTGGATATATATATGTAGGAGACTGTATATATATTTTATGCACTGCAGCTCACTGAATCACCTACCTGCCTTCCTGAAAGTATATTTGAAAACGTACACCAGGAATGACCTGCAGTCAGATATAGGCTTGGCTAGACTAGCATGCAGTGGATATATATGTAGGTGACTTATATATATTTTATACACTGCAGATCACTGAATCACCTGCCTGCCTGGAAGTATATTTGAAAACATACACCAGGAATGGCATGCAGTTAGATATAAGCTTGGCTAGACTGGAATGCAGTGGATATATATACAGTCAGGTCCATAAATATTGGGACATCAACACAATTCTAATCTTTTTGGCTCTATACACCACCACAATGGATTTGAAATGATACAAACACGATGTGCTTTAACTGCAGACTTTCAGCTTTAATTTAAGGGTATTTACATCCAAGTCAGGTGAACGGTGTAGGAATTACAACAGTTTGTATATGTGCCTCCCACTTTTTAAGGGACCAAAAGTAATGGGACAATTGGCTGCTCAGCTGTTCCATGGCCAGGAGTGTGTTATTCCCTCATTATCCCATTTACAAGGAGCAGATAAAAGGTCCAGATTTCATTTCAAGTGTACTATTTGCATTTGGAATCTGTTGCTGTCAACTCTCAATATGAGATCCAAAGAGCTGTCACTATCAGTGAAGCAAGCCATCATTAGGCTGAAAAAAACAAAACACACCCATCAGAGAGATAGCAAAAACATTAGGTGTGGCCAAATCAACTGTTTGGAACATCCTTAAAAAGAAAGAACGCACCGGTGAGCTCAGCAACACCAAAAGACCCGGAAGACGACGGAAAACAACTGTGGTGGATGACCGAAAAATTCTTTCCCTGGTGAAGAAAACACCCTTCACAACAGTTGGCCAGATCAAGAACACTCTCCAAGAGGTAGGTGTATGTGTGTCAAAGTCAACAATCAAGAGAAGACTTCACCAGAGTGAATACAGAGGGTTCACCACAAGATGTAAACCATTGGTGAGCCTCAAAAACAGGAAGGCCAGATTAGAGTTTGCCAAACAACATCCAAAAAAGCCTTCACAGTTCTGGAACAACATCCTATGGACAGATGAGATCAAGATCAACTTGTACCAGAGTGATGGGAAGAGAAGAGTATGGAGAAGGAAAGGAACTGCTCATGATCCAAAGCATACCACCTCATCAGTGAAGCATGGTGGTGGTAGTGTCATGGCGTGGGCATGTATGGCTGCCAGTGGAACTGGTTCTCTTGTATTTATTGATAATGTGACTGCTGACAAAAGCAGCAGGGTGAATTCTGAAGTGTTTCAGGCAATATTATCTGCTAATATTCAGCAAAATGCTTCAGAACTCACTGGACGACGCTTCACAGTGCAGATGGACAATGACCCGAAGCATACTGCAAAAGCAACTAAAGAGTTTTTTAAGGGAAAGAAGTGGAATGTTATGCAATGGCCAAGTCAATCACCTGACCTGAATCGGATTGAGCATGCATTTCACTTGCTGAAGACAAAACTGAAGGGAAAATGCCCCAAGAACAAGCAGGAACTGAAGACAGTTGCAGTAGAGGTCTGGCAGAGCATTACCAGGGATGAAACCCAGTGTCTGGTGATGTCTATGCATTCCAGACTTCAGGCTGTAATTGACTGAAAAGGATTTGCAACCAAATATTAAAAAGTGAAAGTTTGATGGATGATTGTTAATCTGTCCCATTACTTTTGGTTCCTTAAAAAGTGGGAGGCACATATACAAACTGTTGTACTTCCTACACCGTTCACCTGATTTGGATGTAAATACCCTCAAATTAAAGCTGAAAGTCTGCAGTTAAAGCACATCTTGTTCGTTTCATTTCAAATCCATTGTGGTGGTGTATAAAGCCAAAAAGATTAGAAATGTGTCAATGTCCCAATATTTATGGACCTGACTGTATATACATATACACACACACACACACAAGACTGACTATATATATATATATCTATATATATATATATATATATATATATATATATATATATATATATATATATATATATATATATATATATATATATATTAAATACACTGCAGCTAAATGAATCACCTGCCTGCCTGAAGTATATTAGAAACAGTACACCAGCAACGGACTGCAGTCAGATCTAGCTAAACTCGATACAGTGGATATATATATATATATATATATATATATATATATATATATATATATATATACACACGAGACTGACTGTCACGTACCTGGTTATGGAGCCTGATATGCAGAGGATGGCCTCTCTTACAACTCTGACTTGGAGCCCCTGATAGAGCTGACAGGAAGCACCGAGATGCAGAGTCGCACGAGTGCCTGGTGTAGAGGTGTCTGTAGGAATCCCAGAGCAGTGGTAGGCAGGTAGCTGGAGTGAGTAGACAACCGGTCCCCACAGGCAGAAGTGCAGGTGCAGCAGAAGGGATGGTGGCACCCTCGAGGCTGAAGAGAAGGCAGGTACAGGCAGGCCAGGTCATACACAAACGGGCACGTCAGGAACAGAGGCTGATGCGGAAGCAGAATCAGATTACAGGCCGGGACGTTAGCAGACTGGCAGCAAAGTGGCAGAAGGAGCAGGCAGATGCAGAGAAGAGGACAAGTCAGGGTCGGATGCAGGCAGGAAACAGGAATGTCAGGAAGCAAGCCGGGTCACAACAGGAACGGAAGTCAGGTAGGTAATTGCAGGATACACAGGGAACGCTGTAGAGCAGACAGCACTGAGTCTGGAAACTGACTGAGTTTAAGTAGCCTGTTTGGGTGTCAAAAGCTGTCACAGGGTGTGTGTGCACCAATGGAATTCTGACAGGGGCAGAGGTAACAGGTCATCTTCTTCAGCAGCCATCTTGGGTGCTGGCATGCCCTTCCTGACACTGCCCCCCCCCCAAAGGGCAGCCTCCGGATGCCCAACTTGGCCCACTTGTCAGGATGGGAGTTCCTAAAAGCTTGAACCAAATTTTGGGCATGGATATTACCTTCAGGTTCCCAGGAGTTGTCCTCTGGCCCTTACCCTTTCCATTTTATCAGGAACTGGATCTGATTTCTTCTCTTCCTGCAGTCTAAGATTGTTTCCACCTCAAACTCTTCCTCCCCATCAATAATTACAGGTTCAGGCGGGCCGGAACTTCGTCCTGGGAAGGGGTCAGGAATGGCAGGTTTCAACAAGGTTATGTGGAACACAGGGTGGATTCTAAATGACTCAGGCAACTCTAATTCATACACAACCTCATTGATCCGTCTCTTCACCGGAAATGGTCCTATAAATTTAGGGCCCAGTTTCTTCGAGGGACAGGCCAGTTTCAAATTAGTAGTTGCTAGCCACACTTGGTCACCAGGGTTCAAGATCAATTCTTCCCTTCTTTTCCTGTCAAAAACTTCCTTATTGTATGCCTGTGTCTTGGCCCTTGTTTTCTGTAGCAGTTTGTTATTGGAGTTGAAGAAATTTATAGTTTTGGAAACAGCTGGTACAGGGGAATCTGGAATTGTATTAGAAAAAGAAGGGTGGAAACCGTAGTTTGCAAAAAATGGAGATTGCTTTGTAGCAGAGTGTACTGAATTGTTATAAGAAAACTCGGCCAGGGGAAGCAGAGAAGCCCAATCGTCTTGAGAAAATGAGGAGAAACATCTCAGGTACTGTTCGAGGGTTTGATTAGTCCTCTCTGTCTGCCCATTCGTTTGTGGGTGATTTGCAGAAGAAAATGAAAGTTCAATCCCAAGTGCATCACATAAGGCTCTCCAGAATCTGGATGTAAACTGCACCCCACGGTCGGACACACTATTGGCCGGAATCCCATGAAGCCTTACGATCTCCTTGACAAAGGTTTGAGCTGTTTCTCGAGCAGATGGTGTGCCCTTCATGGGCAGGAAGTGTGCCATCTTAGATAGTCTATCGACAACTACAAAAATGGTGTTGTGGCCCTCAGATGGGTCAAGTTCTACAATAAAATCTATTGAGATCATCTTCCAAGGTCTACTGGGGACAGGTAAGGGTTTTAGCAGACCCCAGGCTCTGGATCTGGTGGTTTTATTGCGGATGCAAGTGGTGCAAGATTCCACTTATTTCCTACAATCTTTTTCAACCCCAAGCCACCAAAATATCCGTTGTACTGATTCAGTTGTCTTGCCAATGCCAAAATGACCTGCCAGCACATGATCATGGCATCGCACCAGGATGGCCATTCGGAGGTCTTCCGGCACAAAGACCTTGTCTTCATGCCAAAGTAGCCCATCCTTTGCCAGTAGAGAGACCCCAGCTGGTGAAGGGTTCCTTACTAGAGTTTGTTTATTTTGTTTTATTAACTCTTGAAGTAACGGGAAGTTCCCAGGGGATAGAATGGTATCTGGAGATGAGATTTCTTCAGGTTTGCTGAACATGCATGATAACGCATCGGGTTTTGCATTCTTGGATCCGGGCCTGAACGTTAAGTGAAAAGTGAATCTAGAAAAGAATAGTGCTCACCTGGCTTGTCGGGGATTCAATCTTTTTGCTGTTCTTAAATACTCGAGGTTCTTATGATCGGTATAGATCAAGATTGGGTGTGCGGCCCCCTCTAGAAGGTACCTCCACTCCTCCAGGGCGGCTTTGATGGCCAAAAGTTCACGGTCCCCGACGTCGTAGTTCCTTTCGGCATTTAGTGTATAATAGGGGGCGCTAGAGACCTAACAAACATATGCTTCTGCCAATAGGTGCACACACTAACCAAATCAACCACAGTGGACTGAATAGTGCTGATTGTGCTAAACTAAAAATATCACAAACACATAATTTATGCTGCAAATAAAAATACAAAATACAGTGAAAAAAATAATAAATAAAGAATCCAGTGAAAAAAAATTTACGAAATTCTTAGTGCAAGTGAAATGAATAAATCGTGATGTCTGATAGTCCCAATCCATTGAAGAGATCAGAGCAAAACAGTTGAAACCAACATCACAGCAGACACATGGATCCTCACAGATGCAACAATTTATGCGTTGATATAAAGATTCCGTCACCCAAGAGGAAAAAACACCTGAAGGTAGTAGATATCTGCTTACCAGATACCAATGACTTCTTTAACTAAAAAGAAAGTCATTAGTGCTTGTACAGGATTGTGCCTGTTCACATGAAGGCTGGAAGGCTGGATGGTACTTTAGGCATTGAACCCTCCCGTCCCATTCATTCAGGATAGGAAATATGAGAAACAAAAGGGAATCTTCATAGCGTAAAACCGTTTAATATATAAAATTAGAGAACAATAAAATAGCCAATTGGCCTCTTACATTGATCGGTGCCTACCCGGCACTGGGACTGCTCGCATGTCAGGGTGAGTAGAGTCAGGAACCCTTCGCATCACATCGCACATGCGGCGTGCGTTCCACTCCGTGCGTCTAGCTAACCAGCTAATCCGGAAGTAGGTGGGACGATTCTGGACATGTGACCACGTACCGCTCCGACGTACGTTTCGTTTGTGAACGTCTTCAGGGAAGCGTACATTGGTCACTAAGCAACTAGTTTATATAGGGAATGAGGGCGGGTAAATTGGTAACAATACTCCGCCTTTGTGTCAATAAAGTTTGTTTGCTGAACATTGTGCACAAACCAACCAGTGGAATCTCCCCCTGGTGGTTATATGTCACAGTGCTCCAGGCAAAGAGAAAAAAAATTCTTTAGTATTACATACCATATCTGTACATCATTAAATGGCAGAAAAACAGTGGGAGATGTTATATTATTAGATATTACTACATAAAAAAAAAAATCACAATATTAATGTTAATTAACCTAATTCGTTGGAAAGGACTATAATTAATCCCGTCATTCAGAACAGTCTCAGTCTCGGTTTCACAATAGCTGGTAAATGATAAGCACATTTAGACATACTCCATTGAAACCACCATAAATTGTATTAATTTTACTTTATGTTAAAAATCTTAAACTATACTTTAATAAAAAAATGATAACCACATAACCAGTAACATCAAGGTTCAAAAAATGCATACTGTTATAATTGTGATTAATCGTTTGTTAAAAAACAATTGAGGTCTATGTCTATGTTCATCCCATACGGTTGCATACTCTGTAACTTGTAAAGCCAATATGTTTCATTTTTGGATACTGTCCTTTTCATATGAGTACCCCTCCAGTCCTTTGTTACTTTATCAATCCCATAAAATGTACATAGTGATGGATCGCTGTTATGGTACATTTTGAAGTGTCTAGAGACACTATGGTGGGGTAGCCATTTTTTATATTAGCAAGATGTTCACTAATTCTTACTTTGAGTTGACGTGTGGTTCTGCCCACGTACTGTAAGGAACATGGACATTCCAATACATAAGTCACGTGGTCAGAATCACACGTGATTAATGGTTTAATATTAAACTGTTGTTGGGTGACCACAGAATTGAATTGGGATTTCTTTTTCTTGGAGCCCGGTTTCCTTGTTATTTTGCATGCATTGCACCTAGTGCAGTATATTAAACGGTTTTACGCTATGAAGATTCCCTTTTGTTTCTCATATTTCCTATCCTGAATGAATGGGACGGGAGGGTTCAATGCCTAAAGTACCATCCAGCCTTCCAGCCTTCATGTGAACAGGCACAATCCTGTACAAGCACTAATGACTTTCTTTTTAGTTAAAGAAGTCATTAGTATCTGGTAAGCAGATATCTACTACCTTCAGGTGTTTTTTCCTCTTGGGTGACGGAATCTTTATATCAACGCATAAATTGTTGCATCTGTGAGGATCCATGTGTCTGCTGTGATGTTGGTTTCAACTGTTTTGCTCTGATCTCTTCAATGGATTGGGACTATCAGACATCACGATTTATTCATTTCACTTGCACTAAGAATTTCGTTAAATTTTTTTCACTGGATTCTTTATTTATTATTTTTTTCACTGTATTTTGTATTTTTATTTGCAGCATAAATTATGTGTTTGTGATATTTTTAGTTTAGCACAATCAGCACTATTCAGTCCACTGTGGTTGATTTGGTTAGTGTGTGCACCTATTGGCAGAAGCATATGTTTGTTAGGTCTCTAGCGCCCCCTATTATACACTATTACTTATTTGATTGTTCCATTCAAATTAAGGGGAGCAGCTTGTAGTTGCGGGTTTTTTTGAGTGTGTGGTTTTACACTTACCAATTCATTTTTTATTATTTTTTACCAAAGGCGCGAAAGTATTGTCTATTTACCACTTTGGCTCAATTTATTTGGTTTTGAGTTTGTTCACTTTACGCAGCCATGGATATATTCAATTTTATGCAAACTAGAAAATTTAATGTGGAAGAAATCTTCCACCAAACATCTAGTACCAGTGTGGACCTTGAGAAAGGATTCAAACAACTTAAATATGACACTGAAAAACAAATAAGGCTGTGGTGGGATATTGCATCCCTGGAGATGTACATAGGTAAAAATCTAACCCCCAGGAGTTTAAGATGGGATGTCAGTCCAAATGACGGGGTTGAGGATTTGAGACTACTTGATGAGTGGTACCAATTCTTCAACGCCTGTGAACAGAAATTAATGCAAATGATGGTTAGAAGGCGGGAAGCCAAAAAAGTTGTTTTGGAATCTAAAATCAAAGAACTCAGGACAACTATGGAACCATGTCCTCTCAAGAATATATAGATAAGGCTAAGGAACTGAGTACCCATTTAGCCAAGTATGATGGGGAAATTAAGGATAAAAAACTTAAAAAATATTTTAGAGATATTAAGGACTACCAAGATAATAAGGTATATAAATGGCAGGACAATCTACAAACAGGTCCTCCCCAGGACTCATTGGCAGAAAGGGAGATTGAAGTGCACAATACGGTAGCCAATCTGGCACCAAATACGAAAAGGGATTCGGGTACACCCCAGAGGGCCCACAAAAAGGAAAGCTATAGCCAAAATAATACAATCAAGTCTCATCCCCATACGTACCCACCAGTCTACCAATCCCCCTATAGGGGACAAAATTACAACAGACCTGCCCCCACAGATTATAGACCCCGTGATTATGGTTATTATACCCATAACCGTAATCAATATCCCTACAGACCCCCGAGGGGACACCAAAGGGGCAATTTTAGGGGTAGACCAGGATACAACAGTTATCCACCACAAGGAGGGGGGGGAATGGAGGGACTGGAAAGAGCCATACAGAATCCCAACCAACCCCCAACATGGCTATTCAGAGCAAGCAGAAAGAGAGGAAGAAGGGGTAGAGGGCGAAAGAAAAAGGAAGAGAAACAGCAAAAATCTGGGCTATTCAATTTAACCAATTTAGAGTTTTCTGAGTCAGAATTGGAAGTCTTATCACAGGGATTGAAATTTGCACCAAACAAAAATATAGACAAATTTAACTTGTTTATAGACATTGAAAAATATATAAGAAAATTAAATATAAGGAAACATTTTTCAGGCCATAAAACCAACTCTACCATTAAAGAGACGGAGGACCCATTTGTACATAGTAGTCTGAAAAACAACTCTGTTTTTAATCCTAAGAAAGGTTCAAACCAATACATAGAAGTATTTAGGAACATGGTTCAGGATGAGGTACGCCTAATAGAAACATCCAAACAACAAAATAACCAAAAAATATGGGAAGGCATTAAAAAATTGGAAGAAAATAAACAGATAGTGGTAAGACCCGCAGATAAGGGGGGAGGGCTGGTGATATTAACCAAAGAAAATTACAATAAAGAACTGCAAAGATTACTGAGGGATACTACAACATATAAGTTACTTAAATCCAACCCCACCACAAAATTAAAAAAGGAACTATCAACATGGATTAGTAAAGGAACGAATAAAAAAATCTTAAATCAGAAGGAAGCAGATTACCTTGACTTGACTACACCCAGAATTCCGGTATTATATATTGTGCCGAAAATACACAAAAATAAGGAGAACCCACCAGGCCGCCCAATAGTGAGTGGGATTGGCTCTCTGTACTCGAGGGTGGGGGAATATCTAGACACCTTCCTCCAGCCTCTCGTCCCACAGAGCCAATCCTACCTCAAAGACAGCAGGGAGCTCATCACCTTGCTACAATCTGTGGTAGTCACTAACCAAACTTTATTAGTGACAATAGACATCGAGTCACTGTATACCAACCTACGGCAGACAGATGTGTTGGAAGCAGTGAGGTGGGCCTTCACAAATAAGTCCACTTTAAAAAAATCGCAAATTGAATTTTTACTGGAAGGTTTATCTATGGCTATGGGGAATAACTATTTTTGGGCGCTTAATGAGTATTATAACCAAATAGGTGGAGTTGCCATGGGAGCTCGTTATGCTCCAAGTGTGGCGAATATCACATTAAACAAATGGGAATCAGAAACCATTTTTAATAACAGACCCAAATCACTTCTGTTGTACAAAAGGTACATAGATGATGTCATCATTTTGTGGGAGGGAACTAAGGAAAGTTTTGGTGAATTTATGGATGGTATGAATCATAATGAATACAATCTAAGATTCACAGCAGATCTTCACCTAACAACAGTAAATTATTTGGATTTAACACTTCTCAAACAGGGTTCCACTATAAGTACAAAAACATTTTTTAAGGAAACCGACCGCAACGCCTATGTCCCTACACACAGTTGCCACCACCCGCAATGGATTGGGGCTGTACCCAAAGGGCAGTACATGCGCTTACGGCGCAATTGTCAAAATGATAAAGATTTTTTTGCACAAGCAGATACCCTTACTGCCAGATTCCTGGAAAAGGGCTACCCAGCCCATGTTTTGGAGAAGCTGGTAGTTCAGGTATCAAATATGAACAGACAAACTTTGCTGGTTCCTAAACCAAAAAAAGAATATAAAGATGAATGCGCTTTTTTGTCAGGCTTCCATCGACAATATAGAACAGTGGAGGGTATTTTCAAGAAATTCTGGCCAATTCTGTTAAAAGACAAAGTTTTACAGTCCTCTTTACCAAAGAAACCAAAATTCATATACCGTAGGGCCCCCACTCTCAGGAATCGACTAGCCCCCAATGTACCGGACCCACCCAGGAAACCATCTACGTTCTTGGATGGATCTGGATTCCATTACTGCACTAGGTGCAATGCATGCAAAATAACAAGGAAACCGGGCTCCAAGAAAAAGAAATCCCAATTCAATTCTGTGGTCACCCAACAACAGTTTAATATTAAACCATTAATCACGTGTGATTCTGACCACGTGACTTATGTATTGGAATGTCCATGTTCCTTACAGTATGTGGGCAGAACCACACGTCAACTCAAAGTAAGAATTAGTGAACATCTTGCTAATATAAAAAATGGCTACCCCAACCATAGTGTCTCTAGACACTTCAAAATGTACCATAACAGCGATCCATCACTATGTACGTTTTATGGGATTGATAAAGTAACAAAGGACTGGAGGGGTACTCATATGAAAAGGACAGTATCCAAAAATGAAACATATTGGCTTTACAAGTTACAGAGTATGCAACCGTATGGGATGAAAATAGACATAGACCTCAATTGTTTTTTAACAAACGATTAATCACAATTATAACAGTATGCATTTTTTGAACCTTGATGTTACTGGTTATGTGGTTATCATTTTTTTATTAAAGTATAGTTTAAGATTTTTAACATAAAGTAAAATTAATACAATTTATGGTGGTTTCAATGGAGTATGTCTAAATGTGCTTATCATTTACCAGCTATTGTGAAACCGAGACTGAGACTGCTCTGAATGACGGGATTAATTCTAGTCCTTTCCAACGAATTAGGTTAATTAACATTAATATTGTGATTTTTTTTTTATGTAGTAATATATAATAATATAACATCTCCCACTGTTTTTCTGCCATTTAATGATGTACAGATATGGTATGTAATACTAAAGAATTTTTTTTCTCTTTGCCTGGAGCACTGTGACATATAACCACCAGGGGGAGATTCCACTGGTTGGTTTGTGCACAATGTTCAGCAAACAAACTTTATTGACACAAAGGCGGAGTATTGTTACCAATTTACCCGCCCTCATTCCCTATATAAACTAGTTGCTTAGTGACCAATGTACGCTTCCCTGAAGACGTTCACAAACGAAACGTACGTCGGAGCGGTACGTGGTCACATGTCCAGAATCGTCCCACCTACTTCCGGATTAGCTGGTTAGCTAGACGCACGGAGTGGAACGCACGCTGCATGTGCGATGTGATGCGAAGGGTTCCTGACTCTACTCACCCTGACATGCGAGCAGTCCCAGTGCCGGGTAGGCACCGATCAATGTAAGAGGCCAATTGGCTATTTTATTGTTCTCTAATTTTATATATTAAACGGTTTTACGCTATGAAGATTCCCTTTTGTTTCTCATATTTCCTATCCTGAATGAATGGGACGGGAGGGTTCAATGCCTAAAGTACCATCCAGCCTTCCAGCCTTCATGTGAACAGGCACAATCCTGTACAAGCACTAATGACTTTCTTTTTAGTTAAAGAAGTCATTGGTATCTGGTAAGCAGATATCTACTACCTTCAGGTGTTTTTTCCTCTTGGGTGACGGAATCTTTATATCAACGCATAAATTGTTGCATCTGTGAGGATCCATGTGTCTGCTGTGATGTTGGTTTCAACTGTTTTGCTCTGATCTCTTCAATGGATTGGGACTATCAGACATCACGATTTATTCATTTCACTTGCACTAAGAATTTCGTAAAATTTTTTTCACTGGATTCTTTATTTATTATTTTTTTCACTGTATTTTGTATTTTTATTTGCAGCATAAATTATGTGTTTGTGATATTTTTAGTTTAGCACAATCAGCACTATTCAGTCCACTGTGGTTGATTTGGTTAGTGTGTGCACCTATTGGCAGAAGCATATGTTTGTTAGGTCTCTAGCGCCCCCTATTATACACTATTACTTATTTGATTGTTCCATTCAAATTAAGGGGAGCAGCTTGTAGTTGCGGGTTTTTTTGAGTGTGTGGTTTTACACTTACCAATTCATTTTTTATTATTTTTTACCAAAGGCGCGAAAGTATTGTCTATTTACCCCTTTCGGCATTTGACAGCTTGCGGGAAAAAAAAGCAGTTTTTCCTTAGCTCCCCGCCTCTGAGACAATATTGCTCCGACCGCTGTTTCTGAGGCGTCTACTTCCAAGACGTAGGGCAAGGCTGGGTCAGGGTGTTTCAGGACAGATGCAGATGTGAAAAGTCTTTTTAGGGTGTCAAAAGCTTTCTGAGCTTCCAGAGACCAAGAGAATCTTGTACCTTGTTTGGTTAAACTTGTAATGGGGGATATGATTGCAGAAAAATTTCTGATGAATTTTCGATAAAAGTTTGCAAACCCCACGAAATGTTGGACACCCTTCTTATCACTGGGAGCAGGCCAATCCAGGATGGCTGTAACCTTCAGGGGATCCATCTGGATGCCTTCGGCGGAAATGATTAAACCCAAGAATTGGATGCTTTGGCGTTCAAATACACATTTCTCTGGTTTTGCATAAAGTCTGTGTTGTCGAAGGCGACTCAATACATTCTTGACGTGACTACGGTGGTGATCTAGAGAGGGAGAGAAGATTAGTATATCATCAAGATAAACAACAATAAATAGATCCAGGAAATCTCGGAAGACATCGTTGATGAAGTGCTGAAAGGTAGCTGGGGCATTTCAAAGTCCAAAGGGCATCACAAGGTATTCAAAATGCCCAAACCATGTGCGGAACGCCGTCTTCCATTCATCCCCCTCTCGTATGCGAACCAGATTATAAGCACCCCGAAGATCCAATTTTGTGAAAATGGTGGCCGTACCGAGTCGCTGGAATAGTTCAGGCACAAGTGGAAGAGGGTAAAGTTTTTTTACAGTGACCTTGTTAAGTTCACGGTAGTCCACAGGGCTGAGTGGTCCTTTTTTTCTACAAAGAAGATCCCCGCACCGGCAGGAGATGTGGAGGGGCGAATAAACCCCTTTTTAAGGTTGTCATCAATGTAGTCTTTCAAAGCAACAAGTTCAAATTCAGATAGAGGAAAGATCCTGCCAAAAGGAACTTCAACCCCAGGAAGGAGCTCAATTGGACAGTCATAAGCCCTATGAGGAGGAAGCGTTTCTGCCCCTTTTTTGCTGAAAACATCCAGAAAGTCGTGATATGCTACTGGAACGACTTGGCGGGCTCCAAATCGATGCACAGCAGGGGAGATTGGTCCTGATGATTCTCTTGCCAACAATGCTGAAGGCAATAGGGGGAAAGAAACTTGATTTCTTCTGTAACCCAGTTAATGTGAGGGTTATGAGCTTTTAACCAAGGCATACGCAGAATGATTGGGAACAGAGGGGAAGCGATTGCATCTAGGCGTAGAAGCTCTTGATGGTTCTCGGCAATGGTGGTAGATAATGGGATGGTTTCGTGAGTAACCAATCCAGATTTAATGGTGGATCCGTCTGCCAGATGTACAGAAAGTCTCTGAGCCTTGGGTAGTAGAGGAATGTGATGTTTGGCAGCAAAGGCTAAATCTATGAAACAGCTGCAAGCTCCAGAGTCAATTATAGCGGGGGTCTGGATAGTTCCTCCTGGGAGCTGTAACAAAATGGGAAGAGCAAGATGAGCAGAGTGATTGGGTAGAGATGGAGGAGAAGCGGATGTAACTGAGAGGCACTTGCGGATCTTGACCGGGTAAGACCTCACATAATGTCCTGATCCCCCACAGTACAGGCAAAGATTTAGCTGGCGTCTGCGCTGGCTTTCTTCTGTAGTCAGAGAAGGACGGAGGAGACCAAGCTTCATGTATTCAGATGTGTCTGAAGTGGATGCGGCAGAGCAGGTGAAGCGGGACTGAAAGAACCAGACACTCGTGGAAGCATCCATACTGGACGGGACTGGTCGGTGGCTCGTTCCGACCTACGTTCCCTTAAGCGACGGTCAATCTGGATTGACAAATTTATAATTGTCTCCAAGGTGGAGGGGACACCTGTTCGTGCTAGCTCGTCCTTGAGATTATCAGAAAGGCCCATGCAGAACTGGTAACGCAGGGCAGCATTGTTCCAGCTGGTGTCAGAACTCCAGCACCTGAATTCTGAAACATAGTCCTCCACAGCCCTGTGACCCTGCTGAAGCGTGTGAAGGGCGGCTTCCGCAGTAGCGGCTTGCTGGGGGTCTTCATATAACTGAGCCATGGCTCCAAAAAAGGAGGCTAAGTCCGTCAGAGATGTGGCCTTTTGTTCAAGGAGTCAGTGAGCCCAGGCCTGTGGTTCCCCCTGAAGCAAGGAAATAACAAACCCGACCTTGGTGGCTTCCAGGGAGAAGGTTCGTGGTTGTAGCGAAAAATAGAGTTTGCATGCGTTGCGGAAGGCTCTGAACTCGTTGCGTTCTCCGTGGAACTTTTCAGGAGTTTGGACTCTGGGTACAGGTGGTAGCATAACGACTGCGGGAGCTGCTGGCATCCCAGAAGTGGAAGGTGCTTGAGCAGGAGCAGAGGCAGACAAGGTCTGTATTTGGCCTTCCAGCTGGGTATAACCCTGTTGTAAGTTCTTTACAGCTTGTGTTAATCCGGGTAGGTGTTGGCAGAGTTCCTCCATAGGAGAGGGTCCTTGCACAGGCTCAGACATGGCTGTCTGCTACTGTCACGTACCTGGTGATGGAGCCTGATATGCAGAGGATGGCCTCTCTTACAACTCTGACTTGGAGCCCCTGATAGAGCTGACAGGAAGCACCGAGATGCAGAGTCGCACGAGTGCCTGGTGGGATCGCTGAACCTGGAGCTGGATCGGAGCACTCGGCTGGGCTGCAGAGGTGTCTGTAGGAATCCCAGAGCAGTGGTAGGCAGGTAGCTGGAGTGAGTAGACAACCGGTAGAAGTGCAGAAGTGCAGGTGCAGCAGAACGGATGGTGGCGCCCTCAAGGCTGAAGAGAAGGCAGGTACAGGCAGGCCGGGTCATACACAAACGGGCATGTCAGGAACAGAGGCTGAAGCAGAAGCGGAATCAGATTACAGGCCGGGTCTGTATTAAATATATTTTATATATTTAAATATATATATCCGGGTATATATTAAATACACTGCAGCTAACTGAATCACCTGCCTGCCTGAAGTATATTAGAAACAGTACACCAGGAATGCACTGTAGTCAGATCTAGCTAAACTGGATGCAGTGGCTATATAGCTACATTAGACTGTATATATATATATATATATATATATATATATATATATATATATATATATATATATATATATATATATATATATATATATATAAATATATATATATACATTAAATACACTGCAGCTAACTGAATCGCCTGTCTACTCAATCTAAATGAAATGACACTCTCTCTAGGTCAACGCCAGCAACACACTACACAGGGCCGACGTGCAGGCGGCCTTATATAGTGTGGGGCGTAGACTTAACCCCCTGAGCCATAATTGGCCAAAGGCACCATGCCTTTGGCCAATTATGGCTCTCTTTGCTGACGGCACTGTGATTGACCAAAGCATGCAGGTCATAGTGCATGCTTGGTCAATCATCAGACAGCAATGCACTGCGATGTTGCAGTGCATTATGGGGCGTGACGCACCGGTACAATTTGGTGCGAACACCCCATAATGTTCGTATTTCGACGAACGCTCGAACAGCCAATGTTCGAGTCGAACTCATGATCGACCCGAACAAAAAGCTCATCCCTACTCCTCATCCAACATTAATAATCACAGAATTTACCTGATCAATTCAGGCCTTAGCCATTGGAGGTATTAAAAATAATATTCCTTATTGACTTAAACATAAGTAAAGCATGCAGAAATAAAAATGTTTCTCAGCAAGAGTTTTCATTATAGAGATTCGATATATTTAAGTAAACATTTTTTTCCCCTTCAAATCCAGTATTTCAACAAAACCTAAACACCTTTTAGTTCCTTCTATCCCCGGGACCCAAGTGGACACGAGGGTCTCCGGACAGAACATTTACCGAAACAAATATTCTGCCTCAGAATAAAACATTGATGAATAAACAACATTACATCATTAACACTTCACTATTGACACTCTGGGAATTTGAAAAGGAAATATATCCAGAATAATCACTCTAATGCCCCGTACACACGGTCGGATTTTCGGATGGAAAATGTCCGATCGGAGCGTGTTGTCGGACATTTTCCATCGGATTTTCCGACACACAAAGTTTGAGAGCAGGATATAAAATTTTTAGACAACAAAATCCGTTGTCGGAAATTCCGATCGTGTGTACACAAATCCGACGGACAAAGTGCCATGCATGCTCAGAATAAATAAAGAGATGAAAGCTATTGGCCACTGCCCCGTTTATAGTCCCGACATACGTGTTTTACGTCACCGCGTTTAGAACGATCGGATTTTCCGACAACTTTGTGTGACCGTGTGTATGCAAGACAAGTTTGAGCCAACATCCGTCGGAAAAAATCCTAGGATTTTGTTGTCGGAATGTCCGAACAAAGTCCGACCGTGTGTACGGGGCATTACTGTTATTCAAACAAACATTCCCCTCAATATTTTAGTATCTCATGGACTCAATACATGCGTCAATTTTTTTTCATCCTGGTGACTTAATTTTAGTAACTCTTCAAACATTTATAGTTTCACCCTTTTTACCAAAATCCCATTATCAATTTTAATTTAACCCCAAACTTTTAGGGAAATATACATTATCAGGAACATGGGCCTAATAACCTCTACTCCCAAAACAAGAAAACACAATATGAACACCTTTGAACACCTTTTTCCATATCTTTAAATCCTTCTTGAACCCGAAGTATATATTTTCCCTAGTGCATAGGATTACACAACACAGTTTCTTCTCTTTTTGTCTACTAACCACAATTCCTCTGGTATAGAGCCTAGAATACATAACTCCCTTATGTTGTCCATAGCATAGATATATACTTCTTAATTATAATATTCTTAAACTTGTATTTAACCAAAAAAAGATAAAATCAAACATTTTAAAATCCCCTAACCTTGTTAATATAGCCCAAACACAATTAAAACCATTTGTACAAATATAGCACATTTGCTGTTATTAAAAAAAAAACACCTTTTAACTTCAATAATGTAAGGATAGGCCATTACAATTAAAACAGTCCTTAACCACTTGCTGACCATCCGCCGCAGTTGTACTGTGGCAGAATGGCACAGCTGGGTGATACAACGTTATGTAACGTCGTTTCACCCTGTGGCGCGCGCCCCCTGCTCTTCCTCAGAGCCGATGCGAGTGCACACAGTTTCCGGTTCTCTGAGGGGAGAACAGACAGATCTTCTGTTCATACAAAGTATGAACAGCAATCTGTCATCTCCCCTACACATTCCCATCCTCCCTTCAGTTAGAACACACACTAGGACACACTTAACCCTTTCACTGCCCCCTAGTGGTTAACCCCTTCATTGCCAGTGACATTTTTACAGTAATCATTGCAATTTTATAGCACTGATCGCTGTAAAAATGCCAATGTTCCCAAAAATATGTCAAAATTGTCCGACGTGTGTGCCATAATGTTGCAGTCCTGATAAAAATCTCAGATCGCCGCCATTACTAGTAGAAAAAAAAATGATAAAAATGCCATAAAACTATGCCCTATTTTGTAGACACTATAACTTTTGCGCAAACCAATCAATGTACGCTTATTGTGATTTTTTTACCAAAAAATATGTAGAAGAATACATATTGGCCTAAACTGAGGAAAAAAATCGTTTTTTTATATATTTTTGGGGGATATTTATTATAGCAAAAAGTAAAAAATAATGCGTTTTTTTCAAAATTGTCGCTCTTTTTTTATAGCGCAAAAAATAAAAACCACAGAGGTGATAAAAAACCACCAAAAGAAAGCTCTATTTGTGGGGAAAAAAGGACGTCAATTTTGTTTGGGTGCAACATCGCATGAGCGCGCAATTGTCAGTTAAAGCAACGCAGTGCCGAATCGCAAAAAGTGCTCTGGTCAGGAAGGCGGTAAAATCTTCCGGGGCTGAAGCGGTTAAAGTCAGACTCTAACTTAAATAATCTAAATACCCTATACATAAATTGAGATGCTACTTTTAAAAATTTGTATCTGATCAGATTCCTCAAAAAAAAATTGGTACCAGCGCATATATGTAATTGATCAGTGACCTGTCACATTCCCTTTTTTAATGTTCCCAATTAACTATGCATTGGGCATGGGCTTAATATGTGCCCAACACATTTCATGAATAGACTGACATTAGTTGCAACATTTTAACAATAAACATGTATTTTTATAGATAACTTTTCTGAATTAAATCCTTCTTTAACATTCACTCTCCACCCAAGTCTCATGGACTCGCTGAATATGCAATGCATATATATCAGTATGCCTTGCGCAAGAGCGGTGACAAAGGCATGGTCGGTGGCTTGATCCCCTTTTTCACTTGAAGCAACATAGCAGATCTACGCAAGCGGATAAGTACCTCTGTGTATTGTGCTAAACAATACTTTGGATAGGAGGAATCACCCAAATAGTAACTTGTCCTTGTCCAAATCTGCGATTCAATCCTCTTAAAGCACCACACACAGATGAATACCCTACTCTGTACCTCTCACCTGCCCACTTTAGCAACGCTCCCCATCTTGGCAGGATCATAGGACATATATCAACTACCTAATAATCCATTTGCATTCACAACTTATACTCTAAATTGGAATTCCAAGATGAGACAAAAATTCACATATACATAAAATTAACCATTTCTCTCTATTAACAACAACTTTCCTTTACCTAATAACTAGTAATTCACCAGTAGTTCATGAGCTTCAAAAAATGCTACCAGTGATACCACTTGTGTGAGCCCTGCACACATACACACTCCAAAGCTCTGCTATACAATACTTCTTACATTTAAGCTATGTTCGGGTTAAAGAGGAGTTCCCACTAAAAAAAATAAATTAAAAGTCAGCAGCTACAAATACTGCAGCTGCTGACTTTTAAAAATCGGACACTTTTCTGTCCCAGGGTCCAGCGATGTGGGGGATCGGAAGCCCCAGTCGTCTCCCCCTCTGTTCGGCGGCGCCGGCATTGCAACTGTGGGCGCTCGGCTATGGCTTCACAGCCGGGCACCCACTGCGCATGCTCGAGCAGCGCCACGTGCCGTCATTGGCCGCGCAATCATATGGGACCTGCCACGTGTCCCATATGATTGACAAGAGGGAGGGGGCAGAGCTGAGCCCTTCCTGCACCAAGGGGAAGTGATATCACCAGTCCAGGCACTGAAGGAGACAGACTATTAAGGACCCCCTAGCAACAGGCATTTAGAGGTGAGTAAAAAAAAAATTTTCTTTTTTGGGTGGAACACCACTTTAACCTCTTAACTCTTACCTTTCTGTTCCAACCTTTATTATTGAATTATCAGAACAAAGATGGCAATGTTATATGTGTTAAAACACTTGGTCTGTATTCGGCTAATCATTTAAAACAAGTAACAATATTATGCTGAATGGCAAGTTCCCCTTTCTTTGTTTTATATATAGTAATCCATTTTCTTACACATACAGTGGGGACGAAAAGTATTCAGACCCCATTAAATTTTTCACTATTTGTTATATTGCAGCCATTTGCTAAAATCATTTTAGTCAATTTTTTTTCCTCATTAATGTACACACAGCACCCCATATTGACAGAAAAACACAGAATTGTTGACATTTTTGCAGATTTATTAAAAAAGAAAAACTGGGGGCGTGGCCTGACCTCACGAGAAAATGGACGTATAGAAGACTAGCTCCCATTACCTCACAGCCTCTCCAGCTCCAGGGAAGCCTCTCCTCGCACTGCCGGCCACACCACAATGGGGACTGCCTCGCAGACCTCCTCCGCCTCCCGATCCCGCTCACCGAGGAAACAGCAGAGCGATATGAGCCAGAGTATCCCCGAGTTATTCCGCTGTCAGAGACCCAACATGGCGGCGTTCCGTCAGACTCCCTCACAGACCTCAACACTGCCATTGCCTGGAGCATCACACAGTCTCCCCTCCTCAGACCCAGGCACTCATATGGCACAAGCAAAGCTTCAACCGAGCCTCCTGGACTTCAGAGCGGTGGCAGCAGACATCAAGGACACTCTGTCAGCAGCCATTGCAGACCTGCATCTTGACATCGACGCCATTGCTGACAGGGTACAGGAAGTGGAGCACACCACAGCCCAAAATCACACGATCCTCCGCAGAACGACCCACAGGGTAGTTGCCCACACACTACAACTAAGAGATCTCCAGAGACATGTGGAAGATCTGGATAATAGGGGCAGAAGGCATAACCTACGTATCGGGGTACTGCCTGAAACAGTGGATACAGAACAGCTTCCTGCCACCATTACAGCTATGTTTAACAATCTGCTAGACAGACCTGCACATGCAAACATAGATATGGAGTGCATTCACTGTGCTCTCAGACCGAAAGGCAGAGAAAATGACCCCCCCAGAGATGTCGTGTGTTGCTTAGTAGACTACAAACTGAAGGAAGATATGCTCCACAAAGTGAGAAATAGGATCCACCTCACACATGGGGGTTCAGAGGTTCACATCTATCAAGATCTGTCCGGCATTACTCTGCAGAACAGAAGAGACCTGAAGCCACTTCTGGACACTCTTTGCGCCAAAAACATACCATACAGGTGGAAATTTCCCTTCGGTCTTTCTGCTAAGTGTCAAGGCCGCACAGCCATGCTGAGAGTAGCCGAAGAATTGCCTTCCTTCTGTGACGCCATGGGCATCCCGATGGTGGAAATACCGAACTGGTACGCCAAATTCCGCCATCCTACATCCAAGAGAGATCAACGCCATGAAGAACCCATGGAAGTGCAGGACATCAGATACCGCAGACGCAGATCTACATCAGGCACCAGGTCACATACATCCACCAGAGGTCATCGCAACAGCAACAGCCCATCTGACTCTCTGCGCCCTCGAAGGGCCAGACAGGATTTTGGCCTGAACCGCGACCATCCCCCACCGAGTTAAAACAGGAAGACCATCAGATCCACAGAACAGTTCTCTTGTTTGCTTAAATCCCTCTTCTTTCCTAGGTAAAACAGGTTTCTAAAAAAAATTTTCCAGGTAAAGTTTGAACACATTTTTTCAAGTTGGACAGTGTCACTCTTCTACAACCGGGACCTTTAAGACAGGTCGTTTCCACAGGATGGATAAGAAACGCACCCTCACAAGTCAAGTTGTCCCATCATATGAGAGACTCTGCTCACCACCTACCATCTAATAGAGACAATATAGCTCTCATATTGCTGTCAGTTAACTTTGCTAACAGAGAGACTTAATAGTCCTATTAATGCTACTTAGTTAGTTATGACACAGGTTCACCATTGTGTTATTCTTTTTTCTTTCCTCTCCTGCCAACACCAGTATAGGTGTCTTAAATTGTTGATTACATATTGGTATTCTTGCTCTGGGAATGTGGCGAATCGAAACATCCTGTTGCAGGAAACTTAAAGATATGCTTACTTTGTGACCAAAATATGTAGGCAGGGTTTGCAAATGCAGGTTATTCTGAGCCTCCCTACTACCAGTCACCCCAATAACCTACTTCCCCATCTCTCTTCGTTTAGGAAACCCCTTTGGCTCTGGACAGCCTCACCACAGACGGTTCCCCTTACACTATGCAACGCCCACTTGGCGTCCCTCCCTCCCTGTGAATACTTTGCTCACACGAGGCAGACGAGGACGGTAGAGGAGGCTCGGATTGGCTCGTACCACTGACCACATTTTCCATATTCCACACGCAAATTACTGATTGACCGGAAGTGATCGCTTTACTGCCTAAACTGCGGTATTCATCCCGTCCAAGAAGGAGGAGACCATATTATGCTCCTCCTGTGGACGAATAAGACCCCTGGCTATGCAACAGCCAGGTATGCTGGATTCACCACACCCCATTCAAAATACCACACCGTCCGGTCCATCAGGGGAAGGTATGCTTGACCACGAGGTTCCTGTATGTCATCACCTAAGGGACGAGAATTAAATCTCCCGCCCGGTAATCTCACATTCAGGTTGCATCCATAGCATGCAGGAGTAGGCTACTAGCTGATTACAGAGTTATATTTGTTTTCCTATTTTACTAGCTGTTACCACAGTTATAATAACTAAAAACTGTATGCACCCCATTCAGTCTGGACTCCATAGGCCACCCAGTCATATTTACACATACAAAGGCAGCAATCTCTTGCACCTATGTTAGCTCCTCACCTACTACTTGATCACAATGGTATATCAGACCAACCGCTTAGGACTCACCTCAACATGTATACCATACCCATGGTCGAACCTAAACTACACACTACCAAGGCTTCCCACACACATACACTTGCCTATCATTGGCAATGATGGTAACTGATTATGCCAACGTTCATTCACCCCCTCTACGTGTGGTCTTTTCCAACCCCCACACAGCAGTTGGGATCAGAGTTTGCCTGTCTTTGACGAGCTCTCTCTATCCTCACTCTGTACCTCACCGAACCTACATCTACAGGTGAAGGGCCAGTCCCCTAACCTAATCGGTTTACGTTCCGGATATACTATCCACCTATGTTCTCCTACCCCCCCCCCCACACCTATCCGCCCTCCCCCCTTAACTTTTCCACACCGCATCCACAGTACTAGCAAACGCGGTGCGTGAAAGTCAGACCCCATTATGCCACCTCCCAGGACAAGTAACCCCTCCCCCTAGGTCAACCTATACTCCTTAAACATAAGGGGACTCAACACCCCTGAGAAAAGATGACAGCTGCTTGTACTACTACGGAAAGCCAAGGCGGATGTGATCTTTCTCCAGGAAACACATTGTAGATCAGACAGTATTCCCAAACTTTCCAACTCATATTACTCTACGGTATACCACGCCACTAATAAAGACTCCAAATCTAAGGGGGTCTCCATCCTAATATCCAAAAACTGCCCCATACAGATCCATGACACATTGATTGACACCAACGCATGCTACATTTTTCTAAAGGGCAAATTGCACAAGAAACCTATTACATTGGCCAACCTCTACGCCCCAACAAACAGCAAGTTCCCTTTTTTTGCGACACTCTCCAGAACCTCACCACATTTTCCAAGGGTCTGCGGGTTGTCGGGGGCGACTTCAACTTAGCCCTTAACCCCTCTCTTGATGCATCATCAGGTGCCTCATCTACCACCTATCGTGCTCTCCGTGCAATCAAAACACAATTTACCAACCTGGCCTTACATGATACATGGCGTACACTGCACCCGAATACTAAAGACCACACATTTTATTCTCCCCCTCACCACAACTATACAAGGATAGACTATTTTTTTTGTCTCAACCTGACTTAGACTCACTCCTGACTGCTACAATAGACCCAATGATCCTTTCAGACCATCACCCAGTCTCTGTCACCATTACATTCCCGGCATCCTCCACGGGACATACGACCTAGCAATTAGACAACTCTCTCCTCACAAATCCTGCACACACAAAGAGACTTAACGATTGCTTATCGCATTATTTCCGAGAAAACGCATCCTCTGACACCACACCATTGACCCTCTGGGCAGCTCATAAGTGCCTCATCAGAGAAGAATTCATTTCAATAGCTGCACAACAGTGCAAAGCCAGACAAGCATTTATATCCAAGCTATCGGACAGAGTTCACTCTCTGGAAAGAAAGCACAAGCAATCGTTAGCAGAACAAACCCTCCGAGAGCTATTGAAAGCCAGAGAAGATCTCCTGGAGGAAATTGGGAGATCAACCAGACGCAAATTTGCCCTGTCAAAAAGAATTTCTTATGAATTTGGGAACAAATCTGGTAAAATGCTCGCTAGGGCCCTCCATACCAAAAAAGCAAATTCAACCATCCATTATATCTCAGACCCCCAGGGGAACAAAATACAGTCATCAAACGGTATAGCTAACCAGTTTGAACAATTTTACTCCAAACTATACAATCTACACACCCAACAGCTGACCGACCCGAACGGTGACAGGAAAAAGCTATTAGACGACTTTCTGACCCAATTTAGCCCACATCCCATCACCGCTGATGAGGCCAATGACTTAGACAAACCCCTCACAAGGGAAGAAACTGTTGAAGCCCTTAAACAAATGAAACCGGGCAAAAGCCCCAGCCTGGAGGGCTTATTCATCAGTTACTATAAAACCTTCATGGAAACTCCCGTGCCACAGTTCGTAAAAACTTTCAATTCACTATATACCCAACCTGACAAATGTAGAGACCTCCTCGAAGACCACATTGTGGTAATACCGAAACCGGGGAAAGACGCCAGCATAGTCTCCTACTACAGACCTATTTCGCTTATAAATGTAGACGTAAAAATGTTCGCAAAAATCTTAGCAAATCGTATACTTCCTCTACTCCCCTCATTAATTTCTTTGGACCAAGTGGGATTCATCCCAAGCCGAGAGGCCAGAGATAATACCCTAAAGGCAATTAATATCCATCACTGGCTATTTTCTTCCAACACTCCAGGTTTTTTCCTTTCCCTCGACGCAGAGAAGGCATTCGACACAGTGGCCTGGGACTACATGACGGAAGTCTTACGTAAAATAGTATTTGAAGAACGCATGCTTCAATACATTCTAGCCCTCTATTCGTCCCCAACTGCAAAAATCAGGGTTAACGGCCACCTGTCAGACACTTTATCTAATCGAATGGAACTAGACATCAGTCGAATGGAACTAGACAGGGATGCCCACTATCCCCCCTTATATTTATACTCTCGATGGAACCCATACTCCGCAGGATAAGGTCCAACCAGGACATCAAAGGAGTAGAAATAGCCAACAAACAATATAAAATTGCAGCGTACGCGAATTACGTTCTATTATTTCTCACGGACCCCATTATCACACTTCCCAACCTACTAAAAGACTTCTCCCTCTTCAAAGAGCTGTCCAATCTTCAAATAAACTTTACCAAATCCAAGGCCCTTAATGTATCCCTACCGGAATCCACAGTGACATTATGCAAGACCAATTTCCCATTTGGTTGGGACGCACACGCCATAACTTACCTAGGGATTCAGCTACCATCTAAACGAATTGACCTTTATTCTAGAAACTTTGCCCCCATTATGAAAACAATACAGAAAGACTTCCAGGACTGGAACAGAGGTACCTTCTCGTGGTTTGGGAGAATGGTGATTGTAAAAATGAACATCCTCCCCAGAATTCTTTATTTACTACAAACAATCCCGATTAAAATGCCACCAACATTCTTTTTCACCTATAAAAGACTATGCCTAAACTTTATTTGGGCTGACAAACAAGCATGGGTAAGATGGGGAAAATTAGTGACCCCAAAGTTAAAAGGAGGAATTGGCCTCCCTGACAAAAATATTATTGGTCATGCCACCTAGCTAGGATCGTAGATTGGCACTTACATTCCAAAACCAAAGCATGGATAGACTGTGAGGAGGCATTCTCCTCCCTGCCTATTCATAACCTGTCATGGATAAACTCTCACAAAGCACCACAGGAAATCAGATCACACCCTCTGACAGGCCCCATGATACAGGTTTTTCACACAGTCTGTAAAAAACTGAACATTGCCTCCTCTCCTGGCCCACTGACCCCGCTCAATCAAAACCCAGATTTTCCCCCGGGTATTTCGCTCCTTGCTGACCATGATGGATGTACATCAAGTTCCGTCAGAGCAGAATCCTTCTTAGTAAATATCCCTAAAGCCATCCTTCCTCAACATCTTAGCCCGGCTCCCAGAAACGGACATCCCCTTCTTTAGGTATCTTCAAATTTGTAATTTTTTACAAAGCTCGAATCCACAATCTCAATAGTTTAGCGACCACACACCGTTCAAAGCCCTTTGCAACAGACATGACCCTCAGAGACACGTTATTTCAAATATATACTCTTTAATGTTCCCCGAGACTCCTTTCACTAACGATGCAACATGCCAAAAATGGGATAGAGACCTATCCACGAACCTTACGCAAGAGGACTGGCAAAACATATACACTCACATTCATAAAGGTTCTCCAAATGTCGCAAGAAAACGGGTATAAAATATACTCCAGGTGGTATAGAACCCCAGGTAGAATCCACAAATTCCACCCCAGTGTCTCTCCACTTTGTTGAAGATGCAACACCGCTCACGGCTCTTTAATCCACATCTGGTGTGTGGTCTGAGGTCCTGAGTGCTCAGGACCTCAGACTGGGCCGAAGGTTTACCTTCCAACAAGACAATGACCCTAAGCACACAGCTAAAATAACGAAGGAGTGGCTTCACAACAACTCCGTGACTGTTCTTAAATGGCCCAGCCAGAGCCCTGACTTAAACCCAATTGAACAGTAGTAAGGAGAGCTGGCAAAACTGTAATCCTTGAAGTGTTGTTTATTGGTACAACAGAGTGACAATAAAACAATAAAGCTGATGCGTTTCGGCAATAGCCTTAGTCATAGCTAGTTTGAAACAGATATGGCAAATATATATATATATATATATATATATATATATATATATATATACTCACATACACACATGCAAACTCCATCTCTACAAAATTGGCCTATAAGGTTAGTGTCCTTATTACTCCAAGGTAGAAATATATTCCTTAAAAGAAGGGAAAATGTTCAAAATGTTCAAATAAAATACTTTGTGGTAGCAACAAAATCTAAAGTCAAGATTAATGGCAGGATCAAAAAAAAAGGGGGGGGGGATTCAATTTATGGCGGGATCAAAAAAGAAGGATGCAATTTATGCAGGATCAAAAAAGAGGGGGATTAAATTTATGGCAGGATCACAACAGAGATTTCCTCTTCCTCTTCTCATGCTGGCTAAAAAGTCACTAACCACTTGAATAATTGGTGGTATCAATCAAATATGTTAATTTTCTGTGACACTAACTTGATAGGCCAATTTTGTAGAGATAGAGTTTGCATGTGTGTATGTGAGTATATATATATATATTTTGCCATATCTGTTTCAAACTAGCTACGACTAAGGCTATTGCCGAAACACGTCAGCTTTATTGTTACTCTGTTGTACCAATAAACGACACTTCAAGGATTACAGTTTTGCCGGCTCTACTTATTACTGTTGCATTGGAGTGTGCTGGGACTAGGGATGAGCTTCGTGTTCGAGTCGAACCCATGTTCGACTCGAACATCGGCTGTTCGGTCGTTCGCCGAATTGCGAACGATATGGGCCGTTTGCGCCAAATTCGTGTGGTGCGTCACGGCCCATAATTCACTGCGGCATCGCAGTGCATTGCTGGCTGATGATTGGCCAAGCATGCACTCGCATGCTTGGCCAATCACAGCGCCGCCTGAACAGAGAGCGGTAATTGGCCAAAGCCAAGGAGGCTTTGGCCAATTATGGCTCAGGGGATTTAGTACACGCCCCACACTATATAAGGCCGCCTGCACGGCGGACCTGTGTAGCGTGTGTTGCGGCGTTCATTGAGAGAGAGAGAGAGACAGACAGTGACATTTGATTTGAGTTAGATAGATTAGGCAGAACAGTCAGTCAGTTAGCTGCACTTACAGTGTATTGTGTATATATATGCATCCCAGGTGTTGCATATATATATATACACTGTATTCAGTTTAGCTAGATCCGTTCCTGTTATCTTCCTACTGACAGGCAGGCTTGTCTTGTTACAGTATTTACAGCTACCTGAAGAAAATTACTGGTGTGCTTTTGATCCTATTAGTACTACAGTCAGGCAGCTAGACTATTTACAGTTAGTGCAGTGCGTCCTGCTCACAGTGTTCAGCTAGATCCGTTCCTGTTATCTTCTTACTGACAGGCAGGCTTGTCTTGTTACAGTATATACAGCTACCTGAAGAAAATTTCTGGTGTTCTTTTGATCCTATTAGTACCACAGTCAGGCAGCTAGACTATTTACAGTTAGTGCAGTGCGTCCTGCTCACAGTGTTCAGCTAGATCCGTTCCCGTTATCTTCTTACTGACAGGCAAGCTTGTCTTGTTACAGTATATACAGCTACCTGAAGACAATTACTGGTGTTCTTTTGATCCTATTAGTACCACAGTCAGGCAGCTAGACTATTTACAGTTAGTGCAGTGCGTCCTGCTCACAGTGTTCAGCTAAAACTACAAGTTAGTGGGGTGCGTCCTGATCACAGTGTTCAGCTAAACCTACAAGTTAGTGGGGTGCGTCCTGCTCACAGTGTTCAGCTAAACCTACAAGTTAGTGTGGTGTGTCCACCTCACAGTGTTCAGCTAAACCTACAAGTTAGTGGGGTGCGTCCTGCTCACAGTGTTCAGCTAAACCTACAAGTTAGTGGGGTGCGTCCACCTCACAGTGTTTAGCTAAACCTACAAGTTAGTGGGGTGCGTCCTGCTCACAGTGTTCAGCTAAACCTACAAGTTAGTGGGGTGTGTCCTGCTCACAGTGTTCAGCTAAACCTACAAGTTAGTGTGGTGCATCCACCTCACAGTGTTCAGCTAAACCTACAAGTTAGTGGGGTGCGTCCTGCTCACAGTGTTCAGCTAAACCTACAAGTTAGTGGGGTGCGTCCACCTCAGAGTGTTCAGCTAAACCTACAAGTTAGTGGGGTGTGTCCTGCTCACAGTGTTCAGCTAAACCTATAAGTTAGTGTGGTGCATCCACCTCACAGTGTTCAGCTAAACCTACAAGTTAGTGGGGTACGTCCTGCTCACAGTGTTCAGCTAGATCCGTTCCTGTTATCTTCTTACTGACAGGCAGGCTTGTCTTGTTACAGTATATACAGCTACCTGAAGAAAATTACTGGTGTTCTTTTGATCCTATTAGTACCACAGTCAGGCAGCTAGACTATTTACAGTTAGTGCAGTGCGTCCTGCTCACAGTGTTCAGCTAAACCTACAAGTTAGTGGGGTGCGTCCTGCTCACAGTGTTCAGCTAAACCTACAAGTTAGTGGAGTGCGTCCTGCTCACAGTGTTCAGCTAAACCTACAAGTTAGTGGAGTGCGTCCTGCTCACAGTGTTCAGCTAAACCTACAAGTTAGTGGGGTGCGTCCTACTCACAGTGTTCAGCTAGATCCGTTCCTGTTATCTTCTTACTGACAGGCAGGCTTGTCTTGTTACAGTATATACAGCTACCTGAAGAAAATTGCTGGTGTTCTTTTGATCCTATTAGTACCACAGTCAGGCAGCTAGACTATTTACAGTTAGTGCAGTGCGTCCTGCTCACAGTGTTCAGCTAAACCTACAAGCTAGTGGGGTGCGTCCACCTCACAGTGTTCAGCTAAAGCTACCTGTAGAAGGTTGGTGGTGTTCTCATACTACAGGCAGGCAGTTGATTTTGCTAGCTGCAGTATCAGTACATATATATATATATATATATATATATATATATATATATATATATATACATATATATATATATATATCCCAGCTTAGTGCAGCTACAGGCCATTAGTATGTCTGGAAGGCCAAGAAGGAGAGGCAGACAGTCACAAGCCAATAAGAGAGGGCAAGCAGGCTCTGTGTCTAGTGCTGGTCGTGGAGACGGTGCATCCTCATCAGCACATGGCCGTGGGCCTTTTTTTCCGGCAGCTGGCCGTGTTGAGCCGCAACATGCGGAAGACTTGGTCGAGTGGATGACCAAGCCGTCCTCATCCTCCTCATCCTCTCTCACCCATGCCCAGGGTACTTTGTCTGGCAAAGCAGCGGCCTCTTCCCTCGGCTCAATGTCATCAGTGACTCCTTCCCTAGCCCCACCATGTCCTCCTGAGGAGTCCCTCAAACTGTTTGACCACAGTGTTGGGTACATGCTCCAGGAGGATGCCCAGCGTTTGGAAGGCTCTGATGATGATACTGAGCTCGATGAAGGCAGTAACATGAGCACGGACAGAGGGGGTGCCCAAGAAGGACAGCAATCTGGCAGTCATGCTCCTCCTGCTGCAGCATACTGTCAGGTTTGCTCCAGTGATGAGGAGGGAGGGGATGATGAGGTCACTGACTCAACGTGGGTGCCTGATAGGAGAGAGGAGGAGGAGGAGGAGGCGGCACATCACCAACGAGGCAGGATGCCCTCCAGGGGCCAGCCTAAGGGCAGCACATTGACTGCCTCAAACCCCAAAGCTCCACATGTGCAGGGCGCTGCAGTCTCTGCGTGTTATTCAAAAAGTTCTTTGGTGTGGGCCTTTTTTGAGACGAGTGCATCAGATCGCACCGCTGCTATTTGCAACATATGTCTCAAGCGTATCTCGCGTGGCCAAAACATCTCCCGCTTGGGTACCACATGCTTGACCAGACATATGTTGACCTGCCATCCAGTTCGTTGGCAAGCGTATCTAAAAGACCCACACCAAAGAACAAAGAGGACCTCTCCTTGCTCCTCATCAGCTGAGATTTCCAACCCCACTATACCTTCAGTCCTCTCTGAGACCTGCACTGAGAGGAATGAAGGTGTAGAATTAGGTGTGTCACAGCCAAGTACTTGTGGGCAATCTGCTTTTGGTACACCAACGTCAGATTGTACCAGGCAAATTTCCCTGCCCCAGCTGCTGCACCGCCGAAAGAAGTTTGCTCCCAGCCATCCATATGCCCAACGGTTGAATGCTAGCTTGGCAAAATTGCTAGCACTTCAACTGCTGCCTTTCCAGTTGGTAGACTCTGCCCCCTTCCGTGAGTTTGTGGAATGTGCAGTTCCTCAGTGGCAGGTACCCAAACGCCACTTTTTCTCACGGAAGGCGATTCCGGCTCTCTACCGGCATGTGGAAGGCAATGTCCATGCCTCGCTGGACAGGGCGGTCAGTGGTAAGGTGCATATTACCGCTGACTCATGGTCCAGCAGGCATGGACAGGGACGTTACCTAAGTTTCACGGCGCATTGGGTGACTCTGCTGGCAGCTGGGAAGGATGCAGGACAAGGTGCAGTAGTGTTGGAGGTTGTTCCGCCACCATGCCTCCAAAATGCTAATGATTGTGACACACCTCTCTCCTCCACCCCCTCCTCTTCTTCTTTCTCCATGGCCTCTTCCTGTGCTTTGTCCTCGGAACCAGCAGTGCTCCGTAGGCGTTCAAGGGGCTATGCAAGTACGCAGGCCAAAAGATGCCATGCGGTGCTTGAGCTGGTGTGCTTGGGGGACAGGAGCCACACTGGGGCAGAGGTTCTGTCAGCTCTGCAGGGGCAGGTACAGAGGTGGTTGACGCCACGCCAACTTAAGGCAGGAATGGTGGTTTGCGACAATGGCACCAGCCTCCTCTCTGCCCTCCAACAGGGACAAATGGCCCATGTGCCCTGTTTGGCTCATGTCCTTAACTTGGTGGTGCAGCGGTTCTTGGGCAGGTACCCGGGCTTACAGGATGTCCTGAGGCAGGCCAGGAAAGTCTGTGTGCATTTCCGCCGGTCATATAATGCCAGTGCTAGGCTGGCGGACCTCCAAAAGGAGTTTAACCTGCCCAAGAACCGCCTAATCTGTGACATGCCCACCAGGTGGAACTCAACATTGGCCATGCTGCAGCGGCTGCACACGCAGCAGAGGGCCATCAATGAGTATCTGTGCGACTATGGCACCAGGACAGGGTCAGGGGAGCTTGTTTTTTTTTCCCCACGCCAGTGGGCCATGATCAGGGATGCATGCACTGTCCTGTCACCATTTGAGGAGGCCACGAGGATGGTGAGCAGTGACAGTGCATGCATCAGTGACACTGTCCCCCTTGTCCACCTGTTGGAGCACACGCTGCATGGAATAATGGACAGGGCACTTGAGGCAGAACAGAGGCAGGAAGAGGAGGACTTCCTTAGCTCTCAAAGCCCCCTTTATCCAGACAGTGTTTCTGCATGCCCGCCGATCACAAGGAAAGAGGACGAGGAGGAGGAGGAGGATTGTGTCAGTATGGAGGTGGAGCCTGGCACTCAGCATCAGCAGCAGTCTTTAAGGGATCAGTCCCAAGAAACACATGGACTTGTACTAGGCTGGGAGGAGGTGGCTGTGGACCATGTCGTCCTTAGTGACCCAGAGGACTCCGGACCGAATGCCTCAGCAAACCTACGCTGCATGGCCTCCCTGATCCTGCAAAGCCTGCGTAAGGATCGTCGTATTCGTGGTATCAAGGAGAAGGACCAATACTGGCTGGCAACCCTCCTTGATCCACGTTACAAGGATAAGGTTGTGGACCTTATCTTGCCGTCACAGAGGGAGCAGAGGATGAAACATCTTCGGGAGGCCTTGCAGAAAGGTTTGTGCAACGCGTTCCCAGAGACTGGGAGGTTACAAACTCCTGTTTCTGGACAACGTGTTGCTGAGGCTTCGGTCAGTCAAAGAAGGAGCGGTGGAGAAGGTGGCCGTCTGACCGATGCGTTCAGACAATATTTTAGTCCGCAGCCCCAAGGTATGATCGGTTCCAGCAACCATCGCCGGCATCTGTTTTACATGGTGCAGGAATACCTAGGGGCAAGATCTGACTTGGACACCTTTCCCACCGAAAATCCTCTGGGTTACTGGGTCTTGAGGATGGATCACTGGCCAGAGCTTGCACAGTATGCAATTGAGCTACTGGCCTGTCCTGAATCCAGCGTTCTTTCGGAACGCACATTCAGTGCTGCTGGAGGCTTTGTAACCGATCACAGGGTGCGTCTGTCCACCGACTCGGTCGATCGACTGACCTTCATAAAAATTAATCAGTCTTGGAACACCAAGAGCTACCAAGCACCTGATGCTGATGTAACCCGAATATTTTTTTTTGAAATCTCAGATCCCTTCAAAGACTGCCTATGCTGATGCTGAGTGACTATCCTGAGTAATTATCCTCTTCCTCCTCTCACGCTGATAGCTTGTAAGAACATTTTTGGTTCTGGGCGCCATCACCAGTGCCTAAGGCCCAATTTTTCAGCCCCTGTTTAACCACTTGACCACTGCTCACTTAAACCCCCTTCCTAACCAGACCAATTTTCAGCTTTCGGTGCTCTCACACTTTGAATGACAATTACTCAGTCATGCAACACTGTACCCAAATGAATTTTTTGTCCTTTTTTTCACACAAATAGAGCTTTCTTTTGGTGGTATTTAATCACCGCTGGGTTCTTTATTTTTTGTGCTATAAAAGAAAAAAGACCGAAAATTCTGTAAAAAAATGCATTTTTCTTCGTTTCTGTTATAAAATTTTGCAAATTAGTAATTTTTTCTTCATATATTTTGGCCAAAATGTATACCTCTACATATCTTTGGTAAAAATAACCCAAATCGGTGTATATTATTTGGTCTTTGTGAAAGTTATAGAGTCCACAAGCTATGGTGCCAATCTCTGAAAATTGATCACACCCTAAGTACTGACGGCCTATCTCATTTCTTGAGACCCTAACATGCCAGAAAAGTACAAATACCCCCCAAATGACCCCTTTTTGGAAAGAAGACATTTCAAGGTATTTAGAAAGATGCATGATGAGTTTTTTGAAGTTGTCATTTTTTCCCACAATTCTTTGCAAAATCAAGATTTTTTTTTTCTTTTTTTTTTTTTCACAAAATTGTCATATTAGCAGGTTATTTCTCACACACCGCATATGCATACCACAAATTACACCCCAAAACACATTCTGCTATTACTCCCGAGTACGGCGATACCACATGTGTGAGACTTTTACACAGCCTGGCCACATACAGAGGCCCAACATGCAGGGGAGCACCATCAGGCGTTCTGGAGTGCCCAGGCCAATTCTGACATTTCTCTGCTACATGTAAAAATCATAATTTATTTGCTAGAAAATTACATAGAACCCAAAACATTATATATATTTTTTTAGCAAAGACCCTAGAGAATACAATGGCGGTCGTTGCAACTTTTTTATCTCGCACGGTATTTGCGCAGCAATTTTTTGAACATGTTTTGTTTGAAAAAAAAAAACAGTTTTGTGCTTTCAAAAAAAACAAAACAGTAAAGTTAGCCCAATGTTTTTACATAATGTGAATAATGAAGTTATGCCGAGTAAATAGATACCTAGCATGTCACCCTTCAAAATTGCACACGCTCGTGGAATGGCGCCAAACTTCGCTACTTAAAAATCCCCATAGGAGACGCTTTAAAAATTTTTACTGTTTACATGTTGTGAGTTGCAGAGGAGGTCTAGGGCCAAAATTATTGCTCTCGCTCTACCGATCGAAGCGATACCTCACATGTGTGGTTTGAACACCATTTTCATATGTGGGTGCAACTTACGTATGCGTTCGCTTCTGACTGCGAGCACACGGGGACACGGGGAATTTTTTTTTTTTTTTATTGTTTATTTTACTTTATTTATTTTAGTTTGAGGCTTTTTTCCAAAAAATAAATTTTTTGATCACTTTTATTACTATTACAAGGAATGTAAACATCCCCTGTAATAGGAATATGGCATGACAGGTCCTCTTTACAGTGAGATATAGGGTCAATAAGACCCCACATCTCACCTCTAGGCTGGGAAGCCTGAAATAAAAAAATAAAAAAATGATCCTGGCATCGCTAGTAGCGGTGAGTCGGTAGAAGCACCTGAGGGCGGCGAGAGGGGGGGCGTCCCCTCTCGCCTCCCGTAAGAATGATCAAGCAGTGGAACAGCCTCTATGATTGTTCTTATGGTGTAGGGAATCGCCGGCTGAAAAAGATGATATCTGAATGATGCCTGTAGCTGCACCCATCATTCAGATATCCCAGCACAAAGTCAAGGACGTCGTATGACGACATACCAAAAATGACACCCCAAAATAGATTCTCCTGCTCCTCCTGAGTACGGCGATACCACATGTGTGAGACTTCCACAGCCTGGCCACATACAGAGGCCGAGTACAGCCGAGCATGGCCGAGTATGGCTGAGCATTGCAAAGTATGGCTGGGTATCGCGGGGTATGGCGGAGTATGGCGGAGTATGGCGGAGTATGGCGGAGTATGGCGGGGTATGGCGGAGTATGGTGGGGTATGGCGGAGTATGGCGGGGTATGGCGGAGTATGGCGGGGTATGGCGGGGTATGGCGGAGTATGGAGGGGTATGGCGGAGTATGGCGGAGTATGGCGGGGTATGGCGGAGTATGGCGGAGAGGGGCGGAGTATGGCGGGGTATGGCGGAGTATGGCGGAGTATGACGGGGTATGGCGGGGTATGGCGGAGTATGGCGGGGTATGGCGGAGTATGGCAGGGTATGGCGGAGTATGGCGGGGTATGGCGGAGTATGGCGGGGCATGGCGGAGTATGGCGGAGTATGGCGGAGTATGGCGGGGCATGGCGGGGTATGGCGGAGTATGGCGGAGTATGGCGGGGTATGGCGGAGTATGGCGGGGCATGGCGGAGTATTGCACAGGGTTGCACAGGATCATTGCAGAGTATTGCACAGGGTTGCACAGGATCATTGCAGAGTATTGCACAGGGTTGCAGAGTATTGCACAGGGTTGCACAGGATCATTGCAGAGTATTGCACAGGGTTGCAGAGTATTGCACAGGGTTGCACAGGATCATTGCAGAGTATTGCACAGGGTTGCAGAGTATTTCACAGGGTTGCAGAGTATTGCACAGGGTTGCAGAGTATTTCACAAGGTTGCAGAGTATTGCACAGGGTTGCAGAGTATTGCACAGGGTTGCAGAGTATTTCACAAGGTTGCAGAGTATTGCACAGGGTTGCAGAGTATTGCACAGGGTTGCAGAGTATTTCACAGGGTTGCAGAGTATTGCACAGGGTTGCACAGGATCATTGCAGAGTATTGCACAGGGTCATTGCAGAGCATAGGGGGGGATGGCTGAGCATGGAGGGATGGATGTGACTGTACATGTCACTGAGCTGCGCTGTGGGCACTACACATCCAGCCCACAGTGCGGCTCCCATCCGATCTCTCCCCCTCTGTACCGATCGGTACAGAGAGGGGAGGGAGGAACCGGCGTCATGTCGTGATCGCTCCGTCATTTGATGGAGCGATCACATGGTAAACGGGCGCGCGGGAGCAGGGGGCACGCGGGAGCAGTTTTCTGGAATCACGTCATATGACGTGATCCCAGAGTTATCCAGCCGCCCTGCAGCCATCATTTGGCTATAGGGCGGTTGGCAAGTGGCTAACAGGGGCGTGTAATTACAATTTTTGATGCAATACTTTGCAGCAGGGCTCGCTCCTCGTTCCAACTACAGTATCTGTGAGGGGTTGCAGTGTTGTGGCACCAGCACCAGTGCCTAAGGCCCAATTTTTCAGCCCCTGTTCAACAGGGGCATGTAATTACAATTCTTGATCTAATATTTCACAGCAGGGCCCATTTCTGCGCCCACCAAGAGCGAGTGAGGACTTACAGTGTTGTGGCACCAGCACCACCACCACCACCAAAGGCCCAATTTTTCAGCCCCTGTTTAACAGGGGCATGTAATTACAATTCTTGATCTAATATTTCACAGCAGGGCCCATTTCTGCGCCCACCAAGAGCGAGTGAGGACTTACAGTGTTGTGGCACCAGCACCACCACCACCACCAAAGGCCCAATTTTTCTGCCCTTGTTCAACAGGGGCATGTAATTACAATTCTTGGTCTAATATTTCACAGCAGGGCCCGTTTCTGCGCCCACCAAAAGCGAGTGAGGACTTACAGTGTTGTGGCACCAGCACCACCACCAAAGGCCCAATTTTTCTGCCCCTGTTCAAAAGGGGCATGTAATTACAATTCTTGATCTAATATTTCACAGCAGGGCCCTGTGAGGGCTTACAGTGTTGTGGCCACAACAACACCTAAGGCCCAAATTTCTGCTGAGTATAAAGGGCGGGCCCCTACTTTCAAACATCCAACTTACAAATGACTCCTACTTGCAAACGGAAGGAGACAACAGGAAGTGAGATGAAATCTACCCCTAGGAAGGGAAATTCTCTCCTGTAAGAGTTAATATGGGAAAAACATTTCTCCTTTCCACTGATGCTTTATTACCAATCCTTGTTTCACAAAAAAACCCACATTTTCAAAAAACATTTGTCATTGGGACAAAAAGTGAGGTGAAATCTTCTGAAGAGGAGCACAGACAGCAAAACAAATGTCACAGGGGTGATAACCCTTCCCTATGTTTTCCAAAAAGCTTAAAAAAGATTTTTTGGCTGGAGCTAAACACGTTAAAAATGTACCGTTCAAAATTACAAACAGATTCTACTTAACAACAAACCTACAGTCCCTGTCTTGTTTGCACCGCCTGTATACTGCTGTTCAGAGTATATAGGGCCTGATGGCCCCACACCTTTCCTTTATTTAATTTGGGTGCGGGGGTTCCCCTTAATATCCATACAAGACCCAAAGGGCCTGGTAATGGACTGGGGGCTACCCATGCCATTTGTCTCACTGATTTTCATCCATATTGCCAGGACCCGACATTACATTAAACCCGCAAGCAGTTTTAAATGACTTTTTTTCCTTTAAAAATTACATTTTGTGCAGGGACTGTTCTAAGCACGGGAAACATGCGCCACTTTACAGGCATACTATAGACACCCCCCAGGTACGATATTTAAAGGAATATTTCACTTTTTTTTTTTTTTACTTTAAGCATCATTAAAATCACTGCTCCCAAAAAAACGGACGTTTTTAAAAGTTTTTTTTGCATTGATACATGTCCCCTGGGGCAGGACCCGGGTCCCCAAACCCTTTTTAGGACAATACCATGAATATTAGCCTTTAAAATGAGCACTCTTGATTTCGAACGTTCGAGTCCCATAGACATCAATGGGGTTCTAACGTTCGTGCAAATTTTCGATCCGTTCGCAGGTTCTGGCGCGAACCGAACCGGGGGGTGTTCGGCTCATCCCTACTCACCAGATGTCTTTGACTCTGAGCTTTTCAGCTACAAAGTCTCCATGGGCTTGCAGATATTACCCTCCCGGGTCTTTGCAGGAAGAGTCAGCTCCACCTCTCCTTCACTGCTCCACTCCTCCAGCTCTTTCCTTTAGCCACTCTGTGTCAAATCCTCATGCTGGATAAAAGTGGATCAAGGCTTGTCATAGACCTCCATAGGATCACCGTGAAGCTTCCGGGTCTTAGCAGGCATGTGGTTAGTTGAAGCAGAGTTTGCAATGGAAGTGCAGCTGTCAGGCTTCAGGCTGGAACATAAGCAACAGCAGCTTCCAGAAGTGGCAAGATGGCTGCGGCTCCAAACAGCACCTCTCTCGGCTGGGTGATGACAGGAAATGGAGAGGATGTGGCTAGATGTTTCAGGACAGACAGGAGAGCCCCTTTCCTATGGTTTGATAAAGAGGCCCTCTGCACACATGTATATATGATTTCTATATATGAATTGAATAATTCTATTTTATTTAATTAATTTATCTTTGATGCAAATTAATTACCACCATCTAAGGACAGTGCTGTGGGTGGCGTGAAGCATGGTAGTAATGGCCAACCCATGGTTTCATGGTTTCTTTAGGAATAGCAGTTAACTGCCTTGCGAGTGTGATACCTACTTGTAGGCCTTGTGTGGGGAGTGCATGCTTTTAGGTAATGCCGCGTATAGACGATCGGAATTTCCGACAACAAATGTTTGATGTGAGCTTGTTGTCGGAAGTTCTGACCGTGTGTAGGGTCCATCGGACATTTATTGTTGGAATTTCCGACAACAAATATTTGAGAGCTGGTTCTCAAATTTTCCAACAACAAAATGTGTTGTCGTTGACCATTTATATGCAAGACAAGTTTAAGCCAACATCTGTTGGGAAATAAATTCACGGTTTTGTTGTTGGAAAATCCTATCGTGTGTACATAGCATAAGAGAATAGCCATTTTGTATATGGTATTAGGTGATGATGGGATGGAGGTTTGTTCTTTTCTTTTTTCTTTTTCTCTCATCACGAAATATGGGACAGTTGTTATGAAATATATTTTGTTCCTATATTTTTATGAAAGTTGATATGTTGTGTATGTTTGTTCATTCTTATGTATAGATGGATTGACATTATTGTAAGGATCTATAAGAGAATACATCATGTGTTGCGTAGACTACTTGACTGTCATCATGGAGGATTGATTTTGGTTTTTCTCATAGATATAATGGTTGGATCTTATGAAGTTTTATAAGCCCGTGTAAATATATAGGTCTACAGAGATTTAGCAGAGTTACGCTAAATCTCTGTTGATCAATATATTTACACATACTTAAAAAGAAACTAAAATCCTGGTTTTAAAAAATTCAAGCAGGCAGTGTCTGCATTGCAGAAGAGACATTATAAGTCTTTTCTCCAGTAAAATAAACCTACTAGCCTGCTTGTAGTCTTCTATGAAATGTAAACCGAGCTGGGCAAGTGTCTCTGTGTGTCTGCTCCTACTGCGAAGATGCCTTTCCATATTTGGGGATTACATTTCTTTTCCTCAAGACATAAAGAGTGCTCCTTTTTCCTTTGTGATCACCTTAAAGTGACTAACTCAACACCAAGTTCACTATATGGACCACTTATATATTTATACAGGTTGATCATATCCCCCCCTTAATCTCCTCTTCTCAAGAGAGAATAAATTCAGTTCCTCTAGTCCATCCTCATAGCTGAGCTCATCCATGCCTCTTACTGACAATACCCAGTCATGGTTTAATGTTTGGTAGGACTGGACACTGGGAATCTTAACTTTGCTCATCTGTCTCCCGTGCCCTTAATTTCATGTCTGAAGGCCCATACACACGATCAAACTTTTAGACAACAAACATGCAAATTATCTGTTTTAAGGCAACATCCGACCGTGTGTACTCTCCACCGGACAAACTTTTTCGGTTTTCATTGCACAAATGTTGGCTGTGCGAACAGACAAACTTTCCTGCAACAAAAGTCCTACGGCGGCTAGTCCGATCGTGTGTACACAAATCCATTGGACTTTAGTCCAAAGTTCAAACACGCATGCTGAGAACCAATGCAAAAGATCAGACAACAATACACAAGTTGTCCAAAGGGTGGCGGTAATGAGCTGAAAAACCACGTGATTTGGTGAAAGTTGGCTGAAAAAGTCCTGCCGTGTGTATGAATACCAAGTTCATGGCCAACGCCCTTTGGACAGAAATTCACTGAAAAGTTTGTTTGAAGTCCGATCGTGTGTACGAGGCTTGATAGTGTTGGCTCACTGGGACTGATTTACTAAAATAAACAAAGCAGGGATAAATCAATATGACATTCTTGCATGCAATCTTGTGGAATTCATTCTGAAGTATTGCACATGTAACCCGTGAACTTATCCAGCAAATAGTACACTGATATTTAATGTGTAAAGATGTGGTCCTAGCTTGCAGTACACAAGCAGCTCGTTCTGATATCAGAGTAAAAAACACATAATATATATTCAGGTTTTAATCATTGGACCCAGTATCATGAGTGCATGCTAACTCGAGCTATAGTAGGCATATCTCCATATGCACACTGTGCTTTCCCCCATCACATCTTACTTGATTTTTTAAATGACTGTTTTTTTACAATCCCTTTTGATGGTACACAGTTCACGTTGTTTTGTTCCTAAATGAGATGTGTAAGTTGTTGTAAACTGCCACCACTTAGCTGGTATAAAGGCAAATGAAGGAGCATACACTTGATACTCCATGGACTCTATGGCACACTAAAAGGGAAGAGTAACTAGGGGTGACCCCTGCAAAAACTCCAGTAGGAAAAACAATGGACTATCTCGATACCCAATTATTAAACAAAAATATAAAAAATATATAAATTATACTTGTACAAAATTGTTTAAAAAGACATAGATGCACAATGTATTGTAAAACAGCAATTCATGATAACCTCAACAGACAGTAAGGCTATGTTTCCACTAGTGCATCCCTAAAGTGGCGCCATTTACACTGCGACGCGATTTGTGGTGCGATTTGTTGCGACTTTAAAAACGACTTTGATGTTCTGCGATTTAGCCAGAGTGATGTAATTCCTTATCCTGCTTATTTACTTCCCCTTCCTGTCTTCCACACTCACGTACATCAATATAGGAAGTGATGTATTTGGGAGGAGCAGAGATCATGTGCTTCTGTAGACTTCCATGGAAGTCGCAACAAAGTCGCGGTGTCAGACATGTACATGCGACTGCATTGTGACTTAATACCTTTCTATGGAGAACAAGTCACACCGAAGACGGAACAAAGTAGTGCAAGAACCTTTTTTGGAGACGCTGCGACTTGAGTCGCACTAATTAGAACGGAGACCATTAAAATACATGGGTTTTGACTTGTCATGCAAATTGACATGTGTCAAGTCCCAAAACAAGTCGCAGTAGTGGAAACAGAGCCTAAGTTATACAAACATGTCTAACTGGTCACATAGTAGCCTCAGAGGAGTGCTGAAGGCATTTGATTCATGATGTACTATATATCCTCTACATGTTTCACGGCTGAAGCCACTTCTTCAGGAGATGTTATACATAGTATCATCTGCAACAAAGCAAACGTTTCATTATGCCAAAAACAAAATAAAATAAATAAATGGTAGTGAGGGGAAAAATAAATGGTAGTGAGGGGAATGAAGTCAAAATCACCTGAGACTTACTTTAGGTAGAAAAACAGCCAGGGCCCATACTGCAGGGACACCTAGCAGGTGAAATGTATGAGATCTAGGCATACACAGCAATGTATCTCAAAGCATTGCTTTAGAGAACACCATTGCTCTAGAATAAAAAATATGAAAACGATAATCTATTAGGAGACCAGTTAATACAAAGAGAAAATGAGTGTAGGAAGAAAAACTAAACTAACTTTGTTCTTTTTACTTTTATTATTAAACAAGTGTGATTTAACTGTACTTCTGTCTCAGTCTGCTTTCATGGTTTCTGACAGTAGGCAAAGGCCATGAATTCAGAAGATGCAGTCAATCCACTTGTTGGTAATATTTTTTTCAGATTGGATGAACTGGATCACCGCATGGATCAGTTAACCATGGCGTTACAAACGCTTCTGAGTCGCGCGGCTCACCTGGAATCTCCCCCTGTGGTCGCCCTGGTACAACCTATGTTGCAGGCCGACCCTGCTGCTGCTCCAGTCTCTGTGCAGGCACCTGCCTCGAGTATTACCTCTATAAGAGGTATGTCTGGTTCCGCTCTGCTTCGCCAGTGATTTGGAGGCGATCCAGTCCAATGCAGAGGGTTTCTAAACCAGGTTGAGATATACTTTGAGATGCTGCCCCAGGTGTTCCCCACAGACAGAAGCAAAGTAGGTTTCATGATATCTTTGCTTTCTGAGAGAGCCTTGGCCTGGGAAAACCCTCAATGGGAGACGCAAAAACCTGTTGTCTTGTGCTACCCTGAGTTTGTGGCTTAGTTTAAAAGGGTATTTGACGTTCCCACATGCTCCGCTTCTGTTGCCAAGTGCCTCATGCCCATCGAACAGAGTACGAGAACTGTTGCCAACTACGCCATTGAATTTCGTACTCTGGTAGAGGTTGCGTGGAACAATGAGGCCCTCATGGCTGCTTTTTCTCATGGTCTCTCGGATACCATCAAGAATGAGATAGCAGCAGGGGCGGATTAATGCACAGGCTGGTCTAGGCTGCAGCCTAGGGCCCCACGTGTGCAAGGGCCCCCAATTGGCCATGACATTTTTATTAATTTATATATATTTATGTATATGTAGAATAAAAACCATGCCTGCGTGTTATACAAATACGCTGATAAATGTTTTTTTACCAACAGGGGGCGGGGATCGTGCGGTCCGCCCCGGGTGCCACCCATTGGGGGGGTTTCAGGCCAGTTGTACCGCCTCTCCTGGCCCTGGAACAGCGCTGCCAGTATACTTTAAAGTTGAGAAAACATTACTGCCAGCCCTTTCTCATGCACAGCTCCTCATGTGTCACTCTCAATGTAAATGGAAGTCTCTTAATACCTCAATTAAAGCCGCTCTGTCTGGCCGCTCTCCTCCTCCCGCTCCACCTCCTTCCTGAGTGTAGCCTTTGATTGCAGGAGGAGAGCAGTCATGTGACCGTCAATGAAACAGCAGAGGAGAGCAGTCACATGACCGGGTCATGAAGAATGGCGTTAATTGAGGTATTTAGAAGCTTTGGTTTACAATGAGTGACACAGGAGGAGTGGTGTATGAGAAAATGATGTTTTCTCAACTTTAGAGTATTCTTTCCCAGGAGACTGGGGGTCTCCTGGGAGTGCAGGGGGGCTTTATAATGAAAGAGGCCTGTGTGATATGCAGGCAAAGGGGTCGGTGTACTATGTAGATGTCTGTGTACTGTGCAGGGAAAGGGGTCTGTGTACTGTGCAGGGAAAGGGGGCTGTGTTATGTGCAGGGGGTCTGTGTACTGTGCAGAGGGTTGTGTACTGTGCAGGGAAAGGGGTCTGTGTACTGTGCAGGGGGACTGTGTACTGTGCAGGGGGGCTGTGTACTGTGCAGGGGGCTGTAGGAAGTTTTTTTTCCTGAAACTTCCCTCTTAATGTTAGGCTGCGTGTTATATGCACTCTGAAAATGAAACAAAGGCGCCACTCTAAGTGCAGTAAAAAACATGGAGTTTAACAAAAATGTGACAAGGTACTCACAAAGGTACATAGTGAACAAGCATGTTGGTAAAAGCTGCCAGATATCTTGGGAGTGAGTCTGGTCCGTTTCCTGGATTGCAGTGGTGTCCGATGGACAGGCTGCACCGATGGATGCTAGCACTTCCTGCCGTTGGAATGTATGATTTTTCTGCTGTTGATTATTGCTTGCTTTTATGTGCTGCTGCTGCTGTTTATGGTATTTGTATGGCTTTTATTTTATTGGAATATTACACAGCGTTTCGATTGGTCTCTGTCAGGATGTTGTGAGTTTGCCTCAGTTAAACAGGAGCTGCTGCAGACGTTTTTGGCCTAACTGTTGGTTTAGAAAGGTAAAATCTGTTACCAGCTTGCAGGTGTATTTTGAATGCTTTTTTTCTGTGGCATTGCTGTTTATAGTAGGCTCATGTCTGAATGTGTTTGGGCTGAGAGTTGCACTTAAGGCGTGTAATATAGGTCTACCCTTTTACACATGGTACTAAGTAATTTATTTTCTGGTAAAGCATGCTTAGGAGGGGGCCACACAAAAAGTAGCCTAGGGGCCCATGACTACCTTAATCCTCCACTGGATGGCAGCCCAAGATATACCCACTTAGCTGGAGAAGTTGATTACATTTGTCATCCTCATTGACTCCAGACTCAGAGAAAGACTCTCTTTTAAGGAACGCTTGCAGAAACTTCCTGTACATTTGTCTCCAAGCTTTGCAGTCCCACCCGTGCCTCCCTCAACTCCCATGCCTCCTGGTACCGAGTCGGTCAGTGAACCCATGCACTTGAGTTTCACGCATCTCTCTGTGGATGAGAGAACCTTTAGGAGAAGAGGGAGATTGTGCCTTTATTGTGGCCAGGCAGGTCACTTTTTGAAGTCTTGTCCTACCCGTCTAGGGAACGCCCAAACCTTGAGGTCCTGTCACGGACAGATCTTAGGTGGCGTTATTTCATCCCCAGTTATCCAGAAGGATAAGCCCCTGGTTTCGGTCACCCTTTCTTGGGCTGAGTCGTCCGTTGAGATACAGGCTCTATTCATCTCTGGGGCTGCAGGCCTGTTCACTGATGCTGCCTTTGTATCAAAGCACTCTATTCTGCGTGACACTCCACTTGCCATTGAGGCTCTTGAAGGGAGAACTCTACAGCCTGCCCATGTAACTCATGAGACAGTTCCGTTGTCCGTAGCTGTAGGGGCTCTTCACTAGGGATGAGCTTCGAGTTCGAGTCGAATTCATGTTCGACTCGAACATCGGCTGTTCGCAAGTTTGCCGAACAGCGAACAATTTGGGGTGTTCGCGGCAAATTTGAATGCCGCGGAAACCCTTTAAAAGTCTATGGCAGAAATCAAAAGTGCTAATTTTAAAGGCTTATATTCATGGTATTGTCATAAAAAGTGTTTGGGGACCTGGGTCCTGCCCCAGGGGACATGGATCAATGCAAAAAAAAGTTTTAAAAACTGACGTTTTTTTGGGAGCAGTGATTTTAATAATGCTTAAAGTAAAACAATAAAAGTGTAATATCCCTTTAAATTTCGTACCTGGGGGGTGTCTGTAGTATGCCTGTAAAGGGGCGCATGTTTCCCGTGTTTAGAACAGTCTGACAGCAAAATGACATTTCAAATGAAAAAAAGTCATTTAAAACTACTCGTGGCTATTAATGAATTGCCGGTCCGACAATACACATAGAAGTTCATTGATAAAAACGGCATAGAAATTCCCCACATGGGGGGTCCCCCTAAATGGTCTGGTATGGATATTAAGGGGAACCCCGGCCAAAAAAAAAATGACTTGGGGGGTCCCCCTAAATTTCATACCAGGCCCTTCAGATCTGGTATGGATATTAAGGGAAACCCCGGCCAAAATTTAAAAAAAAAATGGCGTAGGGTCCCCCTCAAAATCTATACCAGACCCTTCAGGTCTGGTATGGATTTCAAGGGGAACCCTGCGCCAAAATTTTTTAAAAAGACGGCATGTGTCCCCCCAAAAATCCATACCAGACCCTTATCCGAGCACGCAACCTGGCAGGCCACAGGAAAAGAGGGGGGATGAGAGAGCGCCCCCCCTCCTGAACCGTGCCAGGCCACATGCCCTCAACATTGGGAGGGTGCTTCGGGGTAGCCCCCCAAAACACCTTGTCCCCATGTTGATGAGGACAAGGGCCTCATCCCCACAACCCTGGCCGGTGGTTGTGGGGGTCTACGGGCGGGGGGCTTATCGGAATCTGGAAGCCCACTTTAACAAGGGGACCCCCAGATCCCGGCCCTCCCCCCCGTGTGAAATGGTAAGGGGGTACAAAAGTACCTCTACCATTTCACTAAAAAACTGTCAAAAATTTTAAAAATGATAAGACAGTTTTTGACAATCCCTTTATTTAAATGCTTCTTCTTTCTTCTATCTTCTATCTTCCTTCGGTTTCTTCCTCCATCTTCTTCTTCTTCTGGTTCTTCTGGTTCTTCCTCCGGTGTTCTCATCCGGCATCTCCTCCGCGGCGTCGGCGTCTTCTTCCCTTCTTCTCCTAGGGCCGCTCCACATCCATGATGGCATGGAGGGAGGCTCCCGCTCTTCTCTTCCCCTCTGATGCAAGGTGACTTGACGGGACTTCCCTGGGGTGTCACGTGCGTCAGAGGGGGGCAGGGCGGTTATTTAAGAACCGCCAGAAGAGGAGAAGCGTCACACAGCGGGAGCCTCCCTCCATGCCATCATGGATGTGGAGCGGCCCGAAAAGAAAATGAAGAGAAGAAGATGAAGAGAAGAAGATGAAGAGAAGAGCGGGAGCCTCCCTCCATGCCATCATGGATGCGGAGCGGCCCGAGGAGAAGAAGGGAAGAAGACGCCAATGCCGCGGAGGAGATGCCGGACGAGAACACCGGAGGAAGAACCAGAAGAAGAAGAAGATGGAGGAAGAAACCGAAGGAAGATAGAAGTTAGAAGAAAGAAGAAAGAAGAAGCATTTAAATAAAGGAATTGTCAAAAACTGTCTCTTGTCATTTTTAAAATTTTTGACAGTTTTTTAGTGAAATGGTAGGACCATTTCACACAGGGGGAGGGCTGGGATCTGGGGGTTCCCTTGTTAAAGGGGGATTCCAGATTCTGATAAGTGCCCCGACTGCAGACCCCCACAACCACCAGCCAGGGTTGTGGGGATGAGGCCCTTGTCCTCATCAACATGGGGACAAGGTGTTTTGGGGGGCTACCCCAAAGCACCCTCCCAATGTTGAGGGCATGTGGCCTGGCACGGTTCAGGAGGGGGGCGCTTTCTCATCTCCCCTCTTTTCCTGTGGCCTGCCAGGTTGCGTGCTCGGATAAGGGTCTGGTATGGATTTTTGGGGGGACCCCACACCGTTTTTTTTTTTAATTTTGGCGCGGGGTTCCCCTTAAAATCCATACCAGACCTGAAGGGCCTGGTGTGGAATTTAGGGGGACCCTCCATGTCATTTTTTTTTTAAATTTTGGCCGGGGTTCTCCTTAATATCCATACCAGACCTGAAGGGCCTGGTATGGAATTTAGGTAGACCCCCACGTCATTTTTTTTTTTAATTTTGGTTCGGGGTTCCTCTGTGGGGAATTCCCATGCCATTTTCATCAATGAACTTCTATGTGTATTGTCGGACCGGCAATTCATTAATAGCCGCGAGTAGTTTTAAATGACTTTTTTTCCTTTGAAATGTCATTTTGCTGTCAGACTGTTCTAAACACGGGAAACATGCGCCCCTTTACAGGCTTACTATAGACACCCCCCAGGTACGAAATTTAAAGGGATATTACACTTTTAAGTTTTTAAAACTTTTTTTTGCATTGATCCATGTCCCCTGGGGCAGGACCCAGGTCCCCAAACATTTTTTATGACAATAACTTGCATATAAGCCTTTAAAATTAGCACTTTTGATTATTCATGTTCGTGTCCCATAGACTTTAATGGTGTTCGCGTGTTCGAACTAATTTTTTGCCTGTTCGCATGTTCTGGTGCGAACCGAACAGGGGGGTGTTCGGCTCATCCCTACTCTTCACCAATAATTATCCAATTCCAAGTCATTTCCTCACCTAAGTTTCCGCTGGTTATTGGTTATCCTTGGTTACAGAGGCACAACCCTTCTTTTGATTGGCTCCGTGCTGAGGTTCTTTTCTGGTCAGCAGAATGCAGTGAGATATGCTTCCAAAAGGTAGCCAAGGTTCTGTGCACCTCTTCACTGCAATTTTAGCAATGTCTTTGACAAGGGTCAAGCCGGTAGTTTGCCTCCACACCTGCCATATGATTGCACAATTGACCTTCAACCTGTTGCCATACCCCCTCGTGGCCGGGTTTACCTTTTGTCGGTCTTGGAGGATAAAGCCAGGGAGGAGTATGCTGCAGACGCACTTTCTCGAGGTTTCATCCGCAAATCCTCATCTCCTGCTGGTGCTTGTTTCTTCTTTGTGAAGAAGAGGAGTGGTGAACTGAGACCTTGCATTGATTATAGGGGTCTCAATCATTTCACGATTAATGCCCTGTACACACGATCCGACAACAAAACCGTGGATTTTTGTTTGAAAGAATGTTGGCTCCAACTTGTCTTGCATACACACGGTCACACGAATGTTGGCCAACAATTACGAATGTAGTGACATACAAGACATACATGATATCTCCATTACAAACACTAGTTATATCTCCGGCTCATACTTGATTTCGAGCATGCGTGGACTTTTGTCCGACGGACTTGTGTACACACGATCGGAAAGTCCGACAACAAACATTTGTTAGCAGAAAATTTGAGAACCTGCTAGCCAACATTTGCTGGCGGAAAGTCTGACAACAAATGTTCGATGGAGCATACACACGGTCGAACTTTCCACCAAAAAGCTCACATCCAACATTTGTTGTCGGAAAATCCGATCGTGTGTAGGGGGCATAAGAATGCCTATCCAATTCTGTTGATTATGGAGTTTTTTGACCGCCTCAGGGGAGCAACGGTTTTAACAAAGCTTTATTCGAGAGGGGTATACAATCTTGTGAGGATTAAGGAGGGCAGCGAGTGGAAAACTGCATTTAATACCAGAACAGGCCATTATGAGTATCTCGTAATGCCTTTTGGCCTTTGTAATGCTCCGGCAGTTCTCCAGGAATTTATTCACAATGTCCTCCAAGATTTGTTGCAGTTATGTGTGGTGGTTTATCACAATGATATCCTCATATTTTCCAGGTCCCTAGAGAGCCACCACACAGAAGTCTGTTGTGTGCTTCAGAAACTAAGAGAGAACAATCTCTATTGTAAACTGGAGAAATGCGAGTTCCCTCATAAACAGGTTAAATTCCTGGGTTATGTCATTTCCACTGCTGGTTTTTCAATAGACCCAGAGAAACTTTCGGCAGTCCTACAGTGGCCCCGACCTGTGGGTTTACGTCCTCTGCAGCGTTTCCTGGGCTTTGCCAACTATAATCGAAAGTTTATTTGTAACTTCTCGTCTCTGGTCAAGCCCCTGACTGATATGACCAGAAAGGATGGTAACCCACAGAGTTGGTCTCCGGAGTCCATTAAGGCCCTTGAGAGTCTCTAGGCTGCATTTGTTTCTGCTCCTGTGTTGGCACATCCTGATCCTATGTTACCTTTTATCCTTGAGGTTGATGCTTCTGAGACTGGTGTTGGCGCCCTTCATTCTCAAAGTCCTACCTCTGAGAGCGCTATGCATCCTTGTGGCTACTTTTCCAAGAAATTGTCACCTGCGGAGTACAATTACGAGATTGGTGACGGAGAGCTGTTGGCAAACAATTTAACCCTGAAAGGATGGAGACATCTCCTCGAAAGTACCACTGTGCCGGTTTTCATTCTTACTGACCATAAGAATCTCACATTCTTGTCTGAGGCTAAATGCCTCTCTCCCAGAAGGGTGCCATGGGCTCTTTTCTCGTCAAGTTTCAATTACATTGTCTCATTCTTACCCGGTATTAAGATTGTGAGGGCTGACGCCTTGTCATGACAATTTTCCTCCACTTCCAAGTTGGTTCTGGTTCCTGTGATTCCTCCTGATCATATTCTGGCAACAGTTTGCACCAGTCTCACTTCTCCTTTGGGTGAAAAAATTCTTGCTGCTCAGGTCCATGCTCCTCCTGAGAAACCTTGTAACTGCTGCTTTGTCCCAGAGAGTCTCTGTACTGCTGTGCTCCAGACTTACCATTCTCCCAAGGCTGCTGGCCACCCTGGAAGAATCAACTCGTTTGGGCCATTTCCCAACAATTCTGGTGGCCTAGTCTATGTGCTGATGTAACTGCTTTCGTAGCTGCCTGTTCTCAGAGTAAGACTCCACGACACCTTCCAGTGGGCCTCCTACAACCCATACCCAATGGTGGGAGGCCCTGGACCCACCTGTCTATGGATTTCATTGGGGAGTTACCCAACTCCCAGGGCAACACAGTTATCCTTAGGGTGGTTGATCTGTTCTCAAAGATGTGTCATTGTATTCCACTTAACAAGTTGCCCACATCTAAGGAACTGGCTTCCATTTTTGCTTGGGAGATCTTTCGCTTACTTGGCCTACCCAAGGTGATCGTCTCTGACAGTGGTAGTCAGTTTTTGTCCCGGTTCTGGCGAGCCTTTTGTGCAAAGTTGGGAATTGCTTTCTCCTCTGCGTATCACCCGCAGTCTAATGGGGCCAAGCAGAACGAGCCAAGCAGTCCTTGGAGCAATTCCTACGTTGCTATATATCTGGCCATCATAACAACTGGTCAGACCTATTACCGTGGGCAGAATTTGCTTACAACAGCGCCTTGAATTCTGCTTCCCAATTGTCCCTGTTTATGGCGCATTATGGTTTTCAACCTTCCATGTTGCCTGACTTGTTTGTTCAGCAGAGTATCCTGCGTTAGAGGAGCATCTCCGTGGTCTTTGTTCCACTTGAGCACAAGTCAATGAGGCTTTGCGACATGCTAATGATAGTTACAGACTCCATGCTGACCGCAGACGCCTGCCTGCACCTTCATACCAGGTTGGGGACAGGGTCTGGCTGTCATCTGATAACCTCTGACTTCGTATTCCCTCACTGAAGTTCGCACCTTGGTTTATTTGGCCTTTCCATATTCTTCACAGGATTAACCCAGTGGCTTACGCATTAGACCTTCCTTCTAATATGCGTATTTTGAATGTATTTCAGGTTTCCTTATTTAATAACCTTTGGTTTGCAAACGCTTTACCGCCTCAGTGTCATGTCCTCACCCTGTACAGGTTGAGAACCATGAGGAGTATGTAGCACAGTCCATTGTTGACTCCCGTAGGTTCTGTGGGTACATACAGCACCTGGTGCATTGGAAAGGGTACGATCCAGAGGAACACTCTTGGGTCTCATGCCCCTGTCCTTCTCCGTGATTTCCATAGACGGTTTCCCCTAAAGCCTGGTGGTCCTCCGAGAGGTAGGGTCGATGAGGAGGGGGTACTGTCAGGGCTGGGCTCAGCCCTTCCTTCTCTGAGGTGGCTGCTCAGCTGTCGGCTAATTGCCAGCTCCCTTCTCTCTCCACAGTTACTCAGCTGTTGATGATATCCTGCCCATCAGTATTTCCTACTTAAGCCGTCCATTCCAGAGGATCTCTGCCTTCGCCTTGATCAACATCACAGAGGCGATCTCCTGCATTCCTGTTTAAAGACTTGCTTTGCTGACATCCCTTCTGGCTCCAGATCCTGCTGCTGTTTCACTACGTTGATCCCTGACTTATGGCTTGGCTGACTATCCGTTTCGGTTACTGAACTTTGGCTATGTTTTGACTAAGTTTGTTCTTTTTACTTTTATTATTAAACAAGTGTGATTTAACTGTACTTCTTTCTCAGTCTGCTTTCATGGTTTCTGACAAAGCCACATTATAGTGTTCAACATGGAAAACACATATAGGGGCCAGAGAACAATGCTGCACACCCCGGTAATATCAACAAACAAGGGAAGGGTCCCCCAGGGGTGAGGTTTTCAAGGCAGCAAGAAATTATGAGGATAACTCAATGTAGAGTAAAAATGTATAACTTTATTGGTGACAATCATATCAAAAATGACAGTGAAGTTAAAATGTGAGCTCTGATACTGGAAATAAAAATTCAATACAGTGGCGGCAGACACAATAATACACAACATTCAATATAATTGATGCTGGTTGTGCACGAATCCTGACACGTTTCTGCCCAAAGAGGGCCTTCTTCAGAGGTTTGGTCTGCTGTGGAAAGAATTTTCATTTATTCATTGTATTTTATAGCTAAAACATGTGCTTATGTTGACAACATAGTTTTAATATATAGTTATCAATGGCAACGTATTGTGGAAGTTCTCCTGACCAGAGATTCTCTAAAAACCTTTTCGCCTTGTCCCACACAATGAGCTCAATCTTCCGACACCCCAGGAAGGGGCCTGCATCACAAGTGTGTCTTGCAAGGAGTCACATTAACGGAATGAATCCCCACACTCGGGAGGAGTAGGGAGCAAGAAGCCAGCACCTGCAGTGGGTCATTAAGGAACAACAGCATGAATTGCAAAATATTAATCCCAAAAGGATTATAGGATAGTATTTGCAGGTAAGTGTTTTAAAAAAAAATTAAAAAGGTTAGTGGGAACTATAAATTCCCAATTCCCAAGGGAGGTCATTGCTAACGATGTATAAAAAGCAGAATATGATATACTCATTGATCGTGGGCACGAGGCGCCCAACATGTCCTGAAATATATCTAAATTGATAAAAAAAAAAAAAGTGCAAAAATAGTGTGATGGTGGATGAGAGTGAAAGTGAAAAGGGCAAAAAAGACTAAAGTAGTGCAAAGTAGAATGAGTAGGGAAAATGGAGGAAGTAATAAAGCAGGACAGAGGTGGTGACAGTAAGATACAACAGTGCATATTAGTAGTGCAGGTGAAGACACATATAGAAAGTGAAGAAGGAAATTAGAAATATTGTTAAGAAAATCAGGGAAGGAGAATGGTGTGGTGCATGAGGGGGAATGGATGGTGAGAAATAAAGTGCTGAGTGAAGTATGTATATAGGTGATTGGACTATATCCAGAGAACAGAGACAGGACTCCCGATCCCTATGGTAAATAGGAAAATGTAAAGAGGGAGATAAAACTCACTCTGAAGGAATAGTGGGATTTTAAAGGGAGATGATGTGTCTGTTTGAAGGTGAGCAGTATCACAACAGTTAATATAAACATTTTATTGAAGACATATAAAATGTACGGTAAAAAAGTTCCAATCAAGTCACATACTACGACTATACAGAAACTTTTTCTATGAAATCAGTTGTAGTCAGCCAACATTTTTACATCTTTACATTTTCCAAAGTGCTGAGTGAAGTGATAAAAGAAGAATAGCTAAATATGAGCTGGTAAATAGTGAAGAAAATAAAAAATCAGAGCGAAGGAATGGTGCGAAGTAAGACTGAATGTGAACTGGTAAAAAGTGAAAAAAGATGGGATCAAAGTGAGGGAGAAAATACAAGTGATGATCTGGTCACTGTGTGGGAGGCTAGCACGACGGACATGCCGGGCTAGAGCTCCGCTCTGTGAGGGAGAATAAACCGCAAATAAAGGCAGCCCACGGACACAGAAACGCTAAAAATCTTGTTACTATTCACCCTAGAGGTGAGGGGGACATTATTTAAGAATAATGGTGCTGGGAGGTGCCAGGAAAAAAAACCAAAACTAGCTCTAATAGCAGCACCCAGGCAAGACATACTATGAAAAAGGCGCCAGTCTCCTCAAGTAATTTTACCTCAGACAAGAAACTCAAATCCAAGCAGCCAAAAGCTATCTCCTCAGGGGATTCTGACTCTGAACCTGATTCAAATATGTTACATTCTTCACAACAAAACTCTGATATTCCTTCTAACATTTTGAAACAATTTGAAAAAATGTTACATAAAGCATTACAACAAACATCAGAGCAAATTACTAGTAATCTGACTAGAGAGATCAGGGAACTATATATATGTGTGTGTATATGTGTATATATATATGTGTATGTATGTATGTGTGTATGTATGTATATATATATATATATATATATGTATATATTTTATTATTTATTTATTTTTATATTATTATATTATATTATATATTTCCTCCTCCTTTTTTGTTTTTCAATGGCTTTTTTGGTATTTTTTATTTTAGAAACATGGTATGGTAAGTGTTCAGACAATATTTATGCTTTCTGAACACCTAAACAATCCCTATTATCTGGTGGACTGATTAAATTATTATATATGTATATGTATTTTTTATTCTGTATGTGTGTATGTATATGTATATATAAATGTATATATATGTATACATTTTTTATTTTTTATTATTTATTTATTTATTTATTTTTATATCATTATATTTCCTCGTCCTTTTTTGTTTCTCAAGATAAAATTGTGAAATAACAAAATTTTTTTTTTGAATTTAAGTTCCCTTTTTATAGTACTTTTTATTTTAGAAACATGGTGTGGTAAGCGTTCAGATAATATTTTTACTTTCTGAGCACCTAAATGGTCCCTAATGTATGGTGGACTGATTAAGTTAGCATGTATGTATAGATATATATGTAGGTGTATGTATGTATATGTGTATATATGTATATATATATATGTATATGTGTATAAAAAATTTTGTTCAGTATATATATACATATACACATTTTTTATTTTTTATTTATTTTTTATTTATTTTTATATTATTATATTTCCTCCTCCTTTTTTTTTGTTTCTCAATGTGAAACTGTGAAACAACCACCAAGGATGGAAAATCTTCCTTTAACTGAAGTTTATTTACAATTCTTCATTAATTTGATATATACAGTTTTTGAGTAGTCTTAATTTCACAGTTTAATTTACATTTCTTTGGTCACCCCAATAGGAAGGAAAGGTTTTCCTATCCTTTTCTATTGGTTGGACATCCAAATATGTTTCTGATATTACTGCACTCCTTTATTCCCATTCAATTTTTTTCCCATTCGCTTTATATTTAATATAAACATGTACCCTTCAAAATAATAGACATTACAAATTATATGAAACTCTGGCTCTTAAATTTACAATTTTATACTTTACAATCTTCATATTTTTGTGATAAATTTTCTTTCTTTTTAAGGCGGATTCCCCCATGCACGGAAATCACATGTGCCTCACCATGCCTTCCTTGGATTCCCATAGTAATATATGGGGACCAGACGAAGGCCTCCTTTCCCCTGTTGGGAAGTCCTTGACCCCAACTCGGGTATTCTTCGAATCTACTTACATTTGTACTATACTCAAATGCTTTATAATTTTTATTGTTTATTATTTCCTCTCTAAGTTATCCTACTATGGATCTGGCTATCTATCTCTTTGTTTCAAATCCGCGCAGGTCAGGCCGAATAGTCGCTGCACTCAGACAACTGGTAAGCGCATACTCTTGTTTCAATTACCATGGCTCCTTTAAATATTTTATCTCTGAATGTCCAGGGTCTTAATGTACCTCAGAAACGAGTAAAAGCCTTTCGGTCATTTCAGTCTAAAAAAGCACACATTGTATGTCTACAAGAGACTCACTTTACCCCGACTTCAACCCCTAAATTTTTTAGTACTTCTTATCCCCAAGTTTACACCGCCTCGGCGCTCACTAAAAAACGTGGAACTCTCATTGCGTTTCCTCGCTCTACCCCATTTACCTTACATTCAGAAATTAAAGACCCTGAGGGTCGCTACCTAATTCTAATGGGATACATTATGGACACAGTTGTAACGGTGGTCTCATACTATGCACCAAATTATCGTCCTGTACCCTTTCTATCGCACCTATTTAATATCATTAACACCCACAAAATGGGATCAAATTTTATATATGGGGACTCCAACCAGGTCCTCCTTCCATTTCTTGACAAAACCCCAATACCCCACCACGAACACAAGATGCTAGGTCTTTATCTCAACTTCTTTCTAGGCACAATTTGAATGACTCTTGGAGAGAATCTAATCCAGCTAAAAGAAATTATACATATTTTTCTAATCCACATCAAACTTTTAGTCACATAGACCATATCTTTGTAACAATAGGGATGGTTCCTGAAGTAATTTTAGCTAAAATTATCCCTATACCCTGGTCAGATCACAATGCAGTTTATACCTCGGTGGCTTCTACTATACCCAAGGGGCATGACCCTTCATGGTATCTTCCAGATGTGCTACTTAAACACCCCTCCCACTGTTTAACAATCCAACAGGCTCTAAATGACTACGTAGAACATAACACAAGTGACAAAATCTCCTCACTCACAATTTGGGAGGCACACAAACCAGTTCTATGAGGAATACTTGGGCAACAAGCAGGTATACTCAAACGGGATCGTGTAAAATTGGCTAGACAATTAGAAACTGAATTTAATGCATCATTCGTAGCTTTTCAAAACAATCCTAACCAGAAAGGGAAAATTCGCTTAGAGAAAGCCCGCCTAGAATATAATCTTTTCTTAACTGAATCTGCTGACAAATCCCTCAGGAAAACTAAGCATATGTTTTATAAGAATTCCAATAAACCAAGTACTCTCATGGCAAGGGCATTAAAGTCTATCAACAAATCTTATAAACCTATTAGACTCAAAATAGCAGACAATGTATACACCAGTAATCCTCTTAAAATCGTACAGAAATGTAGCTCTTATTTGAAAACTCTATACACAGAGACAAATAAAACTAACATTGAGGAAGCTGATGCCTTTTTTTCACGTATCAACCTACCCAAAATGACGGAATTCCAAAAATTGTCAATAGAAAAACCCATACCTAGCGATGAAGTAGCAGAGGCTATTAAAACATTAAAAATAAATAAAAGGCCGGGACCAGACGGATTCACAGCCCTTTAATATCAAACTTTTACAGACATTATCTCACCTATGTTTGTTGAAGCGTTTAATGACCTATTAAATAATAAATCCTTTAGACAAGAATCATTATTGGCAATCATCTGCATGATTCCTAAACCTCACTCAGATGATACTCTAGTTACAAATTATCGCCCCATATCCATGTTGAACATGGACATTAAAGTGTTGGCAAAAATTTTAGCAGCCCGCCTTAATATGATCCTTGGTACCCTCGTACATCGTGACCAAGTAGGCTTCATGCCCTCCCGACAGGCAGGTGACAATGTACGAAGAGCAACTCTCTTGGCACACATAACTAAAAAACGTCACATACCTGTTTGCTTTTTCTCACTTGACATAAAGAAGGCTTTTGATTCTATTGCATGGCCTTACTTAAATTATACCTTGCAGAAATGGGGATTCGGTCCAAATTTTATAAATTGGATTACGGCTCTATATAACAAACCTAAAGCGTATGTCAAATACGCAGGTTATAAATCTGACTTCTTCAACATTGAGAGAGGCACAAGACAAGGATGTCCCCTATCCCCATTGATATTCGCCCTCCTAATAGAACCACTGGCACTAGTAATTAGATCTGACCCCACTATAACAGGGATAGAAATGGGAGGATTGCAACATAAGCTCTGTTTGTTTGCAGACGATATCCTCCTATTTCTTTCATCTCCACAAGTGTCAGGCCCAAACCTAATCCCAATTCTCAATAAATTTGCTAACATTTCTGGTTTATACATAAACCCTAAAAATGTTTAGCATTGAACATATCTCTTTCTAACATTGAACTGACTTCAGCTAAAATTAGTCTTCCTTTCACATGGTCGAACAGATCAATCCCATACTTAGGCATACATCTTACAGCATCATTAGCAGATCTATTTTCAGTTAATTACCCTCCAATTTTAAAACAATTATCAAACTTAATGAAATCATGGTCTCATCTTCCATTATCGTTGTTCGGAAGAATCAACGCGGTAAAAATGACGATACTACCAAAATTACTGTACTTATTCAGAGTATTGTGCAAAAAATATTCAAATCTGTGACGTGACAATGGTGCACTACACCCCACGTGAAGAATTTAAAACGTGGCGCTATCTCCAAAAAGTATTTGTATTCCCACCTTTTACAGTGAATTACCTAATCTAGTGAACACACTTTTGCGGGTGTATGTTGAACAATATATACACATAAATAAATGAATTAATAATAATGAACCAAATGAAATAAAAAACACCAAATAAAACACAGTACATAAAGTGACTCAGTGTTAATACTGCTTACAATCATATGTGTCAATCCCTATACAATTGTTAGATACACACCATGTATAGCATTAAAGCAAATAGCAATATTTAAATGTCACACAATGACTATGTGACTAGAAATAAATAAATAAAATCTGTGAAAAATACACACATGTGTACAAAAAGTCCGTGATCGTGATCAAAAAACATCAACTGTGCCACAGCAAGTCCTTTATATTCCTGAAGTGTAATTAATCCTTCCACCACACCTATGTGTTCAGTGCTCCCTCTCCCAATAGACAGTCTCTCACCAGCTCCTTATGCCTCCACTTTCGTATGAGGCTATAAAGCATAGAAGTATCAAGGCTACCGGTAAGGGTTAAGTGTATTCCATCCAGAGATTCGTTCCATATGTAAATGAAAGAAAACTCCCAATAGTGTGATACCGTAAAACTTTTAATAACGCACACTTCAAATTACACTCCAAAAAATCCACTCACATTGTGCAAACAATATAAAAGCACAGCAAATCCCACGGCAATCTGTATACAGCAATAACAACAAAGCAACTTGGATAAGCCTTCCTAGGGGGTATGCGGGCACGGCGGACCCTGCCACAGCTGGCGTGTAAGAAGTCTCTCTCACCCACTCCTCGCCTGCCTGTCCGATGGACCCACCGTCTCCCCCGATAGGTGAACCGCAGAGCTTGCTTCCTCCTGTCACTAGTACGTGGTGTTTATCCTTCGCTCGGCCACGCCCCCGACATGTTTCGCTACACCTGTAGTTTAATCATGGGATAGGCCGCTCTAGACATCAGTCTCCCTTTATACCTCCTCTCCTCTCTAATCTGCTAGGGAATTTAAAGTGCGCATGCGCACCCTTTGTATTCCGCGCCTGCGCTCTCAGAGTGTCCCCGTGAGCGCAAACCCCCCGCTAATAGCGGCTGCCGGTCACTAGTTAACGGCTATTCATATAGCGGTATCAGACTATCGCCACCCCTCTGCTTCATCACCATTATTTATGGCAACATCCCAGAGCGGTGGATCATCCAACAACGCTGTAACATCCTGACATGTTTATCAAAGAACTCTAAGTGTGCTTCACACATAATTATATACCAATGTGTTCCAACATATATATTATATAAAATGTTATACAAAAATTGTCAATTCGGTTATTATTAACACAACCGATTAATATTTAAAAACTAAGTATCTGCAAAATGAATATATGACATAAAAAATATAAAATAATATGATAAAATGAATGGAAAATGGAAATGGCTGGACAAGATTACCATATTTAAAAAATAAAATCAGACTTCTCTAATCTAATCTTTGGTAAACCTAAAATCATTTATATTAATCCTATAGAAAAAAATATTTTTTCTAAAAATATTTCAAAAAGAATTATTACGTATCTTAAAAAATATATAGAAAAAATATATTGTACATATGTATGATAAGACCCTGACTCCAAATAGTGACATATCTGTAACCCTTTGGTTCCTATGCACAAATAGCAATTACTGGAGTACCAGCTATCATTGCTCTTCATTACTTCTACAATTATGTTATTTACACTAATTGTCATTAAAAACATTAAGTTTAAAACATTAAAAATCATGTTTAAAACAAATATCATTTTTTTAGAGAAATATTAGGCTCGTATTCATTACAGAGTGGGTGCATCAATTTTAAAGAGGGATCCTACACTCATCTTCTGTCAGACCTAAAGTGATTGATTGGTCAACTAAAAATCATTAATAAAGCAATTAAGGTCTAGTTCAATGTTGAGCCCTCTCAGGGTAAGACTTTTAAAAAGGAATATCCATTCCGTTTCTCTGCGTGACAAATCTCTTACCCTATTGGAGCCCCTCCAAGAGGGATATACCACATCAATGCCACAAAATTGTAGCAGAGATGGGTCCTGTTGGTGTTTATCCTTAAAATGCATGGATACACTGTGGTATTTGTATCCATTTTTGATGTTGGTCAAGTGTTCGCTGATACGGATCTTCAACTGCCTTTTGGTTCTGCCAACATAATACAAACCACAGGGACACCACATAAGGTAGACCACATGTGTGGTGGTACATGTACTAAATTCTTTAATCTCGAACCTGTCTCCTTCTCTGTTGGTGACACTTGTAATACCTCTATTACTAACCTTCACTGTTTTACAACAAACACACTTCCTGCGAGAGGATACCCCCGAACACAACAACAGAGAGGGGGAGGAAGGCTTGGACCCCCGCACGTGCAAAATATGAATACAATGCCCCCACCAAAAGAAGGAGGGGATGCAGGGCAGGAAGATCAAAGCAACCCAAAAAAACGGCTGAGGGACATGTAAACACGGGGATTTATAATTTGAGTGGAGTCACGTTGGACCACAAGGAAATGAACATCTTAAACCTGGGTCTCAAATGTGCACCGAAAAAGAAAATGAATAAATTTCAGGTGTACATTGATACACATAAGTTCATTCGTTCAATGAACATAAAGAAACATTTTTTAAACCATCCGGTGGAAGCAAGAATGAGGGCTTCGCTGGCTCCAGTTAACATAGATAGTGGCCTTAAGAACAGATCCATTTTCAATCCCCAAATTCAAAACAATCATTATGTGGAGGTGTTTAAAAACTTGGTATTGAGAGATATTGAGGAACTCCCGGTCAAGAAAGGGGTGAACCCTCATTACATTAAGGAGGGGATAGATTCCTTGGAAAATAGGAAAAACATTATTATTCGTCCAGCCGACAAGGGTGGAGGGGTGGTAATCATGGATAAGCAATTTTATTATGAACAACTGGTGGAGTTATTGAGTGATCAAAACACATATAAGTAATTGAAATCAGATCCTACAGAATCATACAGTGTTCAATTGGCTGCACTAGTGGAATGGGGATTTGGGCTGAAGGCCCTAAACCCCAAAGAAAAAAGATATCTCGTACCGAGTGCAAATCGTATACCAGTGATATATACGCTACCTAAAGTGCATAAAAATATCCAGAACCCACCTCCACGACCTATAGTAAATGGAATTGGATCAGTAACTGCAAGGCTTGGCGAATATTTAGACAAATTTCTGCAACCCAGTGTGAAGACAACGAAAGCTTACCTGAAGGACACTTCGGATTTGCTACGTCTGTTGGAACCAGTGAAATTTGACCCTGCAGTAACATCTTACTTAGTGACAGCAGACGTGGCTTCTCTTTACACTAACATACAACATGAGGATGCGGCGTTGGCCCTTAATTGGGCACTCAGCAAGCGGGACGACATCCCGTTTATACAGAGGAAATTTGTGGGACATGCATTAGACTTCTGCATGTCCCACAATTACTTCTGGTTCGATGGACAGTTCTTCTCCCAGCAGGTTGGCGTGGCAATGGGGGCAAAATATGCCCCCAGCCTCGCCAACCTGTTTATGTCTGAATGGGAGGATAGGCGGGTGTTCAACATCAACAGACCCCAATTGATCTTCTATCGAAGGTTCATTGATGACATCTTGTTGATATGGGAGGGATCTAAGGAATCTTTGGAAGCATTTCTGGAACAATTAAACAGGAATGCAAACAATATCAAATTGGAATACCAGATTAGTGATAAAATAATCAACTTTTTAGATGTCACTATAGAGAAAGTGAATGATACGTTAAAAACCAAGGTGTACTTCAAACCGACGGACCGCAATAGCTATTTGTCTGTGGCCAGTGGACATCATCCATCATGGATAAAAAATATTCCGAAGGGCCAACTATTGTGGATCCGTCGGAATTGTACTTTGAAGGAAGATTTCCTGGTTCAATCGAATGTTCTGAAGGAGAAATTCATTCAGAAGGGTTATAAGGAAGATGTACTAACTAAAATTGTACAAGAAATAGCTGAAATCCCTAGGGAACAATGTTTGAAGGAAAAAGAAGTACAAAGAGGGGACACCCAACATCAATTGAGTTTTATATCTGGGTTCCATTGCCAGTACAAAGAGATTGAAAACATCTATAGAAAATACTGGTACATCCTCTGTAAGGACAAACACTTGAGGAATATTACCAGCCCAACCGAGATTCATATACAGGAGGGCCCCAAGCATAGGAGATCAAGTGGTGAAAAAGATTCTGGACCCACCAAACCCAAGGTCTCTGTCCTTTAATTTTAGAGGTTTTTTCTGTTGCAGGGAGTGTGTTTGTTGTAAAACAGTGAAGGTTAGTAATAGAGGTATTACAAGTGTCACCAACAGAGAAGGAGACAGGTTCGAGATTAAAGAATTTAGTACATGTACCACCACACATGTGGTCTACCTTATGTGGTGTCCCTGTGGTTTGTATTATGTTGGCAGAACCAAAAGGCAGTTGAAGATCCGTATCAGCGAACACTTGACCAACATCAAAAATGGATACAAATACCACAGTGTATCCATGCATTTTAAGGATAAACACCAACAGGACCCATCTCTGCTACAATTTTGTGGCATTGATGTGGTATATCCCTCTTGGAGGGGCTCCAATAGGGTAAGAGATTTGTCACGCAGAGAAACGGAATGGATATTCCTTTTTAAAAGTCTTACCCCGAGAGGGCTCAACATTGAACTAGACCTTAATTGCTTTATTAATGATTTTTAGTTGACCAATCAATCTCTTTAGGTCTGACAGAAGATGAGTGTAGGATCCCTCTTTAAAATTGATGCACCCACTCTGTAATGAATACGAGCCTAATATTTCTCTAAAAAAATGATATTTGTTTTAAACATGATTTTTAATGTTTTAAACTTAATGTTTTTAATGACAATTAGTGTAAATAACATAATTGTAGAAGTAATGAAGAGCAATGATAGCTGGTACTCCAGTAATTGCTATTTGTGCATAGGAACCAAAGGGTTACAGATATGTCACAATTTGGAGTCAGGGTCTTATCATACATATGTACAATATATTTTTTCTATATATTTTTTAAGATACGTAATAATTCTTTTTGAAATATTTTTAGAAAAAATATTTTTTTCTATAGGATTAATATAAATGATTTTAGGTTTAACAAAGATTAGATTAGAGAAGTCTGATTTTATTTTTTAAATATGGTAATCTTGTCCAGCCATTTCCATTTTCCATTCATTTTATCATATTATTTTATATTTTTTATGTCATATATTCATTTTGCGGATACTTAGTTTTTAAATATCAATAGGTTGTGTTTATAATAACCGAATTGACAATTTTTGTATAACATTTTATATAATATATATGTTGGAACACATTGGTATATAATTATGTGTGAAGCACACTGAGAGTTCTTTGATAAACATGTCAGGATGTTACAGCGTTGTTGGATGATCCACCGCTCTGGGATGTTGCCATAAATAATGGTGATGAAGCAGAGGGGTGGCGATAGTCTGATACCGCTATATGAATAACCGTTAACTAGTGACCGGCAGCCGCTATTAGCGGGGGTTTGCGCTCACGGGGACACTCTGAGAGCGCAGGCGCGGAATACAAAGGGTGCGCATGCGCACTTTAACTTCCCTAGCAGATTAGAGAGGAGAGGAGGTATAAAGGGAGACTGATGTCTAGAGCGGCCTATCCCATGATTAAGCTACAGGTGTAGCGAAACATGTCGGGGGCGTGGCCGAGCGAAGGATAAACACCACGTACTAGTGACAGGAGGAAGCAAGCTCTGCGGTTCACCTATCGGGGGAGACGGTGGGTCCATCGGACAGGCAGGCGAGGAGTGGGTGAGAGAGACTTCTTACACGCCAGCTGTGGCAGGGTCCGCCTTGACCGCATACCCCCTAGGAAGGCTTATCCAAGTTGCTGTGTTGTTATTGCTGTATACAGAATGCTGTGGGATTTGCTGTGCTTTTATATTGTTTGCACAATGTGAGTGGATTTTTTGGAGTGTAATTTGAAGTGTGCGTTATTAAAAGTTTTACGGTATCACACTATTTGGAGTTTTCTTTCATTTACATATGGAACGAATCTCTGGATGGAATACACTTAACCCTTACCGGTAGCCTTGATACTTCTATGCTTTATAGCCTCATACGAAAGTGGAGGCATAAGGAGCTGGTGAGAGACTGTCTATTGGGAGAGGGAGCACTGAACACATAGGTGTGGTGGAAGGATTAATTACACTTCAGGAATATAAAGGACTTGCTGTGGCACAGTTGATGTTTTTTGATCACGATCATGGACTTTTTGTACACGTGTGTATTTTTCACAGATTTTATTTATTTATTTCTAGTCACATAGTCATTGTGTGACATTTAAATATTGCTATTTGCTTTAATGCTATACATGGTGTGTATCTAACAATTGTATAGGGATTGACACATATGATTGTAAGCAGTATTAACACCGAGTCACTTTATGTACTGTGTTTTATTTGGTGTTTTTTATTTCATTTGGTTCATTATTATTAATTCATTTATTTATGTGTATATATTGTTCAACATACACCCGCAAAAGTGTGTTCACTAGATTAGGTAATTCACTGTAAAAGGTGGGAATACAAATACTTTTTGGAGATAGCGCCACGTTTTAAATTCTTCACGTGGGGTGTAGTGCACCATTGTCACGTCACAGATTTGAATATTTTTTGCACAGTTTATACTCACCAAGTGGCAGCTATAGTTAGGCTATACCAACCGGTGATAATCATCATTTAGGTTGATTCTCCGAGGCGCAGTGGTGGTCAACTAAATATAGGGTGGCTATTATACCTAGAAGAACCGTTTATTAATTTATTCAGAGTATTACCAATTCCTATTCCAGCTTATCACCTAAGAATATTACAAAGGAAAACATCGTCATACATATGGGGTTCCTCCAAACCACATATACAACTACATACACTATATCTCCCAAAATTAAATGGAGGCCTAGGTTGCCCTAATTTTGCTTATTACTATAGGGCTGCACACATAGCAAGCCTGGCTAAATATCATGTGTATCAGGAGACCCCGTTATGGGTACATATTGAAGCCACAGAATGCGATCCTATTCCAATATCAAACTTACTATGGATCACTCCAAAAGATCGCATAGACCTAAAGAATCCAATTACTAAACACTACATTTCCCTTTGGGATAGATTCAAAAAGAATAACCATTTACAATCATCTCATAACCCGATGTTGTCATTCTATAAAAATCCTGCTTTCTATCCAGCATGGATATTCCCTAATTCCTTTAAAGAATGGGTATCTAGAGACGTACCGTGTATGTATAAATTTGTACATTCCTCATCATTCATCCCTTTTTCAACCCTTTGTGAGAGATATGGTCTACCGCAGTCGGAATTATTTAGATACTTCCAAATTAAAAATTTCTTTGCACCCTTAGTGTTTACCACATCCCCATTAACACATATGACTAGTTTCGAAAAAGTTTGTAAAAAAGATCCGCATGCTAGAGGCACAATCTCTACTAAATATTCTCACCTGCTGGTTCATTCCAGTAAAGACAAATTATCCTATGTCCAGAAATGGGAAGAGGACCTTGAGCGTACTTTTGATAATTCAGATTGGAAACAAATATGGTCAACAACAAAAACAGCTTCCCCTAATATATTGGCGGTTGAGGCTAATTATAAAGTTTTTTTTTTTCATCATTGGTTTTTTATTAATTTTTGCAAAGAGTATATAACAATACAATGTGCACATTGTATATTAGGTACAGTACAGTCGTTTAGATGTATACAATGAAACAGATTATCTGATTAATGCTATAACATATAGCAGAGAGCTGTCAAAATGCCGCTTCCGATATCGGAGGTTAATTATGGCATGAGTAGCACTACCCCAGGCGCCCTAATGGGAACACTTTTCACCCGGGGGGGTGGCACTCTGCGTGGACAGTCTCCGGCTTAGATAGATCATAGGTAAAACAGAGTCTATAAGTAAAAGCAGTAGGAATATTCAAGAGAAGGGAGAAAAAAAAAAAAAAGAAGAATTATCAAGAAAAAGCGGTAACGATATATTGCTTATCATGAAAATAAGAAAGGTTTCTGGATCGTCAGGTGATTGGTCATGAAAGGAATGATGCGGCTCCAGTCCACATCTCCCATGGCCTCCAGTTATATTTCACAGTGTGTGTAAGGCCCGCACTAGAGGCCATCATCAACTCAAAGCTGTAGTGGAGGTTCACCGTATCTAGAGTATGTTCAACGGAGGGGATAGCATCCGTTTTCCATAGTCTTGCGATACATAATCTTGCAGCTAACAGAATATGGGTCACTATGTATCTGTAAGGTGTTGGTATTGTTTCAATAGTGAGGTTCAGCACAGCTAGATCAGGTGTTGGGTGTAAATCTTGGTGTACAACGTCTGATAGTATTTGGAAGATCTTGTTCCAGTAATTACGCAATCGTGGGCATGTCCAGAAAATGTGAAGTATATCACCTCTGATTGAACACCCGCGCCAGCATTGATCGCTGATAGAAGGATTGAATTTAGCAATTCTGGATGGGGTTAGGTACCACCTGAGGTGTATTTTTTGGGTGTTTTCCCAGAGCGTGGCGCATTTTGTGGATTTATATACTGACTGGATCGCTTTTTGCCATTGGTGTTCCGTGTAGGTCTGACCTAAGTCATGTTCCCAGTGGATATGAGGGGGTTTCTTGGTAAACTGCTGTTTATGGTGTAGGATATTATAAAGTAGGGATATCCCCTTGCGTTTGGGGATGGAGGACGTTAGAAAATCCCATGCTTTAGGATGTATAGTGTACAACTGAAGGTGGGAGTTTCTAAGGCAGTGGGTGACTCGGAGGTAGGTGAAGAGTTCTGTTTGGGGTAAGTTATACTCTTGTTTCAAGAGGGTAAAAGATTTGGGTTTGTCTATGAGTAGAATGTGTTGTAAGGTTTGGATACCGTTCTTGGCCCATTGGTTTAAATTTAGGTCTGGGGAGAGGTGATGGAGGGTTTCAATAGGGATAGGAGTGGGAGGATTATCGGGTGTGTCACCACTGTTTTGTATTAGTTTTTTCCATGCTGAGACTGACGCTACCATGGTGGGAGGTGTTGCCGCCGACAATTTTGGGCCCCAGGGTGAGCTCATCAACCAAGATTGTAGGTTTGGGCGAAGCAGGTGGGAGTGTTCTATTGAGCTCCAAAGTTTATTAGGTTTTGTGCGGAACCACTCACCGAGCTGGTCCAGTATCGCTGCCGTGTGATAGTCTTCGAAATCTATTGTCTCTGAGCCCCCCGCCAATCTGTGATTTCTAAGTGTCGAATGTGCGCATCTAGGTTTGGTTTCATTCCATATGGTTTTGTTAAGTATGGCTTGCAATGATTTAAAGTAGTATTTAGGTAGGGGTACGGGTAAAGTTCTGAACAGGTATAGGATTTGGGGTAGGTGTAGCATTTTGAATGCTGCCAGTCTACCTGACCAGGAAAGGTTGTGTTTGGTTATGGCCTGTGCTTCTATTTTTAAAGTGGCGAGGAGAGGTTTGAAATTGGCTGCAAATAGGAGTTTAACTGATTTCGTAAGGTGGATTCCTAAGTATGGGATGCTGTGGTCGGCCCAAGCAAAGGGGAATTGTGCTTGTAGCAGGTTTCGAGAAGTAGCGTCTAGTTTAAGGTCTAGAATATGGGACTTAGTTACGTTGAGCTTGTAATATGATACGCGACCAAACCAGTCTAACAATTTTTGGGCTTCAGGAAGGGAGGAATTTGGATTGGTGAGTACTAGTATGACATCATCAGCAAAGAGGCTGATTTTGTGTGATGTTTTCCCTATTGTGACTCCTGTGAGTAGGGGGTTTGAGCGAACGTGTTCCGCTAGTGGTTCTATGAGCATGTTGAAAATCAGCGGGGACAATGGACATCCCTGGCGAGTGCCATTTGTGATGTGAAATGTTTGTGAAAGCATATCTGCGGAGTATACCTTCGCAGTTGGGACAGTATATAGAGCCAAGATTGCGTTGTATATGAGGTCTTTAAATCCAAGTTTAGTTAGTACTGCTCTGAGGTAAGACCAGTGTATCCTATCGAACGCCTTCTCTGCGTCCAAAGAGAGGAGCAGAGAAGGCGTTCCGCTGGATTCAATATGGTGTATTATGTTCACCATCCTTCTTGTGGCATCAGGGGCTTGCCTGCCCCTAATGAATCCTGATTGGTCTGTGTGTATGAGATCAGGCATAACAGCCATAAGGCGTCTGGCAATCGTTTTGGCATATATTTTTACGCCAAGATTCAATAGGGAGATAGGGCGGAAGTTTTGGGGGAAGGTAGGAGCTTTGCCTGGTTTCGGGATAGTAATGATAAGAGCGTTTAGCGATTCATCAGGGAATGTGGAGGAGGAGGCAGCAATATTGAAGAATTCTGTCAGTTGGGGAAGTAAGTGTCTAGAGAACCTTTTATAGTATTCCCCCGTGAGACCATCTGGTCCTGGGGCTTTGCCCGTTGGCAAGGAGGATATTGTATCAAGAATTTCCCTGTCTGAAAATGGTTCGTTGAGGGAGGTCAGTTGAGAGTCAGTCAGCTTTGGTAGGTTAATTTGTTGAAGAAAGTTGTTGATATCTTCAGGGGATGGTTGGTAAGTAGTGTGGTCATGTTTGATGTTGTAGAGCTTACTATAGTAGTCGCTGAAGGCGTTCGCTATGTCCTGGGGGTTAGTCAGAGTGTCAGTTGAGTGCGGGTAGGATAAAGTCGGAATTTTGGATTTGATCCTTTGTCCTTTGAGGTGTTGCGCTAGTCTTTTACCTGCTTTATTGGAAGTGGAGTATGTGGTAGCTTTAAGCTTACGCTGGATCAGTTCATAGGAGTGGAGAAGAAGTGAGCGCAGGTCACGTCTTAGGGTCAATAATTGGGCTTGGGTGTTCGGGTCTGGGTTAGTCTTATGCTGGGATTCAAGAGTCGCGATTTGGGAGGTAAGGGTGTCTATTTGCTGCGTCCTCCTTTTTTTACATACAGAGCTCAGTTTCATGACAATACCTCTAATAACCGCTTTGTGCGCGTTCCACACCGTCACGGGATCCCCCACTGACCCTTTATTTAAGTCAAAATAATCACTTATATGTTTTTCTATGTCTAAGGAGTAGGTGGGGTGTTGTAAGATATAATTATTCGCTCGCCAGAGGAACGTATTCCGCTGGGGTGGCATGTCGGTGATGGAAATAGAGATTGGGGCGTGGTCTGACCACGTCACGGTGTGGATTACAGATGCGCTGATGTTTTGTAGTAGCCATTTGTCTGTGAGGAACAAATCAATTCTAGAATAGGAATTGTGGCGGGGTGAAAAATAGGTAAAGTCTTTTTCGGACCCATGATGGCATCTCCACACGTCAAAAATGTCATGTGACGTGAGGAGCCGCCCCAGGGGTGACTCTCTTCTTTTCGCAGGAGAAGTAGTGTCCATATGGATATCGGGAACTAAATTGAAGTCTCCGCAGATTATCAAATGACCCTTGCAAACTGCTCGAGCCTTAGTGAGGGCTTTCTTCAGGAAACTGATCTGGCAGGTGTTGGGGGCGTAGAGATTCATTAATGTATAACTGACTTTGTTGAGGGTGAAGGATAAAATGAGATATCTACCGTTGGGGTCAGGGGTTTGTTGTAGCAGTTGGAAGTCCAGCCCCTGTTTAATCGCTATGAGAACTCCTCTTTTCTTGGAGCTATAAGTGGCGTGGTATATTTGGGGGTACTGCCGATTATGGCATAGGGTTGTTGCCGCGGGGAGCAGGTGGGTTTCCTGGACACAGAGGATGTCACAGTCCAATTTTGCCGCAGTGTGCCATAGAGAATGACGTTTTGCTGGGTGGTTGAGGCCCTTGGCATTGAGGGACACAATGTTGCAGGGCATGATCAGAGGATAGTGGGTGGAGTGTGTTGAGTGTAGAAGAGTCACTTACAGTTAGTTGCTTGTAGCTTGCGGGATGTTGGCGATGTTGTCGGTGGTTAAGTTGCTGGATGGATGGTCACTTGCGTGGTGTTGAAGATCTAGATCGGAAGCCGCAGGAGGGAACTGGAGGGAGGCAACAAATTAAAAGGCTGGAAGAGCCAACAGTTAGAACAAGAATTGATAATAGATTTAACTTTCTACTGCAAACTCGCTGTATAGGAAGCGTGGCGGCGTAAAGAACAGAGAGCTTATGAGAAGCTATGCCGCAGGTGGGGGAAAACAGTTAGTGTTCAAAAGGAGAGAAATAGAACAATTAGGAGCATTGCTCAAGACAGCGAGGGAGAAATGAGCTGTAGAGATTATAGCCCAACTTATTCAGGTATTCGTGTGGGTATGGTGGATCTTGGGGTTCTGGTTGTTGCGCCTGTGGGAAGAATTCCGTTGTGGCAGAGGGGGGATCCCATCTGTTGGGGGTTCCAAGATGATGCCCCATTCATGCAGAAGGCGCAGCCCCTTCATTAGGTCGTTGACAACGTGAGTAGTGCCATTTTTCATGATGAGGATGGTCGCCGGATATCGCCATTTATATGGGATTTTGTGGTTGGAGAGGCCTTTTGTGATGGGATTTAGCTTCCTCCTCATTTGCAGGGTGAACTTGGAAAGATCTGGAAAGATCTGTATTGCCTCGTAGGGTCTGGGCAGTGGAGCTTTGGCTCTGGCTTCTGACATCATTTTTTCTTTTATGTGGAAAAAATGGATTCGCATGAGTACGTCTCTTGGTACTGATGCTGCTAGATGAGACGGTTTGGCAATCCTGTGAATTCTATCGATGACGATATCTCTGGGAGCCGCGTCGGGTAAAATAGTGTGTATGAGGTCTTTGGCGTACTTGGGGAGATCATTCGGGGGTATGGACTCAGGAACCCCTCGCAATTTGACGTTGTTACGTCGAGAGCGGTCTTCCAAATCGGCCAGCTTGGCTCGGACCCAGTGTTGCTCATCTTTAATGTCATCCACCGCGTCTATAATGTCATTCACTGTGGCTGAGCATTCTGTCATTCCCCTTTCCATATTAGAGATTCTATTGTCCATAGAGTGCATCTCTGTGGAGATTTTACTGAATAGGGATGATAAATCTGTCATCAGAGAGGTTTGCAGGGACATCAGCATCTCTTTCAGGGTTGTGTCTATTACTGGCTGGCCTGAGGTGGGGAAGGATGCCATGGAGTTGTGCAGAGCCTGGTTAGACTGAAAGGGGTTGAAGGCTTGGGCCTGTACTGCAGTGCTGATATGAGGAGAGTGTGGTTGCGGTGTATCCATCCGCATCCGAGCTTTAGCAGGGCTGGAAGTAAGGGGATCAGATCCAGGGTCATGGGTAGGGGATGTAGGCAGAGGAGCTGTGCCCATTTCACTGTGGATGGCGTCAGGGAGATCTGTGTAAGCCTCACTGGTGTCTGTCAGGCCGCCGGCGCCATCTTGGATAGCACTGACCTTGTCCTGGGGAAACAGGAACGTAGTAAGTTTTCTGATTCCTCTTTCTCCCATCCGTTTGCGGGACATTGTCGGTCGGCACTGCGGGAAGCTGTGTAGCGATTTTGGGGCGAATCGCTCCGGTCTGTCAGGCGGTATTCGTTCCGGTGTTCTCCCTCGCTGTGGAGCTATGAGATTAGGCAGCCATCTTCAGCGCCGGCTAGCCACGCCCCCCGCTAATTATAAAGTTTTAACACGCTGGTATCTAGTACCTACTAGAGTAGCAAAATATGTGCAAAATTATTCGGCGCAATGTTTTCGGGGTTGTTTGGACCCTGGCAAATACCTTCATATCTGGTGGTCGTGTCCTCTAGCTCAAATATTCTGGAGGGGAATTTTTAACATTGCAACTAACCTTTTTGGGAAAACAATCCCTTTCGATCCAGCAATGGCCCTTCTCAACTTAAAACCTGAATTCATAATGCATACCCAATTCAAACTGTTGGTATATCTCTTCACAGCAGCTAAACATACAAAGAAAAAATTGTGCGCTTGCATTAGATATTTAAATCTATATTACTACATGATTATCATAAGTAGATAAACAAATAAATAAAAAATAAATAAAAAACACCATCAAAGTTAATTGTGAGTGATTTAGAAAGTCGCTATGCTACAGAGCAAACAGCGACATGTAAGTCAAATACTAATATTGACCATTGCATACATATAAACCAACAATAAAGTTATAAACTGGTGTGCAAAAAAGAAAAAACAAAAAAACAAAGGTTATTCCACCCAAGTGCAAAGTCATAAAGTTCAAAATTGCATCCTGAGTCGCAAGAAAAACGCATATCCAAAGTTCATGAATTGCATTCCTTAGTGTGTATAAATATATATATATATATAAATAAAAAACACCATCAAGGTTAATTGTGAGTGAATTAGAAAGTCGCTATGCTACAGAGCAAACAGCGACATGTAAGTCAGATACTAATATTGACCATTGCATACATATAAACCAACAATAAAGTTATAAACTGGTGTGCAAAAAAGAAAAAACAAAGGTTATTCCACCCAAGTGCAAAGTCATAAGTGAAAAAGTTCAAAATTGCATCCTGAGTCGCAGGAAAAACGCATATCCAAAGTTCATGAATTGTATTCCTTAGTGTGTATAAAGGAATAAGTGGACGTGAAGGGACCTCCAACCACCAGTGGATCCGAAGGTTGATAATAGATGTATCCTTACCAGACACGTTGGACCTCCTTTATAGCAAGGTCTTAGAAGCATGCAGATTTAGCCCTCTGCAGGGACAGTAGATGTCAGCTCACCACACAGCTGGAGATGGTTCAGACACTTCCGCATTGATGTAAACACTCCCTCGTTTGGACTCGTAGGTAAAGAAGGGGAGAAAGAAAAAACTCCAATGGTATAGTATGTAAAAAAAAAAAAGGGGGAATTTTATTGCCTCAGACAACTAGGCATCTTTAAAACATCCAAAACATAAAAACATAAAAGCCGGCAAAATATAAAAACAACAGAGACGCCCGTGCTAGGTTACATGGGGCTCTATGGCGATCTGGCGTACACTGTGTAGCCACGCCCTACATGTTTCGTGATAGGTCACGTCTTCAAAGGGGCACGGGCGACGCAGTGAACCATCGCCATTTATAGTACTTCCTTACATTCAAGCCTCGTTTTCATCTGAGTTTCAATTACAATCTGAGCATGTGCAAAGGATACCAAGCCTCGATATGGCTCCCGTTATAATGCTTCCTCTCTATTCAAGCCTCGTTTTCGTCCAAAGAACGAATTATGATCTGAACATGTGCAAAGGATACCAAGCCTCGACGTAGCTCGCATTATGAAACGCAAACCAGGAAGCTTGTTCCTGAATGTCATTAGCACACTTTATATGGCCAAAATTTTACAAATTATTCTCCCAAGTGTCGAAATCAATGCGTCCACACACAACATCGTCTAAGCATTGTCAATAAACGCATTAATCTCGACATCTACATTGAGCCGAAAGGGTTTTAAACATTTCATTTTATATATCCACTCCATTTCGAGCTTGGATATAGCTCGTTTTTTCGGACCACCCCTCCATGGTGTCTTGAGTCTATCTATGGCTATGAATTTTGTACCCCTAGGATCTCGCCTATGTACATCCAAATAATGTTTGGATACTGGGTGGCCTATAAACCCTCTTCGGATATTTCCAATGTGCTCCTTCAATCTGACCTGAAGGGGTCGTACTGTACGGCCCACGTATTGTAATCCGCACGGACAGATTAAGAGGTATACTACGTGGGTGGTGGAACAGGTAATAAAGGATTTAATCGAAAAAATCCTCGAAGTGCTGGTAGAATGGAACTGTTTCACTTTACGATCTTTGATGTCATTAATAGTACAAACAGCACAGTTTTTACATTTATAATACCCAACCAAGTTCTGAAAGAACATGGGTTTCCTGATGGGAGGGTCGCAGACACCGGGAGCTATCACTGATCTGATAGAAGGTACTCCTCTGAAAATTACACGAGGTTTCTCAGGAAGTAGAGGGCCTAATACACTGTCATTTTTTATAATATGCCAGTGCTTATACATCAATTTCCTAACCAAGGAATATTGATGAGAGTAGCCTGTTATAAAGGGACAAATGGACTCTTTCCTTTCAGGAATTTCCACCCTACTCTTATCTCTAAGGAGTGACTCTCTATCAACCAACTCCACCTCTCTCATTTTTTCCTCAAGGAAAGGAAATTCATATCCTTTTTCCAAAAACCTCTCAGTAAGTATCTTAGATTGTACTCTAAAGTCATTGATGGTAGAACAATTACGTCTAATGCGTAAGTATTGACTTTTAGGGACTGAATCAAGCCACGCTTTATGGTGGCAACTGTCTCTGGGGATAAATGAATTGCGGTCTGTGGTCTTGAAATAAGTAGAGGTATGCAAAGAGTCTCCCTCTCCCTTAATTACAAGATCTAAGAAGTTCACAGATTTTAAACTGGCCTCATACTTAAATTCAATCTCCCTGTCATTCCTATTTAGATTTTCCATAAACTCACAGAGAGATTCATGGGTACCGTTCCACAGGAGGAGGACGTCATCTATGTACCTTGCCCACAGGACTAACTCTGATCTCCTCTGGGCATAGATGACGTCCTCCTCCCATTTCCCCATGAATAAATTAGCCAGGCTGGGGGCGAACTTTGCCCCCATGGCAACTCCCTTTGTTTGAAGGAAGTATTGATTCTTATGCCAAAAAAAGTTGTGCGTGGTGGCATATTCAAGAAGTTCCATTATAAACCGCTTTTGTCTCCTTGGGAGTGAGGGGTCCTTGTATAGAAAGTATTTTACTGAGGATATACCCCATTTATGGGGGATCGTGGTATACAGGGACGTGACATCGGCAGTTACCAGCCAATGTCCCTCCCTGTATCCACAATCTCTTAAAAGATTAATGGTATGTTTACTGTCCCTAATGTAAGCGGGTAATGATCTAACCAAGGGTTGGAGAAACCCATCGATATACTTGCCAACTCTTGAGGTGATGGAATTTATTTCACTAATAATTGGACAGCCAGGCGGGTGTATAGGGTTCTTGTGGATTTTCGGCAAGTAATATATGATAGGTATCCGTGAGGATACTGGTATCAGAAATTGTTTCTCTTTTTTGTTGATAATACCTGATTGAAACCCGGAATCAACAATTCCCTCTAATTCCTTCCTGTACTTTATACGGGGGTCGGATTTAAGGAGAGTATAAGTGGTGTAATCTCCCACTAACCTGTCCAACTCCTGTAAATAATCACTTTTATTCAGTACTACAATACCCCCTCCCTTGTCAGCTGGCCTAATGACAAGGTCTTTGCGTTTGCAAAGTTGGTCCAACCCCTGTTCAAGGTCCTTGGTCATTCTATTATTTTTGATTTTTAAATGATCAAGGTCCCTTAAAAGAACATCTCGAAATACCCTAATTGAAGCTGGCAGACCACCTGGGGGATTAAATAATGATGCGTTTGCAAGGCCTGAGTGCCTAATATTAGTGAGATATTGGCTTTGGGTACCAATAGGATTAGATAATAGATACCTTTTGATATTTAACTTTCTGGTGTATTTGTGAATATCGATATATGTTTGAAATTTGTTAAGTGGCTTGGGGGGTGCGAATTTTAAGCCCTTATCCAAGATGGCAGTTTCCTCTTGGGTCAGGGGGGTATTACTCAAGTTAAAAATACCTTGGCCCGTTAGACCCGTTTTCTTTTTGCTCCTTGTTCTCCTCCCCCCTCTGACTCCTCTCTTTTTTCTAGTGGTCTTTGATAGTATTGATCTCCTCTGGGAAAACCCCAATGTTGAGATTGGGAATACTCTTCCCATTGTGGATAATTAGGAGTGTGCTGATCTGTCCACATATCTCTTTGGGGTCGAGGGGGGCGATCCAAGTTGGATGTGTCTCTCCTTGGGGTATGATTGCCTAAGTATGGACCTCCATAATCTTCCTCCTCCCTGTATTGATAATGTGTATCTCTTAAAGGTTGGAAGCGATTTTGGGTGCGCATGGGATATTCATCCTCGTATGGCGTACCCCGGGGATCGTGATAACTAGGGTAATGACCCTCACGATAGCTCCCTGTTCGCCCACGAGGGTGAGAATCCTCCTTATGTTGGGTATGATTCCTTGGTTTCTGATTCCTAAACTTCTTTTTAAATGGCTTTGGTCTGGCCCTCGGAGTATGAACTGGTGGCCGGGGATAAGGGACAGGATTATGTCTTACCGGTGACCTGTAAGAAACCCGTCTAGGGGGATTGGAATATTGGGCCTGGGTTGCTAGAATTCTATCTGGCGCTCCCGGCTGTCTACCTCTATTCTGACTTGGGGGGGGCAGAAGTGTCCATGCTCTCAGTGGTTCCCGCCTCCTCGGCCGCAATCTTGATTTGCCACTGAAAGACAGACCTATTTCTATAATCACCCAGGTCTCTAGCCAACTTTTTCCTTTTTTTATTTTTCTGTTCAGACTCTTACTTTTCAATTAGTTTTTTGAGATTAAAGGATCGTTCTTTGTATTCCTCACTATTACTATGAGGGGATAATTTCTCTTTAATAAGTTTAATCTCCGTGTCGAGTCTGATAAGTTTGGCTTTCTTCCTAGGAATCAGAAAATCCAAGAATTTGATTCCGGCCTCATTAAAGTATCGGTACCAATCTTGGAGATCTGATTCGCCCTTTTGGGGGCTGACCTCCCAACGCAGGCTTCTTGGGACCATTGATTCGGCCACATAGTGTTCAAGGAAAAATACATCCCATTGGGTGTGTATCTCAGAGATCATGAGGTTTTTTAGTCTCATGAATAAACCTCCCAGATCCCCCTCTGGTTCACTAGTAGCATCAAACACACCCTCCTTAGTTATTATACGTTGAGAGCGGTATTCAAAGACATCCATTTTGAACAAAACAATAATTGTAAAAAATACCTAGAATATACTATTAGTGAGCTCTAACCACAACAAATTTGAATTTGTGCCTAAAGTACTTGAGCAGCAGGTAGTTTGATATTAAGCTAACTGGATAAAAAAAGAAAGAGAAAACCTGCGCTATCAAGCAAAAAATTAATATAACTGCAGCTGCAACAAAACCACAAATATCAATGAGGTGAAAAATTACATACAAAGAAAAAATTGTGCGCTTGCATTAGATATTTAAATCTATATTACTACATGATTATCATAAGTAGATAAACAAATAAATAAAAAATAAATAAAAAACACCATCAAAGTTAATTGTGAGTGATTTAGAAAGTCGCTATGCTACAGAGCAAACAGCGACATGTAAGTCAAATACTAATATTGACCATTGCATACATATAAACCAACAATAAAGTTATAAACTGGTGTGCAAAAAAGAAAAAACAAAAAAACAAAGGTTATTCCACCCAAGTGCAAAGTCATAAAGTTCAAAATTGCATCCTGAGTCGCAAGAAAAACGCATATCCAAAGTTCATGAATTGCATTCCTTAGTGTGTATAAATATATATATATAAATAAAAAACACCATCAAGGTTAATTGTGAGTGAATTAGAAAGTCGCTATGCTACAGAGCAAACAGCGACATGTGCAAAAAAGAAAAAAACAAAGGTTATTCCACCCAAGTGCAAAGTCATAAGTGAAAAAGTTCAAAATTTCATCCTGAGTCGCAGGAAAAACGCATATCCAAAGTTCATGAATTGTATTCCTTAGTGTGTATAAAGGAATAAGGGGACGTGAAGGGACCTCCAACCACCAGTGGATCCGAAGGTTGATAATAGATGTATCCTTACCAGACATGTTGGACCTCCTTTATAGCAAGGTCTTAGAAGCATGCAGATTTAGCCCTCAGCAGGGACAGTAGATGTCAGCTCACCACACAGCTGGAGATGGTTCCGACACTTCTGCATTGATGTAAACACTCCCTCGTTTGGACTCGTAGGTAAAGAAGAGGAGAAAGAAAAAACTCCAATGGTATAGTATGTAAAAAAAAAAAAAGGGGAATTTTATTGTCTCAGACAACTAGGCATCTTTAAAACATCCAAAACATAAAAACATAAAAGCCGGCAAAATATAAAAACAACAGAGACGCCCGTGCTAGGTTACATGGGGCTCTATGGCGATCTGGCGTACACTGCGTAGCCACGCCCTACATGTTTCGTGATAGGTCACGTCTTCAAAGGGGCACGGGCGACGCAGTGAACCATCGCCATTTATAGTACTTCCTTACATTCAAGCCTCGTTTTCATCTGAGTTTCAATTACAATCTGAGCATGTGCAAAGGATACCAAGCCTCGATATGGCTCCCGTTATAATGCTTCCTCTCTATTCAAGCCTCGTTTTCGTCCAAAGAACGAATTACGATCTGAGCATGTGCAAAGGATACCAAGCCTCGACGTAGCTCGCATTATGAAACGCAAACCAGGAAGCTTGTTCCTGAATGTCATTAGCACACTTTATATGGCCAAAATTTTACAAATTATTCTCCCAAGTGTCGAAATCAATGCGTCCACACACAACATCGTCTAAGCATTGTCAAAAATGACAGTATAAAAAAAAAATAAATAAATAAATAAAAATAAAAAATAAAAAATGACAGTGTATTAGGCCCTCTACTTCCTGAGAAACCTCGTGTAATTTTCAGAGGAGTACCTTCTATCAGATCAGTGATAGCTCCCGGTGTCTGCGACCCTCCCATCAGGAAACCCATGTTCTTTCAGAACTTGGTTGGGTATTATAAATGTAAAAATTGTGCTGTTTGTACTATTAATGACATCAAAGATCGTAAAGTGAAACAGTTCCATTCTACCAGCACTTCGAGGATTTTTTCGATTAAATCCTTTATTACCTGTTCCACCACCCACGTAGTATACCTCTTAATCTGTCCATGCGGATTACAATACGTGGGCCGTACAGTACGACCCCTTCAGGTCAGATTGAACGAGCACATTGGAAATATCCGAAGAGGGTTTATAGGCCACCCAGTATCCAAACATTATTTGGATGTACATGGGCGAGATCCTAGGGGTACAAAATTCATAGCCATAGATAGACTCAAGACACCATGGAGGGGTGGTCCGAAAAAACGAGCTATATCCAAGCTCGAAATGGAGTGGATATATAAAATGAAATGTTTAAAACCCTTTCGGCTCAATGTAGATGTCGAGATTAATGCGTTTATTGACAATGCTTAGACGATGTTGTGTGTGGACGCATTGATTTCGACACTTGGGAGAATAATTTGTAAAATTTTGGCCATATAAAGTGTGCTAATGACATTCAGGAACAAGCTTCCTGGTTTGCGTTTCATAATGCGAGCTACGTCGAGGCTTGGTATCCTTTGCACATGCTCAGATCGTAATTCGTTCTTTGGACGAAAACGAGGCTTGAATAGAGAGGAAGCATTATAACGGGATCCATATCGAGGCTTGGTATCCTTTGCACATGCTCAGATTGTAATTGAAACTCAGATGAAAACGAGGCTTGAATGTAAGGAAGTACTATAAATGGCGATGGTTCACTGCGTCGCCCGTGCCCCTTTGAAGACGTGACCTATCACGAAACATGTAGGGCGTGGCTACGCAGTGTACGCCAGATCGCCATAGAGCCCCATGTAACCTAGCACGGGCGTCTCTGTTGTTTTTATATTTTGCCGGCTTTTATGTTTTTATGTTTTGGATGTTTTAAAGATGCCTAGTTGTCTGAGGCAATAAAATTCCCCCTTTTTTTTTTTTTTTTTACATACTATACCATTGGAGTTTTTTCTTTCTCCCCTTCTTTACCTACGAGTCCAAACAAGGGAGTGTTTACATCAATGCGGAAGTGTCGGAACCATCTCCAGCTGTGTGGTGAGCTGACATCTACTGTCCCTGCAGAGGGCTAAATCTGCATGCTTCTAAGACCTTGCTATAAAGGAGGTCCAACGTGTCTGGTAAGGATACATCTATTATCAACCTTCGGATCCACTGGTGGTTGGAGTTCCCTTCACGTCCCCTTATTCCTTTATACACACTAAGGAATACAATTCATGAACTTTGGATATGCGTTTTTCCTGCGACTCAGGATGCAATTTTGAACTTTTTCACTTATGACTTTGCACTTGGGTGGAATAACCTTTGTTTTTTCTTTTTTGCACACCAGTTTATAACTTTATTGTTGGTTTATATGTATGCAATGGTCAATATTAGTATCTGACTTACATGTCGCTGTTTTCTCTGTAGCATAGCGACTTTCTAATTCACTCACAATTAACCTTGATGGTGTTTTTTATTTATATATATATATATTTATACACACTAAGGAATGCAATTCATGAACTTTGGATATGCATTTTTCTTGCGACTCAGGATGCAATTTTGAACTTTATGACTTTGCACTTGGGTGGAATAACCTTTGTTTTTTTGTTTTTTCTTTTTTGCACACCAGTTTATAACTTTATTGTTGGTTTATATGTATGCAATGGTCAATATTAGTATTTGACTTACATGTCGCTGTTTGCTCTGTAGCATAGCGACTTTCTAAATCACTCACAATTAACTTTGATGGTGTTTTTTATTTATTTTTTATTTATTTGTTTATCTACTTATGATAATCATGTAGTAATATAGATTTAAATATCTAATGCAAGCGCACAATTTTTTCTTTGTATGTAATTTTTCACCTCATTGATATTTGTGGTTTTGTTGCAGCTGCAGTTATATTAATTTTTTGCTTGATAGCGCAGGTTTTCTCTTTCTTTTTTTATCCAGTTAGCTTAATATCAAACTACCTGCTGCTCAAGTACTTTAGGCACAAATTCAAATTTGTTGTGGTTAGAGCTCACTAATAGTATATTCTAGGTATTTTTTACAATTATTGTTTTGTTCAAAATGGATGTCTTTGAATACCGCTCTCAACGTATAATAACTAAGGAGGGTGTGTTTGATGCTACTAGTGAACCAGAGGGGGATCTGGGAGGTTTATTCATGAGACTAAAAAACCTCATGATCTCTGAGATACACACCCAATGGGATGTATTTTTCCTTGAACACTATGTGGCCGAATCAATGGTCCCAAGAAGCCTGCGTTGGGAGGTCAGCCCCCAAAAGGGCGAATCAGATCTCCAAGATTGGTACCGATACTTTAATGAGGCCGGAATCAAATTCTTGGATTTTCTGATTCCTAGGAAGAAAGCCAAACTTATCAGACTCGACACGGAGATTAAACTTATTAAAGAGAAATTATCCCCTCATAGTAATAGTGAGGAATACAAAGAACAATCCTTTAATCTCAAAAAACTAATTGAAAAGGAAGAGTCTGAACAGAAAAATAAAAAAAGGAAAAAGTTGGCTAGAGACCTGGTTGATTATAGAAATAGGTCTGTCTTTCAGTGGCAAATCAAGATTGCGGCCGAGGAGGCGGGAACCACTGAGAGCATGGACACTTCTGCCCCCCCAAGTCAGAATAGAGGTAGACAGCCGGGAGCGCCAGATAGAATTCTAGCAACCCAGGCCCAATATTCCAATACCCCTAGACGGGTTTCTTACAGGTCACCGGTAAGACATAATCCTGTCCCTTATCCCCGGCCACCAGTTCATACTCCGAGGGCCAGACCAAAGCCATTTAAAAAGAAGTTTAGGAATCAGAAACCAAGGAATCATACCCAACATAAGGAGGATTCTCACCCTCGTGGGCGAACAGGGAGCTATCGTGAGGGTCATTACCCTAGTTATCACGATCCCCGGGGTACGCCATACGAGGATGAATATCCCATGCGCACCCAAAATCGCTTCCAACCTTTAAGAGATACACATTATCAATACAGGGAGGAGGAAGATTATGGAGGTCCATACTTAGGCAATCATACCCCAAGGAGAGACACATCCAACTTGGATCGCCCCCCTCGACCCCAAAGAGATACGTGGACGGATCAGCACACTCCTAATTATCCACAATGGGAAGAGTATTCCCAATCTCAACATTGGGGTTTTCCCAGAGGAGATCAATACTATCAAAGACCACTAGAAAAAAGAGAGGAGTCAGAGGGGGGAGGAGAACAAGGAGCAAAAAGAAAACGGGTCTAACGGGCCAAGGTATTTTTAACTTGAGTAATACCCCCCTGACCCAAGAGGAAACTGCCACCTTGGATAAGGGCTTAAAATTCGCACCCCCCAAGCCACTTAACAAATTTCAAACATATATCGATATTCACAAATACACCAGAAAGTTAAATATCAAAAGGTATCTATTATCTAATCCTATTGGTACCCAAAGCCAATATCTCACTAATATTAGGCACTCAGGCCTTGCAAACGCATCATTATTTAATCCCCCAGGTGGTCTGCCAGCTTCAATTAGGGTATTTCGAGATGTTCTTTTAAGGGACCTTGATCATTTAAAAATCAAAAATAATAGAATGACCAAGGACCTTGAACAGGGGTTGGACCAACTTTGCAAACGCAAAGACCTTGTCATTAGGCCAGCTGACAAGGGAGGGGGTATTGTAGTACTGAATAAAAGTGATTATTTACAGGAGTTGGACAGGTTAGTGGGAGATTACACCACTTATACTCTCCTTAAATCCGACCCCCGTATAAAGTACAGGAAGGAATTAGAGGGAATTGTTGATTCCGGGTTTCAATCAGGTATTATCAACAAAAAAGAGAAACAATTTCTGATACCAGTATCCTCACGGATACCTATCATATATTACTTGCCGAAAATCCACAAGAACCCTATACACCCGCCTGGCTGTCCAATTATTAGTGGAATAAATTCCATCACCTCAAGAGTTGGCAAGTATATCGATGGGTTTCTCCAACCCTTGGTTAGATCATTACCCGCTTACATTAGGGACAGTAAACATACCATTAATCTTTTAAGAGATTGTGGATACAGGGAGGGACATTGGCTGGTAACTGCCGATGTCACGTCCCTGTATACCACGATCCCCCATAAATGGGGTATATCCTCAGTAAAATACTTTCTATACAAGGACCCCTCACTCCCAAGGAGACAAAAGCGGTTTATAATGGAACTTCTTGAATATGCCACCACGCACAACTTTTTTTGGCATAAGAATCAATACTTCCTTCAAACAAAGGGAGTTGCCATGGGGGCAAAGTTCGCCCCCAGCCTGGCTAATTTATTCATGGGGAAATGGGAGGAGGACGTCATCTATGCCCAGAGGAGATCAGAGTTAGTCCTGTGGGCAAGGTACATAGATGACGTCCTCCTCCTGTGGAACGGTACCCATGAATCTCTCTGTGAGTTTATGGAAAATCTAAATAGGAATGACAGGGAGATTGAATTTAAGTATGAGGCCAGTTTAAAATCTGTGAACTTCTTAGATCTTGTAATTAAGGGAGAGGGAGACTCTTTGCATACCTCTACTTATTTCAAGACCACAGACCGCAATTCATTTATCCCCAGAGACAGTTGCCACCATAAAGCGTGGCTTGATTCAGTCCCTAAAAGTCAATACTTACGCATTAGACGTAATTGTTCTACCATCAATGACTTTAGAGTACAATCTAAGATACTTACTGAGAGGTTTTTGGAAAAAGGATATGAATTTCCTTTCCTTGAGGAAAAAATGAGAGAGGTGGAGTTGGTTGATAGAGAGTCACTCCTTAGAGATAAGAGTAGGGTGGAAATTCCTGAAAGGAAAGAGTCCATTTGTCCCTTTATAACAGGCTACTCTCATCAATATTCCTTGGTTAGGAAATTGATGTATAAGCACTGGCATATTATAAAAAATGACAGTGTATTAGGCCCTCTACTTCCTGAGAAACCTTGTGTAATTTTCAGAGGAGTACCTTCTATCAGATCAGTGATAGCTCCCGGTGTCTGCGACCCTCCCATCAGGAAACCCATGTTCTTTCAGAACTTGGTTGGGTATTATAAATGTAAAAACTGTGCTGTTTGTACTATTAATGACATCAAAGATCGTAAAGTGAAACAGTTCCATTCTACCAGCACTTCGAGGATTTTTTCGATTAAATCCTTTATTACCTGTTCCACCACCCACGTAGTATACCTCTTAATCTGTCCGTGCGGATTACAATACGTGGGCCGTACAGTACGACCCCTTCAGGTCAGATTGAAGGAGCACATTGGAAATATCCGAAGAGGGTTTATAGGCCACCCAGTATCCAAACATTATTTGGATGTACATAGGCGAGATCCTAGGGGTACAAAATTCATAGCCATAGATAGACTCAAGACACCATGGAGGGGTGGTCCGAAAAAACGAGCTATATCCAAGCTCGAAATGGAGTGGATATATAAAATGAAATGTTTAAAACCCTTTCGGCTCAATGTAGATGTCGAGATTAATGCGTTTATTGACAATGCTTAGACGATGTTGTGTGTGGACGCATTGATTTCGACACTTGGGAGAATAATTTGTAAAATTTTGGCCATATAAAGTGTGCTAATGACATTCAGGAACAAGCTTCCTGGTTTGCGTTTCATAATGCGAGCTACGTCGAGGCTTGGTATCCTTTGCACATGCTCAGATCGTAATTCGTCCTTTGGACGAAAACGAGGCTTGAATAGAGAGGAAGCATTATAACGGGAGCCATATCGAGGCTTGGTATCCTTTGCACATGCTCAGATTGTAATTGAAACTCAGATGAAAACGAGGCTTGAATGTAAGGAAGTACTATAAATGGCGATGGTTCACTGCGTCGCCCGTGCCCCTTTGAAGACGTGACCTATCACGAAACATGTAGGGTGTGGCTACGCAGTGTACGCCAGATCGCCATAGAGCCCCATGTAACCTAGCACGGGTGTCTCTGTTGTTTTTATATTTTGCCGGCTTTTATGTTTTTATGTTTTGGATGTTTTAAAGATGCCTAGTTGTCTGAGGCAATAAAATTCCCCTTTTTTTTTTTTTTTTTTTTTACATACTATACCATTGGAGTTTTTTCTTTCTCCCCTTCTTTACCTACGAGTCCAAACAAGGGAGTGTTTACATCAATGCGGAAGTGTCGGAACCATCTCCAGCTGTGTGGTGAGCTGACATTTACTGTCCCTGCAGAGGGCTAAATCTGCATGCTTCTAAGACCTTGCTATAAAGGAGGTCCAACGTGTCTGGTAAGGATACATCTATTATCAACCTTTGGATCCACTGGTGGTTGGAGGTCCCTTCACGTCCCCTTATTCCTTTATACACACTAAGGAATACAATTCATGAACTTTGGATATGCGTTTTTCCTGCGACTCAGGATGCAATTTTGAACTTTTTCACTTATGACTTTGCACTTGGGTGGAATAACCTTTGTTTTTTCTTTTTAGTAAACACCAGTTTATAACTTTATTGTTGGTTTATATGTATGCAATGGTCAATATTAGTATCTGACTTACATGTTGCTGTTTGCTCTGTAGCATAGCGACTTTCTAATTCACTCACAATTAACCTTGATGGTGTTTTTTATTTATATATATATATATATTTATACACACTAAGGAATGCAATTCATGAACTTTGGATATGCGTTTTTCTTGCGACTCAGGATGCAATTTTGAACTTTATGACTTTGCACTTGGGTGGAATAACCTTTGTTTTTTTGTTTTTTCTTTTTTGCACACCAGTTTATAACTTTATTGTTGGTTTATATGTATGCAATGGTCAATATTAGTATTTGACTTACATGTCGCTGTTTGCTCTGTAGCATAGCGACTTTCTAAATCACTCACAATTAACTTTGATGGTGTTTTTTATTTACTTTTTATTTATTTATCTACTTATGATAATCATGTAGTAATATAGATTTAAATATCTAATGCAAGCGCACATTTTTTTCTTTGTATGTAATTTTTCACCTCATTGATATTTGTGGTTTTGTTGCAGCTGCAGTTATATTAATTTTTTGCTTGATAGCGCAGGTTTTCTCTTTCTTTTTTTATACAGCAGCTAAACAGACTTTAGCAAAATCTTGGAAATCACCAACATTAGATATAAATGAAGAAAAAGCTAAAATGAATTACTATATGACTCATGCCAAGATGATAGCTATAGGATTGGACACGATCCCCAGATTTTAGGTAATATGGCAGCCTTGGATTACATATTCCATGCCAACCCTAGACAAGAGTGTTCTACTGCCATGGTAGTTGTCATAACAAGATATAGGCTATATTTCAGCCCTAGTTGTTGTGGTGACTTTCGGCCTGACCTCGCAGATTCTTTCCCTTAACCTTCTTCTCTTCTCCCCTTCCTACTATACTTTCTATCCTTTCTTTTCCTTATACTATATTATTCTATGATATTGAAGCTCTAATTGATATTTAAATAATAATCTCAATTATTGTCTAGAAATAGAAATAAAACAAGGCAAACGATGTAGCAGAACTTACATAACTCATTTAATTCTATTCTTTTGAAATGGACAAAGACTCCAAAGTTCTTTTTCTCTCCTATTTCTTTATTTCCTTTTAAAATACCGGTATATTGCCTTGTGTTAGAATATATTGTCTTGTTTTACGATATTATTAATGAATTAACTATTCTTTAATTGTAAATAAGCTTCCTTATACTGAATGTATGTTATTATTCAATGTTATCTGTACATAATCTCCGTACTCAATAAAACTATTTTGACAAGGAAAATACAAGTGATGAAACAAAAACAAACTGGAAAGGTGGAAAAGAAGAAGAAGAATGAAAAGTGAAATAAAAGTGAGGATGGAAAAAAGAAAGTGTATGAAGGAAAAGGGACAGGTGCGTGAAACAAAGGGATGTGCCAGTGATTGCAAGAAAACGGTGAAATGGTAAACGGTAAATAAAGAATATTAAATCAGTAAAATTACCTGCAGATAGTGTCTGAGGAGAAGTTCACTGCGACATAACAGGGATAAACTGGTGAGAAATTCCACAGTGCCCTGTCAGCGTCATACAGAGAAGTTGAAACGTTTTGGACTGCTGGCCTAAAGAAGCTGACAAGTCTGTGATAAAAGAAGAAAGTTTAAAGTAAATGGCTAGTTTGTGAACTGGAGATCCGCTGTGCACCGTGGGATCTCACCCTCCCAAACAGCCCCCAAACAATGATAATGAATAATTTACCTGAAAAATTGAGGACTTGTGAGCATCTGACCAACCTAATGGAAAGCAGGGGATCAACTAGGGATCTCCCTGCATTCCCCTGGTATTTAAGCCATGCTAATTATTACCCCAATGATCCGCAGGTGCAAAAGGATTCCCCTCGCAGCCGCCACTGGTGGGGATAACGCCACAATGGCGGCGCTCCACATGTGGCCCCCCCGGTGTTCTGACTGACAAATGTCTCAGCAATCGCCGTCCTCTCCGTTGCAATTGCGAGACCCTAATGACGCCACGCGCACGTCCAGATGGATTCCGTGCATGCGCGTTAGTACTGGGTCCGGGGAGGATTCAGAATGCTGCTGGCAGGGGAAAATTGACCTCCAGGCGGCCGGACATATGCCGCCACCTAGTGGAAATTTAAGGGGAGCACAGTACCCTATGCTCCCCCACCCTGACAGAAAGATAAACTGCAAATGGAAACCACAGAAGCCTAGGAGAGCCGGGGGCATTGAGATCAGCGGCGGAATCTAGGTGTGCAAAAGGAAAAAAGAGGAAGAATACAAGTTATATAAGATCTCATAAGTCACATGTAAAAACAACGTTAATTTGATAGGATATAAATGAAAAAATAAATGAAAAATAAGTAACAAAGGAGAAATGAAATAAAGTAATGAGCAACCGATATATATATTTTGTACAAAGTCCTAATTTACATGTACTACTAATATGCACTGTTGTATCTTACTGTCACCACCTCTGTCCTGGTTTATCACTTCCTCCATTTTCCCCACTCATTCTACTTTGCACTACTTTAGTCTTTTTTCCCCTTTTCACTTTCACTCTCATCCACCATCACACTATTTTTGCACTTTTTTTTAAATCAATTTAGATATATTTCAGGACATTTTGGGTGCCTCATGCCCACGATCAAAGAGTATATCATATTCTGTTTGTTATACATCGTTAGTAATGGCCTCCCTTGGTAATTAGGAATTTATAGTTCCCATTAACCTTTTTAATTTTTTTTTAAACACTTACCTACAAATACTATCCTATAATCCTTTTGGGATTAATATTTTGCAATTCATGCTGTTGTTCCTTAATGACCCACTGCAGGTGCTGGCTTCTTGCTCCCTAGTCCGCCTAAGTGTGGGGATTCATTCCGTTAATGTGACTCCTTGCAAGACACACTTGCGATGCAGGCCCCTTCCTGGGGTGTCGGAAGATTGAGCTCATTGTGTGGGACAAGGCGAAAAGGTTTTTAAAGAATCTCTGGTCAGGAGAACTTCCACAATACGTTGCCATTGATAACTATATATTAAAACTATGTTGTCAACATAAGCACATGTTTTAGCTATAAAATACAATGAATAAATGAAAATTCTTTCCACAGCAGACCAAACCTCTGAAGAAGGCCCTCTTTGGGCCGAAATGCATCAGGATTCATGCACAACCAGCATCAATTATATTGAATGTTGTGTATTATTGTGTCTGCATCCACTGTATTGAATTTTTATTTCCGGTACCAGAGCTCACATTTTAACTTCACTGTCATTTTTGATTCGATTGTCACCAATAAAGTTATACATTTTTACTCTACATTGAGTTATCTTCATAATTTCTTGCTGCCTTGAAAACCCCACCCCTGGGGGACCCTTCCCTTGTTCATTATAGTGTTCATTCCTATGGTGTAATCAGAAAGACAGGTCTGCATACCTGCAGTTAAAAAACATTGCTCTAGACTTGCCATTTTAAAGCTATTGATCTATTCAAAAAGTCACTGAACCGCAAATGCTCCTATTCAGAAAAGAGAGGGGTCTTACCAAAGTCTCAGGTATGATAAAGATTTGCTCCCCAGGAATACAGCAGCCACATTGAAAAAGCTCTGTTACTGTATTTAAACCCCCAACCCATCAGATCCACCTACCCATAATGCACATGCACGAATGCATGGCTACATGCGAAACCCAATAGGAATGTGCATGTACATACGCATGCACGTCATCATCCCAGGGGGTCCATATGAGCTTGCAAGTGCACCAGCTACCCAGGGAGGCAACCCCAGGCTGATGCCTTGGGAACGCCCCCAACCACAGAGGGATGCGTGTCCGCCATGGGGTGGGAACCACCCACTCTCGAAAGTCCCAGATGCTGGTCTTCTTAAAGCGATAGTGGCCTATAAGGCAGAAATGGGACATCTAAAACTAAATATAAACATAAAGAATATAAAATCACTAAATACAGTGAGTTTGTTGGTTAACACAAGTGGACCATATTCAAATAACAAACAAGATATATAACCTAATATTCTGATTAATATACAATTGTCATACAAAAGAAGGGGGGGAAGGGGAAGGAAGAAAAAAGAGGAGGAAGGGGTAAGGGAAGGTAAGAAGAGAATTGGGAGGTAAAGCGGTTCATTTATGGAAAGATTACCCAATACAGGCAATATTGGCTCACATTGCTAGGGGCAATCTTATTAAATGACAGCATAGTTAAATGTTCAAAGGAAAGGTTTGTAAGTCAATACCTTATTAAGCCCTGGGGTGATGTTGGGGTTGAGCAGCTCGATCCACAGGGTCTCTTTCTGTAGGATCGTGCAGTCCCAGTTGCCCCCCTGGGGTCCTTAGGGACCGTTTCGAATACCATGAATTTAACAACATCAGGTTGGAACCTATGGTGTATTCCAATATGGTGTCCCACAGTGGGGAGTTTGGCATTAGTGGAATAGTAAAGGTGATCCCTTATGCGTTGGCGCAATTCCCTAATAGTTTTCCCGACACAGATCGCATTGCGAATGCAGGACATCAAATAAATAACCTCCCTTGTGCTGCAGTTAGCAAAAAAGCTCTCACCATTTGGAAAGGTGAACATGGTGCTGTCCTTGATCCAAGGGCAACGAGGACAGTGTCCACATCGAAAGGGACCACGGGGTCCAGTCGGTCTCCGTGGCTCTGATCAATAATGGCTGCTGGTCAATCTATCTCTGTGATGTAGTGATGAGTGTTGTAGCTCTGCAGAAGACCAATTCTGGGGTATTCTTAACATATTTTTAGGGATATGATGGTCAGTCAGTAAGTGCCAATGATCAGTAAGAATTGACCGTAATTGATGGTGATGGGAAGAAAATTTTGTAACTACTTTAACAGTATTCAGTTGTTTAGATTTGGTAGGGTCGTATAGTAGTGAGGTTCTTGTGCACCCTAAAGCCTTATTGAAGCTTTTCTCAAGTTCATCTATGAATAGCCTCTAGCAAGGAGGCGTTCAAGCAACATATTCACTTGTAGGTGGAAGTCACTGTCAGCTGTACAGTTATGATGTAAGCGCAAATATTGCGAGTATGGAATACTGTTAACAAGAGATTGAGGGTGTGCACTAGAGACGTGCAGTAGTGTGTTATAAACCCCTGCTGTGGATTTACGATAAAGATCTGTCCCGATCTGGTAGTCTGGGCCAATAATGATTTGTCTAGGTCTAGAAAAGGAATACTCCTATAGTCAAAAATGTAAATTGAAATGGTTGATATTAAGTCAATGAAGTTGATCAATAGATCTACTGGGCCTGTCCAGATGACAAATAGGTCATCAATGAGCATATATGTACACCGCAAGTCTAGGTAACACTACCACGACTTAAAAAGTAGCTACCTATGCAGCAGAAATTATGAATCAGTTGGTTAAAAATTTACAAAATTTATTCTTAACTGCGATAAACCATCATGTGTAAACAGGTACAATACAATTCCATGCAAAATGATTTACGGGTCTCATACATCTGATGAGTTGCCCGGGTGATAAAAATTACATACAAGCACAGACAAACATGTCAACATACAACACGGCCGTACTATCCTTGTGAGGATGGATCAAGGATTAAACACTCCACTTTCACACACACACACACAGCAAAATGTCCGGACATCAACTAGTAAGCGTTTACCCGCAGAAGAAAGAAGGACAGCAGTATGATTACTATCAATTAGGAAAATTCCAAATTAAGGTGATTGGGCATAGCCAAGGAAAAAGTTTTCACCGTGCTGTGCTGATTTCCTGCGGGTAACCCCCGGGGGAAGATAGATGGACTGTCTTGCAATCACATATATCTCGTTTCTTGATATACTGAACCCCTAACTGCAATAAGGAGCCTTCCTAAAGTATACATGCAGATGGGGTTTTACCAAATCTCTGGGATGCACTGGCCATGACAAGTCACTGATATCTCAGCCATACAACGTGGTATCCGATATATTTGTGAATCAAAGGTGTGGGCTGTTCAGACAGTGGTGAGTGAGAGCAACTTAATCAGCTGTTTGTTTGTGAGTCAATCACTGGTAACTGCTGCAGCGGCAGACTTACTAGTGTACAGGTCTGCCCGGCTTTCGTTTCATCCCTTATAAAGTCCCGTTCCACAGGCAGGTACCAAGACTATGTAATGTGTAGGCGTCTTACCGCTCCTGTTGATCACTTGGGTGTCTTATTCAGACTCTCTGGTTACTCATACCATCTGTGTGTCCATTGTCTCTGATCGTAGAGACAGCTCCAAAAGATTCCACCTTTCGCCCACAAAGCCGGTACCGCTCGTCGGTTTAGGTCACGCTGAGCGTGTTGGTATAGAGCGCGGCTGCGCTGATCTTGTGGCTGTTCCTATTGCTTCCCGTGCACGGGGGATGTTACGTGAGTCGGCGTTACATGACAGCTGTGACGTCAACGCGTTTCGCTTCCTTCAATGGGCGTAGCTTCGTCTGAACGTAGTGAGGGTGGGGGCCAGTCATTCCTTTTATTGAAGGGGATTAACCCCTGTTGCAACCTCACAATTGCAGCAGTGTCAAAAAAACATTCAGATAGATTCCAGTTTTCTGTGCTTTTCCAAACAGATTCATCCAGGGCACCTGAGTTTCATCCGTTAGAAGGCCAGATCTCAGAGAATTTAACAGGGCTGAAAACATTTGTTTTATTCATGAGTGCGCACTGGAATATTGCACTTCAAATGTAACTTAGATTCTGGTGATACATCTATCTAATAATATATAGATCTTAGTCAAATCTTCTCTAAATTAAACAAATGATCGTCTTTTAGCCATCCTGTGTCCTACCGATTTACACCAACATGCACCCTCATGCAGGGGGGGGGGAGAGAGAAAAGGGGGGGGGGAAAGGGGGGAGGGGGGAGGGGGGAGGGGGGAGAGGGGGAGGGTTGGGGGGGGGTGGGTTGGGGGGGAAAAAAGGGGGGGGGGCAAGCGGGGCTTGTAGGGGGGGGAAGGGGAGGGGGAGGTTTTTTCAGCACTCGAGAAAAACTTGGAGGTTCAACTCAGTGTTGAGGCCCTGGGGGGCAAGGGACCCCAAACGATAGATCCATCTTTTTTCCTTCTGTAGAAGGATCCGATTGAAATCACCCCTTCTTAGGGGTAGTTTAAGTGAATAGATGCCCTTCACCTTCAATCCATCGGGTTTTCCCCGATGGTAGAGGGCAAAATGCCTTGCCAAAGGTTTTTCACGGCTTTTTTCAGGGTCCCTTTCTTTTTCTCCCTTTATTTCTCTCAGATGCTCACCTATCCTTGTCTTTAAAGCCCTCTTGGTTTTCCCAATGTATATTTTTGGGCAAGGACATGTGAGCATGTAGATCACCTTACTTGTGGAGCAATTGATGAGATCTCGTATCTCATACATATGCTCCCCTCTGGCATCATAAAAAGTAGATGTTCTATCTATGAATGGGCAGATTTGGCATCTGTTACAGGGGAACATCCCCTTACTCCTGGGATATTCTGACAACCAGGTTGGGTTTGCCTCCTTGGTGAATTCAGAATGAATTAAAATGTCACCTAAATTCCTAGCCCTCCTGGCCACCATGTTTGGTGACTCACCCACAATTTCTTTCAACCCAGGGCCATTGGTCAGTATGTTCCAGTGTTTTCCCAAAACTTCTCGTACGGTCTCCCATTGGGATCCATACGAGGTGATTATCCGTACCGGGCCTGGGTCAAACTGACCTTTGGTCTCTGGCTTGGGGTCCAGGGAGAGAAGGCTTTTCCTGTCTCGGCTTGCTGCTTTTGCTCTAGCTTTTCGAATTTGTCCATGTGAATATCCACGTTCCCTAAAGCGCTTGTACAAGTCAATGTTTTCCCTTCTAAGATCACTTTTCTTGGTACAGTTCCTTTTTAATCTTAGGAACTGACCAATCGGGATACCGTTTTTAAGCCATGGAGGGTGATGGCTGTCGGCCCTCAAAAGGGTATTAGCTGCAGTGGTCTTACGATAGGTACAGGTGCTAAGTTTGTCCCCATCAAAGGTAATCTGGAGATCGAGGAAAGGGATCTGTCTTTCATCTATGATGTGGGTCAAACAGATGTTACGACCGCTGAAGTTTAAATGCTCAATGAACACATGCGCCTCCTCCCTGGAGCCCCTCCATACCACCAGGACATCATCAATATACCTCAGCCATGTGTGCACATGCTTTGCATACATGGCTGAGGTATACACGTCCTCCTCCTCCCATCGTCCCAGGTGGAGGCACGCGTATGACGGTGCCCACGCAGCTCCCATCGAAGTCCCTCTGACCTGCTGGTAGTAGTGCGTAGCAAACTGGAAATAGTTGTTCATCAAGGCAAACTCCAGCAGTTCTATCAGGAACTCGTTTTGAGGTCCAAATTCAGGGTATCTGGACTCCAGGAACCATCTCACCGCCTCGATCCCGCATTCATGCGGGATCGAGGTATAGAGGGACTCAACATCAATGCCTAGAAGTAGGAGTCCCTCCCCAACCTGTAAGTCAGCTATTTTCGACAGTACATGTCGTGTGTCTTGAACGTAGGATTTAAGTCCTACAACTATTTCTTTAAGGAGGGAATCTAAGTAGACGCCTATTCTCTCCAGGGGCCCCTGGATGGCGGAGACAATTGGCCTCCCCGGGGGTCTTTTGGGACATTTGTGCACTTTCGGGATTATATAGAAAGTGGGTATGTTGAACTCCCTTACACTTAAATGCTCATATTCCTTTTTGTCCAGGATTCCTGCTTCCCTGGCCATAAGGAGCTTGAAATTTAGGTTTTGTACTAACTCAGGGAACGGGTCATGATCTAGTTTTTTGTAGGTCGTCAAGTCGCTTAGTAGTCTTTTGGCCTCTGCTTCATAGGATTTGTCGTCCATCAGGACAACATTCCCTCCTTTATCGCTTTTTTTGAAAATGATGTTCCTGGCTTTTTTTAGGTCCATTAAAGCTTTACGTTCGTCATCTGTCAAGTTGTCTTTGCATTTCCGGGTCCAGTTGATCTTACCAAGGTCACTCTGAACCATATCAAGGAACATGCAAAGCCACCTATTCTTGCTTAGTGATGGCATCCTCTTAGAGCGGATTATCAAATCCGCTGTTCGTTTTGTGGGACCCTCAGTGGTTGTAATTTCATTATTTTCCTCCAGCAGAGCGTTCAGAATGTCGAGGGCCCGTTGGTCCTCCTCATTCAGAAGCTCTGTCTCATTCTGATTTAGTTCTTCACCATTTTTGTAAAGTGACCTAAAGAAGACTTTTCTTAAAAAGAGGACTATGTCTTTATACACTGTGAACTCATCCATGTTTTCAGCTGGGGAGAAGGACATCCCCTTTTGTAATAAGCTGACATGTCTGGGCTCCAGTGGAAAGGCTGAGAGGTTGATGACCTTCATGTCCAGATTTAGGGGATCCCCACCGGAGGCTATTTCCTCTGGCTTCGAGTGCATGGTGTCGTCTGGTGTCTTGGGGTCCTTCCCTTGTCTTTGTTGTCTATTCTGTTGCTCTGGGGTAGGGGGCGGTGGTCCTCTAGGTCCATCACCCCCTCTTCCTCTAAAAAAGTCACCACCTTTGGGGCCCCATCATTAGCAGTCTCGTCCGTCGTTTTTTCACGCCGTCCCCTCGATTGTGATCTCTGTCCCCTCCTTGCTGATCGGCTCCTGCTCCTTCGTGCTGTCACATCAAAAGCCTGGTCATTTTCAAAATCAGTGAGGTCCCTCCTATATTTAGACTGTTTTGTTATTTTTAGGCTGAGTTGTACTTTCTCTATTTCTTTTTTCAATATATCATTCTGTTTAGAGAACTCATCTAGATCTTTTAGTGGGTCCAGGCCCCGGGTGCTCATTTCAATCTGTTCCCTGAGTTCCTCCAATTGAATTTTCTCCTCTTCTACAATCAAGCCCATAACCGCTATCCCATGGCCTAAACACAGTTCTCTCCACTTGGTGAGGAATCGCTCATTGTGAAGATGTTCTGCTGGGACCGTTTGGTCCCTAAGTCCTCTCGGGACAATTTTATGGTTTATATAGGTCTCCAAGAAGGAAACATCCCACTTGCGATTCAGGTGTTTTATCAACAGCTTTTTGTGCTCTTTAAATTTAGTTTTCAGATCCTCATCCCGACTCGTCAAGTGGGGTGAATCCCTCTGAAAGGCAGATCTTATCTCCTGGTCAATCTCCTCACCAAGTACAAACGCCATAATGGGGGTTATATTTATCTTTTTGATGAATCTGGGATGTTTTTTCTGACACGGATTTGTATTGTTGCTGGGAATAGCTTCCAGAAAGGACCATAGGATCCCAAATTCAATGTGAACCAAAAAAGGAAAACAGTAAGAAAAAAAGAAAAAGAAAAGAAACTTATCCCGCAAAACCTGGTATGTGTATTGGTTATCTCATAGTTTTACCAACGATATACACCTGTTTTGGTGCTGCTGCTGTAGCCAAAGACAACTAGCATATATGTACACCGCAAGTCTAGGTAACACTACCACGACTTAAAAAGTAGCTACCTATGCAGCAGAAATTATGAATCAGTTGGTTAAAAATTTACAAAATTTATTCTTAACTGCGATAAACCATCATGTGTAAACAGGTACAATACAATTCCATGCAAAATGATTTACGGGTCTCATACATCTGATGAGTTGCCCGGGTGATAAAAATTACATACAAGCACAGACAAACATGTCAACATACAACACGGCCGTACTATCCTTGTGAGGATGGATCAAGGATTAAACACTCCACTTTCACACACACACACACAGCAAAATGTCCGGACATCAACTAGTAAGCGTTTACCCGCAGAAGAAAGAAGGACAGCAGTATGATTACTATCAATTAGGAAAATTCCAAATTAAGGTGATTGGGCATAGCCAAGGAAAAAGTTTTCACCGTGCTGTGCTGATTTCCTGCGGGTAACCCCCGGGGGAAGATAGATGGACTGTCTTGCAATCACATATATCTCGTTTCTTGATATACTGAACCCCTAACTGCAATAAGGAGCCTTCCTAAAGTATACATGCAGATGGGGTTTTACCAAATCTCTGGGATGCACTGGCCATGACAAGTCACTGATATCTCAGCCATACAACGTGGTATCCGATATATTTGTGAATCAAAGGTGTGGGCTGTTCAGACAGTGGTGAGTGAGAGCAACTTAATCAGCTGTTTGTTTGTGAGTCAATCACTGGTAACTGCTGCAGCGGCAGACTTACTAGTGTACAGGTCTGCCCGGCTTTCGTTTCATCCCTTATAAAGTCCCGTTCCACAGGCAGGTACCAAGACTATGTAATGTGTAGGCGTCTTACCGCTCCTGTTGATCACTTGGGTGTCTTATTCAGACTCTCTGGTTACTCATACCATCTGTGTGTCCATTGTCTCTGATCGTAGAGACAGCTCCAAAAGATTCCACCTTTCGCCCACAAAGCCGGTACCGCTCGTCGGTTTAGGTCACGCTGAGCGTGTTGGTATAGAGCGCGGCTGCGCTGATCTTGTGGCTGTTCCTATTGCTTCCCGTGCACGGGGGATGTTACGTGAGTCGGCGTCACATGACAGCTGTGACGTCAACGCGTTTCGCTTCCTTCAATGGGCGTAGCTTCGTCTGGACGTAGTGAGGGTGGGGGCCAGTCATTCCTTTTATTGAAGGGGATTAACCCCTGTTGCAACCTCACAATTGCAGCAGTGTCAAAAAAACATTCAGATAGATTCCAGTTTTCTGTGCTTTTCCAAACAGATTCATCCAGGGCACCTGAGTTTCATCCGTTAGAAGGCCAGATCTCAGAGAATTTAACAGGGCTGAAAACATTTGTTTTATTCATGAGTGCGCACTGGAATATTGCACTTCAAATGTAACTTAGATTCTGGTGATACATCTATCTAATAATATATAGATCTTAGTCAAATCTTCTCTAAATTAAACAAATGATCGTCTTTTAGCCATCCTGTGTCCTACCGATTTACACCAACATGCACCCTCATGCAGGGGGGGGGGAGAGAGAAAAGGGGGGGGGGGGAAGGGGGGAGGGGGGAGGGGGGAGGGGGGAGAGGGGGAGGGTTGGGGGGGGGGTGGGTTGGGGGGGGAAAAAAGGGGGGGGAGGCAAGCGGGGCTTGTAGGGGGGGGAAGGGGAGGGGGAGGTTTTTTCAGCACTCGAGAAAAACTTGGAGGTTCAACTCAGTGTTGAGGCCCTGGGGGGCAAGGGACCCCAAACGATAGATCCATCTTTTTTCCTTCTGTAGAAGGATCCGATTGAAATCACCCCTTCTTAGGGGTAGTTTAAGTGAATAGATGCCCTTCACCTTCAATCCATCGGGTTTTCCCCGATGGTAGAGGGCAAAATGCCTTGCCAAAGGTTTTTCACGGCTTTTTTCAGGGTCCCTTTCTTTTTCTCCCTTTATTTCTCTCAGATGCTCACCTATCCTTGTCTTTAAAGCCCTCTTGGTTTTCCCAATGTATATTTTTGGGCAAGGACATGTGAGCATGTAGATCACCTTACTTGTGGAGCAATTGATGAGATCTCGTATCTCATACATATGCTCCCCTCTGGCATCATAAAAAGTAGATGTTCTATCTATGAATGGGCAGATTTGGCATCTGTTACAGGGGAACATCCCCTTACTCCTGGGATATTCTGACAACCAGGTTGGGTTTGCCTCCTTGGTGAATTCAGAATGAATTAAAATGTCACCTAAATTCCTAGCCCTCCTGGCCACCATGTTTGGTGACTCACCCACAATTCTTTCAACCCAGGGCCATTGGTCAGTATGTTCCAGTGTTTTCCCAAAACTTCTCGTACGGTCTCCCATTGGGATCCATACGAGGTGATTATCCGTACCGGGCCTGGGTCAAACTGACCTTTGGTCTCTGGCTTGGGGTCCAGGGAGAGAAGGCTTTTCCTGTCTCGGCTTGCTGCTTTTGCTCTAGCTTTTCGAATTTGTCCATGTGAATATCCACGTTCCCTAAAGCGCTTGTACAAGTCAATGTTTTCCCTTCTAAGATCACTTTTCTTGGTACAGTTCCTTTTTAATCTTAGGAACTGACCAATCGGGATACCGTTTTTAAGCCATGGAGGGTGATGGCTGTCGGCCCTCAAAAGGGTATTAGCTGCAGTGGTCTTACGATAGGTACAGGTGCTAAGTTTGTCCCCATCAAAGGTAATCTGGAGATCGAGGAAAGGGATCTGTCTTTCATCTATGATGTGGGTCAAACGGATGTTACGACCGCTGAAGTTTAAATGCTCAATGAACACATGCGCCTCCTCCCTGGAGCCCCTCCATACCACCAGGACATCATCAATATACCTCAGCCATGTGTGCACATGCTTTGCATACATGGCTGAGGTATACACGTCCTCCTCCTCCCATCGTCCCAGGTGGAGGCACGCGTATGACGGTGCCCACGCAGCTCCCATCGAAGTCCCTCTGACCTGCTGGTAGTAGTGCGTAGCAAACTGGAAATAGTTGTTCATCAAGGCAAACTCCAGCAGTTCTATCAGGAACTCGTTTTGAGGTCCAAATTCAGGGTATCTGGACTCCAGGAACCATCTCACCGCCTCGATCCCGCATTCATGCGGGATCGAGGTATAGAGGGACTCAACATCAATGCCTAAAAGTAGGAGTCCCTCCCCAACCTGTAAGTCAGCTATTTTCGACAGTACATGTCGTGTGTCTTGAACGTAGGATTTAAGTCCTACAACTATTTCTTTAAGGAGGGAATCTAAGTAGACGCCTATTCTCTCCAGGGGCCCCTGGATGGCGGAGACAATTGGCCTCCCCGGGGGTCTTTTGGGACATTTGTGCACTTTCGGGATTATATAGAAAGTGGGTATGTTGAACTCCCTTACACTTAAATGCTCATATTCCTTTTGTCCAGGATTCCTGCTTCCCTGGCCATAAGGAGCTTGAAATTTAGGTTTTGTACTAACTCAGGGAACGGGTCATGATCTAGTTTTTTGTAGGTCGTCAAGTCGCTTAGTAGTCTTTTGGCCTCTGCTTCATAGGATTTGTCGTCCATCAGGACAACATTCCCTCCTTTATCGCTTTTTTTGAAAATGATGTTCCTGGCTTTTTTTAGGTCCATTAAAGCTTTACGTTCGTCATCTGTCAAGTTGTCTTTGCATTTCCGGGTCCAGTTGATCTTACCAAGGTCACTCTGAACCATATCAAGGAACATGCAAAGCCACCTATTCTTGCTTAGTGATGGCATCCTCTTAGAGCGGATTATCAAATCCGCTGTTCGTTTTGTGGGACCCTCAGTGGTTGTAATTTCATTATTTTCCTCCAGCAGAGCGTTCAGAATGTCGAGGGCCCGTTGGTCCTCCTCATTCAGAAGCTCTGTCTCATTCTGATTTAGTTCTTCACCATTTTTGTAAAGTGACCTAAAGAAGACTTTTCTTAAAAAGAGGACTATGTCTTTATACACTGTGAACTCATCCATGTTTTCAGCTGGGGAGAAGGACATCCCCTTTTGTAATAAGCTGACATGTCTGGGCTCCAGTGGAAAGGCTGAGAGGTTGATGACCTTCATGTCCAGATTTAGGGGATCCCCACCGGAGGCTATTTCCTCTGGCTTCGAGTGCATGGTGTCGTCTGGTGTCTTGGGGTCCTTCCCTTGTCTTTGTTGTCTATTCTGTTGCTCTGGGGTAGGGGGCGGTGGTCCTCTAGGTCCATCACCCCCTCTTCCTCTAAAAAAGTCACCACCTTTGGGGCCCCATCATTAGCAGTCTCGTCCGTCGTTTTTTCATGCCGTCCCCTCGATTGTGATCTCTGTCCCCTCCTTGCTGATCGGCTCCTGCTCCTTCGTGCTGTCACATCAAAGGCCTGGCCATTTTCAAAATCAGTGAGGTCCCTCCTATATTTAGACTGTTTTGTTATTTTTAGGCTGAGTTGTACTTTCTCTATTTCTTTTTTCAATATATCATTCTGTTTAGAGAACTCATCTAGATCTTTTAGTGGGTCCAGGCCCCGGGTGCTCATTTCAATCTGTTCCCTGAGTTCCTCCAATTGAATTTTCTCCTCTTCTACAATCAAGCCCATAACCGCTATCCCATGGCCTAAACACAGTTCTCTCCACTTGGTGAGGAATCGCTCATTGTGAAGATGTTCTGCTGGAACCGCTTGGTCCCTAAGTCCTCTCGGGACAATTTTATGGTTTATATAGGTCTCCAAGAAGGAAACATCCCACTTGCGATTCAGGTGTTTTATCAACAGCTTTTTGTGCTCTTTAAATTTAGTTTTCAGATCCTCATCCCGACTCGTCAAGTGGGGTGAATCCCTCTGAAAGGCAGATCTTATCTCCTGGTCAATCTCCTCACCAAGTACAAACGCCATAATGGGGGTTATATTTATCTTTTTGATGAATCTGGGATGTTTTTTCTGACACGGATTTGTATTGTTGCTGGGAATAGCTTCCAGAAAGGACCATAGGATCCCAAATTCAATGTGAACCAAAAAAGGAAAACAGTAAGAAAAAAAGAAAAAGAAAAGAAACTTATCCCGCAAAACCTGGTATGTGTATTGGTTATCTCATAGTTTTACCAACGATATACACCTGTTTTGGTGCTGCTGCTGTAGCCAAAGACAACTAGCATATATGTACACCGCAAGTCTAGGTAACACTACCACGACTTAAAAAGTAGCTACCTATGCAGCAGAAATTATGAATCAGTTGGTTAAAAATTTACAAAATTTATTCTTAACTGCGATAAACCATCATGTGTAAACAGGTACAATACAATTCCATGCAAAATGATTTACGGGTCTCATACATCTGATGAGTTGCCCGGGTGATAAAAATTACATACAAGCACAAACATGTCAACATACAACACGGCCGTACTATCCTTGTGAGGATGGATCAAGGATTAAACACTCCACTTTCACACACACACACACAGCAAAATGTCCGGACATCAACTAGTAAGCGTTTACCCGCAGAAGAAAGAAGGACAGCAGTATGATTACTATCAATTAGGAAAATTCCAAATTAAGGTGATTGGGCATAGCCAAGGAAAAAGTTTTCACCGTGCTGTGCTGATTTCCTGCGGGTAACCCCCGGGGGAAGATAGATGGACTGTCTTGCAATCACATATATCTCGTTTCTTGATATACTGAACCCCTAACTGCAATAAGGAGCCTTCCTAAAGTATACATGCAGATGGGGTTTTACCAAATCTCTGGGATGCACTGGCCATGACAAGTCACTGATATCTCAGCCATACAACGTGGTATCCGATATATTTGTGAATCAAAGGTGTGGGCTGTTCAGACAGTGGTGAGTGAGAGCAACTTAATCAGCTGTTTGTTTGTGAGTCAATCACTGGTAACTGCTGCAGCGGCAGACTTACTAGTGTACAGGTCTGCCCGGCTTTCGTTTCATCCCTTATAAAGTCCCGTTCCACAGGCAGGTACCAAGACTATGTAATGTGTAGGCGTCTTACCGCTCCTGTTGATCACTTGGGTGTCTTATTCAGACTCTCTGGTTACTCATACCATCTGTGTGTCCATTGTCTCTGATCGTAGAGACAGCTCCAAAAGATTCCACCTTTCGCCCACAAAGCCGGTACCGCTCGTCGGTTTAGGTCACGCTGAGCGTGTTGGTATAGAGCGCGGCTGCGCTGATCTTGTGGCTGTTCCTATTGCTTCCCGTGCACGGGGGATGTTACGTGAGTCGGCGTCACATGACAGCTGTGACGTCAACGCGTTTCGCTTCCTTCAATGGGCGTAGCTTCGTCTGGACGTAGTGAGGGTGGGGGCCAGTCATTCCTTTTATTGAAGGGGATTAACCCCTGTTGCAACCTCACAATTGCAGCAGTGTCAAAAAAACATTCAGATAGATTCCAGTTTTCTGTGCTTTTCCAAACAGATTCATCCAGGGCACCTGAGTTTCATCCGTTAGAAGGCCAGATCTCAGAGAATTTAACAGGGCTGAAAACATTTGTTTTATTCATGAGTGCGCACTGGAATATTGCACTTCAAATGTAACTTAGATTCTGGTGATACATCTATCTAATAATATATAGATCTTAGTCAAATCTTCTCTAAATTAAACAAATGATCGTCTTTTAGCCATCCTGTGTCCTACCGATTTACACCAACATGCACCCTCATGCAGGGGGGGGGAGAGAGAAAAGGGGGGGGGGAAGGGGGGAGGGGGGAGGGTGGAGAGGGGGAGGGTTGGGGGGGGTGGGTTGGGGGGGGGAAAAGGGGGGGGGAGGCAAGCGGGGCTTGTAGGGGGGGGGAAGGGGAGGGGGAGGTTTTTTCAGCACTCGAGAAAAACTTGGAGGTTCAACTCAGTGTTGAGGCCCTGGGGGGCAAGGGACCCCAAACGATAGATCCATCTTTTTTCCTTCTGTAGAAGGATCCGATTGAAATCACCCCTTCTTAGGGGTAGTTTAAGTGAATAGATGCCCTTCACCTTCAATCCATCGGGTTTTCCCCGATGGTAGAGGGCAAAATGCCTTGCCAAAGGTTTTTCACGGCTTTTTTCAGGGTCCCTTTCTTTTTCTCCCTTTATTTCTCTCAGATGCTCACCTATCCTTGTCTTTAAAGCCCTCTTGGTTTTCCCAATGTATATTTTTGGGCAAGGACACGTGAGCATGTAGATCACCTTACTTGTGGAGCAATTGATGAGATCTCGTATCTCATACATATGCTCCCCTCTGGCATCATAAAAAGTAGATGTTCTATCTATGAATGGGCAGATTTGGCATCTGTTACAGGGGAACATCCCCTTACTCCTGGGATATTCTGACAACCAGGTTGGGTTTGCCTCCTTGGTGAATTCAGAATGAATTAAAATGTCACCTAAATTCCTAGCCCTCCTGGCCACCATGTTTGGTGACTCACCCACAATTTCTTTCAACCCAGGGCCATTGGTCAGTATGTTCCAGTGTTTTCCCAAAACTTCTCGTACGGTCTCCCATTGGGATCCATACGAGGTGATTATCCGTACCGGGCCTGGGTCAAACTGACCTTTGGTCTCTGGCTTGGGGTCCAGGGAGAGAAGGCTTTTCCTGTCTCGGCTTGCTGCTTTTGCTCTAGCCTTTCGAATTTGTCCATGTGAATATCCACGTTCCCTAAAGCGCTTGTACAAGTCAATGTTTTCCCCTCTAAGATCACTTTTCTTGGTACAGTTCCTTTTTAATCTTAGGAACTGACCAATCGGGATACCGTTTTTAAGCCATGGAGGGTGATGGCTGTCGGCCCTCAAAAGGGTATTAGCTGCAGTGGTCTTACGATAGGTACAGGTGCTAAGTTTGTCCCCATCAAAGGTAATCTGGAGATCGAGGAAAGGGATCTGTCTTTCATCTATGATGTAGGTCAAACGGATGTTACGACCGTTGAAGTTTAAATGCTCAATGAACACATGCGCCTCCTCCCTGGAGCCCCTCCATACCACCAGTACATCATCAATATACCTCAGCCATGTGTGCACATGCTTTGCATACATGGCTGAGGTATACACGTCCTCCTCCTCCCATCGTCCCAGGTGGAGGCACGCGTATGACGGTGCCCACGCAGCTCCCATCGAAGTCCCTCTGACCTGCTGGTAGTAGTGCGTAGCAAACTGGAAATAGTTGTTCATCAAGGCAAACTCCAGCAGTTCTATCAGGAACTCGTTTTGAGGTCCAAATTCAGGGTATCTGGACTCCAGGAACCATCTCACCGCCTCGATCCCGCATTCATGCGGGATCAAGGTATAGAGGGACTCAACATCAATGCCTAGAAGTAGGAGTCCCTCCCCAACCTGTAAGTCAGCTATTTTCGACAGTACATGTCGTGTGTCTTGAACGTAGGATTTAAGTCCTACAACTATTTCTTTAAGGAGGGAATCTAAGTAGACGCCTATTCTCTCCAGGCATCAATGAACCTATGCCAACAAAGGACATGGCTCACAAAGATTGTAAATCTCTCTTGAGCAAATACCATCCTTTCCCACCCACCTAATATATGTTTGCGTAGGAGGGCGCACATGAAGTGCCCATGGCTACTCCTTGGTCTTGAAGGTAGATCTGGTCCATGAAAATAAAGTCCTTTCTTGTCAAAATAAAACATAATAGTTTTTGGATAAACTCATTCAATGGCCACGTACTGTGGTCTTGCTTCATTAGAAATGATGCGCCATCCAGACGCACCCAGAGGGACCTGGATCCCCTCAATGTGTTTCAAATGATCTGTTGTGTCACAATATATGATGGCAAACTCAGGACATGGGGCATCAAACTTGTGTCCATAAATTTGCTTGCATTTTCTGTCAGTGAGCCTATGCCTGAAACAATTGGTCTTCCTGAAGGTTACTTGCTGTCCTTATGTGTCTTAGGAATGGTGTAAAAAGTGGGCATTCTTGGAAATTAAACATTGAGTTAGTCTAGAGTGTCCTTGTCAATCAACCCTTCCCAATACGCACCCGCACAAAGGCCACGGAATTCTGCAATGAATCCGTCTACTAGTGTAGGTGCTATTGGTTTGCACCACACATATTTTAAGCACATTTAAGCACATGGTCTGATATTAAATTAGAAAATGTGATACAAGAACAATGTTTTGAACCCTTGTCGGGTGCTTTGATAACTATGTCCGTGTGTTTCTGTAGTCTAGCTAAAGCTTGTGTCAGGTTAGAGGTCAAGTGCTGCCACTGCTGTTGTTTTAATGCCTTAATGGATTGAGATTTTACTTTGGAAGGTTTTTTTTACTCACCCTGGAATTCTGTACTGGGGAGGGAGAGGAGGGGACGGGGAATCTGGGTCGGTGTCCTGAATCGAGAACTCCTCTTAAGAAGCACCTTCCTCATACAATAACATAAGGTCCCAGAGGGCTCTGAATTCTTGCATGGTAAAGTGTTTTGAACGTTCCGTCAATTCCTTCTCAAGCTTGGCCTGTTGGCTTTCTTGGCCATACATAAATTTGAATGTTAAATTCCAAGCAATACATTTTTAATGGTCTCAAAGACCTTTAGGGACTTCGTTGGGCAGAATCCCAAACCAATATGGAGGGTGGTTTCCTCATCTGGGGCTAGGGGAGTGAGGCGAGGTTAATGAAGTTTAATTGTGTGGGTTCGTGGGAGTTGTGGGGGGGGGGAGGAATTTCACAACAAAGTTGAGATTCCCTTGTTTTTTGGGGTCGGGTGTGGTTGGTATCAATTTGTCCTTTCTGTGCTTTGGTTTGTTTTTTACCCTTCTTATTGTCTGCTGAGGGGTTCCCATCACCAGTGAATGACCTCTTACGTGAGAAACAGTCGATGGACTAGTGTTTTTTTCAACCTGACTAACTCTGTAACTATGTACCATTTCATAGTAAGTCAGCTGCAAAATAAAAAATGAACAAATGAAAGAAGAATGTACAGTATATAGATACTATAGGAAAAAGAATACATTTCTATACCAAAAGTATTAACGCTCCCATTGGGAAAGGGTTTTCTTCAGTATGGATGTTTTTAAAGCTTTAGTTCATGTGTGATCTATCATGCCCAATACAATCCTATTTCAGAAATGTATAAAATGTATATGAACAACAAGTACACCTAAAACAGAAAATGGATAATATGTCTCTATTCAACTATCTGAAAAGTGTAAATTTGCTGTACCTTGCATCATAAAATTTGTGCTGCTCATGCAGTAATGTCATATTCTAATATTGTTTGTTTTTTCTTTTATAGCTTTCCCCATAACATGTTTAAAGATTTACTTTTTTAACAGCTGCTGATTTTTTTTCTAATCCTAACCTTTCTTTGTGGTTATCTCACAGGCCATATCTCTGAATCTTTTGCAGGCTTTGAAATTCCTAGCATAGAGTGAACTTGTGATATAATAGAATTGCAAGATAATTGAAGCATGTAGGTGTAATTCAATGAAGTCAAAATAGCCAGACAACACAGTGTTCAGGGCACATTTAATAATACAAGTTTTCACCTCTAACAAACACTTCTAAAAAGCATAACAAATGCTTTTATAAATGCTGCAACAAACCATTACTTTTGTTTGAAAGACAGAATGCAATGAACTCTTTCAGTACCTAAAATGTTCATAATATGCCAGCTTCATGACATTTAAAAATAAACAAGTATTATGCCAAAGTTTCATATTCTACAATAAGATTTGGAGACACTATTGAAATTCTACAGTATATGTTATAAGAAAGAACAACCTTTTATTTTATTTAGTGGTGAATGATAACCTTATCAGTATGTATTAGAAACGAAAATTGTAATAGCTCTGGTCATTTCATCCCCACGCTATTGGTGAATCACAGTTTTATTGAACAGTTTAATTGCCCCTTTACAGCAGTGTAATGCCGCATACACACGAGCGGACTTTACGGCAAACTTTGTCTGCCGGACTTTTCGACTGACTCTACGAATGACTTTCTGAATGAACGGACTTGCCTACACACGATCAACCAAAGTCCGACGGATTCGTATGTGATGACGTACGACCGGACTAAAACAAGGAAGTTCATAGACAGTAGCCAACAGCTGCCCTAGCGTTGGTTTTTGTCCGTCGGACTAGCATACAGATGAGCGGACTTTTCGACTGGACTCGAGCCCGTCGGACAGATTTGAAACATGTTTCAAATCTAAGTCCGTCAAACTTTTGAGAAAAAAAAGTCCGCTGGAGCCCACACACGATCGAATTATCCGACGGACTCAGGTTCGCCGGACCAAGTATGCCATAAAATCCAATCGTGTGTACGCGGCATAAGACATATGTTGTACATGCGGCATCCAGAAAGTGTGTTTTAATCCTGGGAGCTGCATATACAGTATGTGTTTACCTGTTTGAGCTAGAAGTGCACTCGATTGCATGTTCCCAGTACTGAGCCCAGGCTGCTGGTGCCTCGGGTCTCTTACTAACAGCCGGGACCCCGGGGAGCAGGATTCTGATCACATGATCACTATGATAGCCTCTGATTGTCTATCACAGTGATCATTTATCCTGTAGACCCTCCCTGTGTTGTTTCTCCTGTGTGAAGAAGACAACAACAGATTTTTGCTCTAGCAAGGTTGAATCTTTGCCTCCTCACTAGAGGAGAAGTCTGTTGAAAAAATAAATAATTATTAACTAATTCAGTACTTGATCTAGTTTAATAGGTGTTAATGTCACTGTAGGTGTAAATGTCTGTCAGGTCACCTGAGGCCAGGTGACAGATGCACATCACTGGGGTTAGGAAGGCACTGGTATGGTTGTGGACCCTTCGACTGACTGCTGCGGATGGAACTCTGGGTGGTTCAGGAAAGCAGCTCCACCTGAACACCAACATAGGCCAAACAGGAAGCTAGAGCGTAAGATTCCCCGGGGCCCATATCTAAGAGCCAGCAGGTTTTCACCAGAGATCTAGTATTGGGGATGGATTTGGCTGCAGCTGACTCCAGGTCACGGCCCCCGGGGTCTCTCAGCTCCGACTCATGGACTGGCTCTGGTGGACAGAGCAGAAGCAGCAGTACAGCGTTAAACAGAGGATAGTCGGGAGAACAAGCCAGGGTCGGGCAACTAGCAGACAGGGATGGTCAGGAAGGCACACCAAGATCGGGGTCACTAGTAGGGATGAGCTTCGTGTTCAAGTCGAACCCATGTTCGACTCGAACATCGGCTGTTCGACCGTCCGTCGAATTGCGAACGTTATGGGCCGTTCGCGCCAAATTCGTGTGGCGCGTCACGGCCCATAATTCACTGCGGCATCGCAGTGCATTGCTGGCTGATGATTGGCCAAGCATGCACTATGACCCGCATGCTTGGCCAATCACAGCGCCGTCAGTAGAGAGAGCTGTAATTGGCCAAAGCCAGGGTGGTTTTGGCCAATTATGGCTCAGGGGATTTAGTACACGCCCCACACTATATAAGGCCGCCTGCACGGCGGCCCTGTGTAGTGTGTTCCGGTGTGCTGATAGAGAGAGAGACAGACAGTGTCATTTGATTTGAGAGCTAGATTAGGCTAGATCTGTTCCTGCTCTTTACATTTAGTGCAGTGCGTCCTGCTCACAGTGTTCAGCTAGATCTGTTCCTGCTCTTTACATTTAGTGCAGTGCGTCCTGCTCACAGTGTTCAGCTAGATCCGTTCCTGCTATTTACATTTAGTGCAGTGCGTCCTGCTCACAGTGTTCAGCTAGATCTGTTCCTGCTATTTACATTTAGTGCAGTCAGTGCGTCCTGCTCACAGTGTTCAGCTAGATCTGTTCCTGCTATTTACATTTAGTGCAGTGCGTCCTGCTCACAGTGTTCAGCTAGATCCGTTCCTGCTATTTACATTTAGTGCAGTCAGTGCGTCCTGCTCACAGTGTTCAGCTAGATCCGTTCCTGCTATTTACATTTAGTGCAGTCAGTGCGTCCTGCTCACAGTGTTCAGCTAGATCCGTTCCTGCTATTTACATTTAGTGCAGTGCGTCCTGCTCACAGTGTTCAGCTAGATCCGTTCCTGCTATTTACATTTAGTGCAGTGCGTCCTGCTCACAGTGTTCAGCTAGATCCGTTCCTGCTATTTACATTTAGTGCAGTGCGTCCTGCTCACAGTGTTCAGCTAGATCCGTTCCTGCTATTTACATTTAGTGCAGTCAGTGCGTCCTGCTCACAGTGTTCAGCTAGATCCGTTCCTGCTATTTACATTTAGTGCAGTCAGTGCGTCCTGCTCACAGTGTTCAGCTAGATCCGTTCCTGCTATTTACATTTAGTGCAGTGCGTCCTGCTCACAGTGTTCAGCTAGATCCGTTCCTGCTATTTACATTTAGTGCAGTGCGTCCTGCTCACAGTGTTCAGCTAGATCCGTTCCTGCTATTTACATTTAGTGCAGTGCGTCCTGCTCACAGTGTTCAGCTAGATCCGTTCCTGCTATTTACATTTAGTGCAGTGCGTCCTGCTCACAGTGTTCAGCTAGATCCGTTCCTGCTATTTACATTTAGTGCAGTGCGTCCTGCTCACAGTGTTCAGCTAGATCCGTTCCTGCTATTTACATTTAGTGCAGTCAGTGCGTCCTGCTCACAGTGTTCAGCTAGATCCGTTCCTGCTATTTACATTTAGTGCAGTGCGTCCTGCTCACAGTGTTCAGCTAGATCCGTTCCTGCTATTTACATTTAGTGCAGTGCGTCCTGCTCACAGTGTTCAGCTAGATCCGTTCCTGCTATTTACATTTAGTGCAGTGCGTCCTGCTCACAGTGTTCAGCTAGATCCGTTCCTGCTATTTACATTTAGTGCAGTGCGTCCTGCTCACAGTGTTCAGCTAGATCCGTTCCTGCTATTTACATTTAGTGCAGTGCGTCCTGCTCACAGTGTTCAGCTAGATCCGTTCCTGCTATTTACATTTAGTGCAGTGCGTCCTGCTCACAGTGTTCAGCTAGATCCGTTCCTGCTATTTACATTTAGTGCAGTCAGTGCGTCCTGCTCACAGTGTTCAGCTAGATCCGTTCCTGCTATTTACATTTAGTGCAGTGCGTCCTGCTCACAGTGTTCAGCTAGATCCGTTCCTGCTATTTACATTTAGTGCAGTGCGTCCTGCTCACAGTGTTCAGCTAGATCCGTTCCTGCTATTTACATTTAGTGCAGTGCGTCCTGCTCACAGTGTTCAGCTAGATCCGTTCCTGCTATTTACATTTAGTGCAGTGCGTCCTGCTCACAGTGTTCAGCTAGATCCGTTCCTGCTATTTACATTTAGTGCAGTCAGTGCGTCCTGCTCACAGTGTTCAGCTAGATCCGTTCCTGCTATTTACATTTAGTGCAGTGCGTCCTGCTCACAGTGTTCAGCTAGATCCGTTCCTGCTATTTACATTTAGTGCAGTGCGTCCTGCTCACAGTGTTCAGCTAGATCCGTTCCTGCTATTTACATTTAGTGCAGTCAGTGCGTCCTGCTCACAGTGTTCAGCTAGATCCGTTCCTGCTATTTACATTTAGTGCAGTGCGTCCTGCTCACAGTGTTCAGCTAGATCCGTTCCTGCTATTTACATTTAGTGCAGTGCGTCCTGCTCACAGTGTTCAGCTAGATCCGTTCCTGCTATTTACATTTAGTGCAGTGCGTCCTGCTCACAGTGTTCAGCTAGATCCGTTCCTGCTATTTACATTTAGTGCAGTGCGTCCTGCTCACAGTGTTCAGCTAGATCTGTTCCTGCTATTTACATTTAGTGCAGTGCGTCCTGCTCACAGTGTTCAGCTAGATCTGTTCCTGCTATTTACATTTAGTGCAGTCAGTGCGTCCTGCTCACAGTGTTCAGCTAGATCCGTTCCTGCTATTTACATTTAGTGCAGTGCGTCCTGCTCACAGTGTTCAGCTAGATCTGTTCCTGCTATTTACATTTAGTGCAGTGCGTCCTGCTCACAGTGTTCAGCTAGATCTGTTCCTGCTATTTACATTTAGTGCAGTCAGTGCGTCCTGCTCACAGTGTTCAGCTAGATCCGTTCCTGCTATTTACATTTAGTGCAGTGCGTCCTGCTCACAGTGTTCAGCTAGATCTGTTCCTGCTATTTACATTTAGTGCAGTCAGTGCGTCCTGCTCACAGTGTTCAGCTAGATCCGTTCCTGCTATTTACATTTAGTGCAGTGCGTCCTGCTCACAGTGTTCAGCTAGATCTGTTCCTGCTATTTACATTTAGTGCAGTGCGTCCTGCTCACAGTGTTCAGCTAGATCCGTTCCTGCTATTTACATTTAGTGCAGTCAGTGCGTCCTGCTCACAGTGTTCAGCTAGATCCGTTCCTGCTATTTACATTTAGTGCAGTGCGTCCTGCTCACAGTGTTCAGCTAGATCCGTTCCTGTTATCTTCCTACTGACAGGCAGGCTTGTCTGGTTACAGTATATAAAGCTACCTGAAGAAAATTACAGGTGTTCTATCCCAGCTTAGTGCAGCTACAGGCCATTAGTATGTCTGGAAGGCCAAGAAGGAGAGGCAGACAGTCACAAGCCAATAAGAGAGGGCAAGCAGGCTCTGTGTCTAGTGCTGGTCGTGGAGACGGTGCATCCTCATCAGCACGTGGCCATGGGACACGCTTGGCCTTTTTTTCGGCAGCTGGCCGTGTTGAGCCGCAACATGCAGAAAACTTGGGCAGGGCGCTGCAGTCTCTGCGCGTTATTCAAAAAGTTCTTTGGTGTGGGCCTTTTTTGAGACGAGTGCATCAGATCGCACCGCTGCTATTTGCAACATATGTCTCAAGCGTATCTCGCGTGGCCAAAACATCTCCCGCTTGGGTACCACATGCTTGACCAGACATATGTTGACCTGCCATGCAGTTCGTTGGCAAGCATATCTAAAAGACCCACACCAAAGAACAAAGAGGATCTCTCCTTGCTCCTCATCAGCTGAGATTTCCAACCCCACTAGACCTTCAGTCCTCTCTGAGACCTGCAGTGAGAGGAATGAAGGTGTAGAATTAGGTGTGTCACAGCCAAGTACTTGTGGGCAATCTGCTTTTGGTACACCGACGCCAGATTGTACCAGGCAAATTTCCCTGCCCCAGCTGCTGCACCGCCGAAAGAAGTTTGCTCCCAGCCATCCACATGCCCAGCGGTTGAATGCTAGCTTGGCAAAATTGCTAGCACTTCAACTGCTGCCTTTTCAGTTGGTAGACTCTGCCCCCTTCCGTGAGTTTGTGGAATGTGCGGTTCCTCAGTGGCAGGTACCCAAACGCCACTTTTTCTCACGGAAGGCGATTCCAGCTCTCTACCGGCATGTGGAAGGCAATGTCCATGCCTCGCTGGACAGGGCGGTCAGCGGTAAGGTGCATATTACCGCTGACTCATGGTCCAGCAGGCATGGACAGGGACGTTACTTAAGTTTCACGGCGCATTGGGTGACTCTGCTGGCAGCTGGGAAGGATGCAGGACAAGGTGCAGTAGTGTTGGAGGTTGTTCCGCCACCACGCCTCCAAAATGCTGATTGTGACACACCTCTCTCCTCCACCCCCTCCTCTTCTTCTTCCTCCATGGCCTCTTCCTCGGAACCAGCGGTGCTCCGTAGGCGTTCAAGGGGCTACGCAAGTACGCAGGCCAAAAGATGCCATGCGGTGCTTGAGCTGGTGTGCTTGGGGGACAGGAGCCACACTGGGGCAGAGGTTCTGTCAGCTCTGCAGGGGCAGGTTCAGAGGTGGTTGACGCCACGCCAACTTAAGGCAGGAATGGTGGTTTGCGACAATGGCACCAACCTCCTCTCTGCCCTCCGACAGGGACAACTGACCCATGTGCCCTGTTTGGCTCACGTCCTTAACTTGGTGGTGCAGCGGTTCTTGGGCAGGTACCCGGGCTTACAGGATGTCCTGAGGCAGGCCAGGAAAGTCTGTGTGCATTTCCGCCGGTCATATAATGCCAGTGCTCGGCTGACGGACCTCCAAAAGGAGTTTAACCTGCCCAAGAACCGCCTAATCTGTGACATGCCCACCAGGTGGAACTCGACATTGGCCATGCTGCAGCGGCTGCACACGCAGCAGAGGGCCATAAATGAGTACCTGTGCGACTATGGCACCAGGACAGGGTCAGGGGACCTTGGTTTTTTTTCCCCACGCCAGTGGGCCATGATCAGGGATGCATGCACTGTCCTGTCACCATTCGAGGAGGCCACGAGGATGGTGAGCACTGACAGTGCATGCATCAGTGACACTGTCCCCCTTGTCCACCTGTTGGAGCACACGCTGCGTGGAATAATGGACAGGGCACTTGAGGCAGAACAGAGGCAGGAAGAGGAGGACTTCCTTAGCTCTCAAGGCCCCCTTTATCCAGACAGTGTTCCTGCGTGCCCGCCGATCACACAGGAAGAGGACGAGGAGGAGGAGGAGGAGGAGGAGGAAGATTGTGTCAGTATGGAGGTGGAGCCTGGCACTCAGCATCAGCAGTCTTTAAGGGATCAGTCCCAAGGAACACATGGACTTGTACGTGGCTGGGAGGAGGTGGCTGCGGACGTTGTTGTCCTTAGTGACCCAGAGGACTCCGGACCGAATGCCTCAGCAAACCTACGCTGCATGGCCTCCCTGATCCTGCAAAGCCTGCGTAAGGATCCTCGTATTCGTGGTATCAAGGAGAAGGACCAATACTGGCTGGCAACCCTCCTTGATCCACGTTACAAGGGTAAGGTTGCGGACCTTATCTTGCCATCGCAGAGGGAGCAGAGGATGAAACATCTTCGGGAGGCCTTGCAGAAAGGTCTGTGCAACGCGTTCCCAGAGACTGGGAGGTTACAAACTCCTGTTTCTGGACAACGTGTTGCTGAGGCTTCGGTCAGTCAAAGAAGGAGCGGTGGAGAAGGTGGCCGTCTGACCGATGCGTTCAGACAATTTTTTGGTCCGCAGCCCCAAGGTATGATCGGTTCCAGCAACCATCGCCAGCGTCTGTTTTACATGGTGCAGGAATACCTAGGGGCAAGATCAGACTTGGACACCTTTCCCACCGAAAATCCTCTGGGTTACTGGGTCTTGAGGATGGATCACTGGCCAGAGCTTGCACAGTATGCAATTGAGCTACTGGCCTGTCCTGCATCCAGCGTTCTTTCGGAACGCACATTCAGTGCTGCTGGAGGCGTGGTAACCGATCACAGGGTGCGTCTGTCCACTGACTCGGTCGATCGGCTGACCTTCATAAAAATGAATCAGTCTTGGATCACCACCAGCTACCAAGCACCTGATGCTGATGTAACTGAATAATTTTTTTCAGATCCCTTCAAAGACTGCCTATGCTGATGCTGAGTGACTATCCCTGAGTAATTATCCTCTTCCTCCTCAATCATCACGCTGATAGCTTGTAAGAACATTTTTGGTTCTGGGCGCCACCACCAGTGCCTAAGGCACAATTTTTCAGCCCCTGTATAACAGGGGCGTGTAATTACAATTTTTGATGTAATACTTTGCAGCAGGGCTCGTTCCTGCATTCCAACTAGAGTGTCTGTGAGGGGTTGCAGTGTTGTGGCACCAGCACCAGTGCCTAAGGCCCAATTTTTCTGCCCCTGTCTAACAGGGGCGTGTAATTACAATTTTTGATGCAATACTTTGCAGCAGGGCTCGTTCCTGCGTTCCAACTAGAGTGTCTGTGAGGGGTTGCAGTGTTGTGGCACCAGCACCAGTGCCTAAGGCCCAATTTTTCTGCCCCTGTCTAACAGGGGCGTGTAATTACAATTTTTGATGCAATACTTTGCAGCAGGGTTCGTTCCTGCGTTCCAACTAGAGTGTCTGTGAGGGGTTGCAGTGTTGTGGCACCAGCACCAGTGCCTAAGGCCTAATTTTTCAGCTCCTGTTCAACAGGGGCATGTAATTACAATTCTTGATCTAATATTTCACAGCAGGGCCCTGTGAGGGCTTACAGTGTTTTGGCCACAGCAACACCTAAGGCCCAAATTTCTGCTGAGTATATAGGGCAGGACCCTACTTTCAAACATCTAACTTACAAACGACTCCTACTTGCAAACGGAAGGAGACAACAGGAAGTGAGATGAAATCTACCCCTAGGAAGGGAAATTCTCTCATGTAAGAGTTAATATGGGAAAACAATTTCTCCTTTCCACTGATGCTTTCCAATCCTTGTTCCACAAAAAAACCCAAATTTTCAAAAAACATTTTTCATTGGGACAAAAAAGTGAGGTGAAATCTTCTGAAGAGGAGGAAAGACGCAAAACAAATGTCACAGGGGTGATAACCCTTCCCTATGTTTTCCAAAAAGCTTAGAAAAGATTTTTTGGCTGGAGCTAAACACGTTAAAAATGTTCAAAATTACAAACAGATTCTACTTAACAACAAACCTACAGTCCCTGTCTTGTTTGCACCGCCTGTATACTGCTGTTCAGAGTATATAGGGACCTTTCCTTATTTTAATTTGGGTGCGGGGTTCCCCTTAATATCCATACAAGACCCAAAGGGCCTGGTAATGGACTGGGGGGTACCCATGCCGTTTGTCTCACTGATTTTCATCCATATTGCCAGGACCCGACATGACATTAAACCCGCAAGCAGTTTTAAATGAGATTTTTTCCTTTAAAAATGACATTTGGTGCAGGGACTGTTCTAAACATGGGAAACACGCGTCACTTTACAGGCATACTATAGACACCCCCCAGGTACGATATTTAAAGGAATATTTCACTTTTTTTTTTTTACTTTAAGCATCATTAAAATCACTGCTCCCGAAAAAACGGCCGTTTTTAAAAGTTTTTTTTGCATTGATACATGTCCCCTGGGGTAGGACCCGGGTCCCCACACCCTTTTTAGGACAATACCATGCAAATTAGCCTTTAAAATGAGCACTTTTGATTTTGAACGTTCGAGTCCCATAGACGTCAATGGGGTTCTAACGTTCGTGCGAACTTGCGGTCCGTTCGCGGGTTCTGGTGCGAACCGAACCGGGGGGTGTTCGGCTCATCCCTAGTCACTAGCAGACAGAAATGGTCAACGCACGCCAAGGTCGGTACACAGAAGTCAGAGATAGACATACAACAGGACACGACACCAGAAGCCTAAACACAAACTTTGCTCGGCAAGGCTGGCTTGCAGTGCGCATGGTTAGTGTTTCCTGTTGAGAGGCTGGGGTGGAGCCATGCTGAGAGCTCATACTTAAACGCTCATGTGTGGGGGCATGCTCTCTAGAGCTGAGACACAGACCTGAGAGTTAAGCAGACAGTCAGAGCATAAAATATTACTGCAGATTTATGACAATGTCAGTGTAGGTAGCAGTGTTTGTGGCAGTGTGTCAGTGTCCGTGTTGGTGTGTCAGTTACAGTTAGTGCCAGTGTCAGTTAGAGGCAGTGTAATGCCGCGTACACACGGTCGGACTTTCTATCCTACTTGGTCCGGCACACTTTCCGACGGACTTTGTCCGCCAGGTGCGCCGGACTTTAAAACGGACGGACTTGCCCACACATGCCGGGACTTTCTGGCGGGCTAAGTCCGCCCGTCTTTCCGACGGACTTTCGCCGGAGTTCCGGCGGACTTTCAGAATGAACGGACTTGCCCACACACGGACAAGTCCGTTCATTTTGAACGTGACTCAGGTGCGACGGGACTAGAAAAGGATGTCTATCTTGCCGCTTTTATCGGCGAGATTGACACCTTGCGAGCCCCGTCGCGTGGCATACCAGGCCCTTAGGTCTGGTATGGATTATAAAGGGGAACCCCCCTACGCCGAAAAAACGGCGTGGGGTCCCCCCTAAAATCCATACCAGACCCCAATCCGAGCACGCAGCCTGGCCGGTCAGGAAAGGGGGTGGGGACGAGCGAGCGCCCCCCCCCCCTCCTGAACCGTACCAGGCCGCATGCCCTCAACATGGGGGGTGGGTGCTTTGGGGGAGGGGGGCGCCCTGCAGGGGCCCCCCCACCCCAAAGCACCTTGTCCCCATGTTGATGAGGACAAGGGCCTCTTCCCGACAACCCTGGCCGTTGGTTGTCGGGGTCTGCGGGCGGGGGCTTATCGGAATCTGGGAGCCCCCTTTAATAAGGGGGCCCCCAGATCCCGGCCCCCCACCCTATGTGAATGAGTATGGGGTACATGGTACCCCTACCCATTCACCTAGTGAAAAAGTGTAAGTAATAAAACACACTACACAGGTTTTAAAAATATTTTATTAAACAGCTCCGGGGGGGGGGGATCTTCCTCCGGCTTCGGGGGTCTTCTTCTGGCTTCGGGGGGTCCCTCCGCTTCATCTTCTCCCGACGTCCGGTTGGTTCTTCTCCGCTCTCTTGTCCCGGTGTTCCAGTTCTTCGGCCGGCTCCTCTGCTGTCTTCAGGTAGCTCTCTTGCCAGCAGAGGTCCGGACTTCTGGGCTTCTTGTCTTCTCTTCTCCAGATGTTGACACGACGCTCTCTCCGGCTGGACTGCTCTCCGAGGGCTGCGTTGTGACTTATATAGGCGGAGACCCTGCCCCCTTTTGATGCCACAGTCCCTGGGCATGCTGGGACTGTGACGTTTTAGGGGGCGTGGTCAACATCACCCAGTGACCACGCCCCCTAAAACGTCACAGTCCCAGCATGCCCAGGGACTGTGACATCAAAAGGGGGCGGGGTCTCCGCCTATATAAGTCACAACGCAGCCCTCGGAGAGCAGTCCAGCCGGAGAGAGCGTCGTGTCAACATCTGGAGAAGAGAAGACAAGAAGCCCAGAAGTCCGGACCTCTGCTGGCAAGAGAGCTACCTGAAGACAGCAGAGGAGCCGGCCGAAGAACTGGAACACCGGGACAAGAGAGCGGAGAAGAACCAACCGGACGTCGGGAGAAGATGAAGCGGAGGGACCCCCGAAGCCAGAAGAACACCCCCGAAGCCGGAGGAAGATCCCCCCCCCGGAGCTGTTTAATAAAATATTTTTAAAACCTGTGTAGTGTGTTTTATTACTTACACTTTTTCACTAGGTGAATGGGTAGGGGTACCATGTACCCCATACTCATTCACATAGGGTGGGGGGCCGGGATCTGGGGGCCCCCTTATTAAAGGGGGCTCCCAGATTCCGATAAGCCCCCGCCCGCAGACCCCGACAACCAACGGCCAGGGTTGTCGGGAAGAGGCCCTTGTCCTCATCAACATGGGGACAAGGTGCTTTGGGGTGGGGGGGCCCCTGCAGGGCGCCCCCCTCCCCCAAAGCACCCACCCCCCATGTTGAGGGCATGCGGCCTGGTACGGTTCAGGAGGGGGGGGGCGCTCGCTCGTCCCCACCCCCTTTCCTGACCGGCCAGGCTGCGTGCTCGGATTGGGGTCTGGTATGGATTTTAGGGGGGACCCCACGCCGTTTTTTCGGCGTAGGGGGGTTCCCCTTTATAATCCATATAAGACCTAAGGGCCTGGTATGCCCCGCGCTCGCCGCAAAAGGAAAATTTGTTTTTCCTTTTGCAGCGAGCGCGAGATGCAATACCCTGCCCTCGTGTCGTATCTGGTCCGTCGGACCAGCATACACACGAGCGGGCTTTCCGTCGGACCAGCACACACACGAGCGGACTTTCCGCCCGAAACTGAGTCCGGCGGAAAGATTTAAAACTTTATTCAAATCTAGGTCCGGCGGGCTTTTGGGAAAAAGTCCGCCGGAAAAGTCCGCCGGCGCCCACACACGGGCGGATTGTCCGGCACACTCTGGTCTGCCGGACCAAGTATGCCGGAAAGTCCGACCGTGTGTACGCGGCATAAGTGTGAGTTTTTGTTTTGGTGATATACTTTTCATTAAAGTAACATTTTTGCACATGACATTTAAATTTCACTGTTGAATAAATCTTTTAAATTAAAGAATTAGAAGAGATGAGATGATTATTGCTATCGCCTGATAAAGTAGTGCTTTTAGGCTCGGTTCACACTGGGGTGACCTGTCAGGTGACTTAGTCCCCTGGCAAGCCGCGCCCCATTTAGTGCAATGGAAACATTTTAAATGGAGCGACTCAGGTCATTCCAACTTAGATAAAGTTTTCTGCACTGCTTGGGGGTGACTTCAGAGTGAGTTGCATTGACTTCTGTTAAAGAAGTTGTTTGCAAGCCGCAATGAAGTTGGGCGACTTTGAACCGTGACTTAGTAGTTTCAAAATGTTGTTGCTTACATGTGATCAATAAATAGCTTTAGCTAAGCATTAGGGTGTGCCAGTAACACACTCTTCGACTGGCCTGATATAAGATGAAACACTTCCTCACTGTCACTGCAGCACTCCATGACAGTTGGTCATGTAGCTGTTTGAATCTCTCTGCCTTTGAGAAACTTTGTTTCCCAGAGACAGGAAATTAGAAAAAATACCCCCACACTGAGGGTAATTTCCACCTTTAATAAGAAGAACAAGTGGGTCTACCTTACTCCTGTTCATGGGACAACCATAATATTTCTTTTGATTTTTTTCAACAAAAATCCAAACCCATACAAATCAGACCCAACATGGTTTTAACGTACCACTAGAGATGAGCCAATGGTTCAGTCTAAACCTTTGTTGTTTGGGCATTTGGCAAAATGCCCAAACGTTTGCCCATTCAGCCCCCTGTTTTGGCAGGAGCCAAAAATCCTATATAGAAGCGGTATTTCTACTGCTTCTATATATGATAGTATCATACTACCACTGGTTTCTAAGGAAGCAGTGGGTGTGGGTGACCTAGGAACCGCTGATATCACTGGGATATCACTAGAATCCCTGGCCATGTAACCAAAAGGGCAGTGATAGCAGTGACATCATTGACTATGTTTGGTCAATGATGTCACTACTACCCCCTCCCCATCCTTTTTATAGCTAATGACAGCTTGGTGAGTCAGTGAGAGTCAGGCATTGTGTTTGATTATGCATTTACAATGAGGGATTTTTTGTGGATTTTTTTTTTTTTTTATAAAGGTCTTGTCAAACATGTGTATATATATATACTATATTACCAAAGGTATTGGGATGCCTGCCGTGACGCACATGGACTTTAATGGCATCCCAGTTTTAGTCTGTAGGGTTCAATATTGCACAAACGATGAGCAAGTGTGGGGTGGAGGAACTTGACTGCCCTGCACAGAGTCCTGACCTCAACCTAAACCTTTGGGATGTATTAGAGCAGAGACTGCGAGCCAGGCCTTCTCATCCAACATTAGTGCCTGACCTCACAAATGCGCTTTTGGAAGAATGGTCAAACATTCCCATAGACACACTCCTAAACCTTGTGGATAGCCTTCCCAGAAGAGTTGAAGCTGTTAAAGCTGCAAAAGGTGGGCCAACTCAATATTGAACCCTAAAAAATTAGACTGGGATGCCAAATACTTTTGGTAATATAGTGTTTATTTCTAGGTGACTTTTTTTGTGAATGAGCAAGGTGCCCCCTTAAAATCCATACCAGAGTATTAAGGGTTTTGATTTACTACAACTGGAGAGTGCAACATCTGGTGCAGCTCTGCACAGACACGAATCAGCTTCCAGATTTTTTTGCCAAAGCTTAATTGAACAAGCTGAAGTTAGAAGCTGATTACCTACCATGCACAGCTGCACCAGATTTTGAACAAGGAAGAAAGGCACCTCTAATGCCCCGTACACACGGTCGGACTTTGTTCGGACATTCCGACAACAAAATCCTAGGGTTTTTTCCGACGGATGTTGGCTCAAACTTGTCTTGCATACACACGATCACACAAAGTTGTCGGAAAATCTGATCGTTCTAAACGCGGTGACGTAAAACACGTACGTCGGGACTATAAACGCGGCAGTGGCCAATAGCTTTCATCCCTTTATTTATTCTGAGCATGCGTGGCACCTTGTCCGTCGGATTTGTGTACACACGATCGGAATTTCCGACAACGCATTTTGTTGTCGGAAAATTTTATATCCTGCTCTCAAACTTTGTGGGTCGGAAAATCCGATGGAAAATGTGTGATGGAGCCTACACACGGTCGGAATTTCCAACAACAAGGTCCTATCACACATTTTCCGTTGGAAAATCCGACCGTGTGTACGGGGCATAAGGGTCGGTTCACACTACAACGACTTGGGATCCGACTTGTCAGCCCTCAAGTCGCCTCAAGTCGCTTGACATTGGGAATTGCATTATAGTCAATGAGAGCCGTCTTAACCGGTTCCCGACCGGCGCACGCAGAATGGCAAGGCTGGGAAATGGGCGTACCCGTACATCCCTTTGTATTTGCCGCCGTGCCATTGCATGCACGTCGGCCGGGAGCTCCATGAGTCAGGTCGCGGGTCCTGCGGACTCGATTGCCGCGGCGTTACCCGCGATCGCCTCATGGAGAGGATGAATGGGAGATGCTAATATAAAAGTGTCAATAAAAAAACACTGCACAGGTTTTTTAAAGTAATTTATTAGGCAGCTCCGGGGTCTTCTTCCGACTTCGGTGGTCTCTTCCTACTTCTCTCCTCTCTCTGGCCTCTTCTCACACTCTCCAGCCTCTTCTCCCGGTGTCCGGTTCTTCTGCCGGGCTCCTCTGCTATCTTCTGCTGCTCTTTTGCTAGCGGTGGCCCGGTCTTCTGCGTCATCTTCTTCTCTCTTCTCTTCTTCCGATGTTGACACAACGATCTCTCTACCGATGTAATGCTGTGTGGACGGTGCGTAATGACTTCTATAGGCATGGGGTGGGGTCATCGGGTGATGTCATCTGGTGACCCCACCCTCTTATGATGTCACAGTCCCAGCATGCATGTCCCAGTCCCATTATGTGTGTTATGGCAATTGCGCTCCTTTGTCAAGTATAGCAACTGGGATAGACGGCCAACCTTCTGGAGCATAAGGAGGGGCTAAAACTCATATGATTAAAGCAATTTTGTAAAGAAGATACTGGGTAATGGGAAATTTCATACTGAAACTAAAAATATGCATATACATACAATAGAATATATATAAAATATACACATTACATTAAATCTTTCCAGAGAAGAAATAAAAATAAAAAGCAGCAAACAAGCAGCAATGGAAAATTCTTATGTATGATATTAAAATAGGTCTGTATATATAAATCTCGGATGTAATATCAGTTACAATAAGAAATAAATATCGATTGGTAGCTAGATTGATGTAACACATTAAATGAAAATAAGGTTAAAAATAAAAAATGATGAATGATTTTATTTTATTTTCATTTTTAACTTTATTTTTAAATTTATTTTTTACCTTATTTTCATTTAATTTGTTAAATCAATCTAGCTACCAATCAATATTTATTTCTTATTGTAACTGATATTACATCAGAGATTTATATATTTATTTTTATTTCTTCTCAGGAAAGATTAAATGTAATGTGTATATTTTATATACTGTATATTCTATTGTATGTATAATTTAGTTTCAATAAGATATGTCCCATTACCTAATCCCCAGTATCTTCTTTACATAATTGCTTTAAGCATATTAGTTTTGGCCCCTCCCCCTGTTGTGCTACAAAAGATTGCCCATCATTCCCAGTTACTATGCTTGACAAAGGAGCACAGCTGTAACACACGCAGCTCGCATGCTCAGAAACGCGTAGCACTCTGGTGATGTCATCCCTCCTCGCCACTAGGGATGAGCCGAACACCCCCCTGTTCGGTTCGCACCAGAACATGCGAACAGGAAAAAAGTTTGTTCGAACACGCGAACACCGTTAAAGTCTATGGGACACGAACATGAATAATCAAAAGTGCTAATTTTAAAGGCTTATATGCAAGTTATTGTCATAAAAAGTGTTTGGGGACCTGGATCCTGCCCCAGGGGGCATGGATCAATGCAAAAAAAAGTTTTAAAAATGGCCGCTTTTTCAGGAGCAGTGATTTTAATAATGCGTAAAGTCAAACAATAAAAGTGTAATATCCCTTTAAATTTTGTAGCTGGGGGGTCTCTATAGTATGCCTGTAAAGGGGCGCATGTTTCCCGTGCTTAGAACAGTCTTACAGCAAAATGACATTTCGAAGGAAAAAAAGTCATTTAAAACTACTCGCGGCTACTGCATTGCCGGTCCGACAATACACATAGAAGTTCATTGATAAAAACGGTATGGGAATTCCCCACAGGGGAACCCCGAACCAAAATTTAAAAAAAAATGACGTGGGGGTCCCCCTAAATTCCATACCAGACTCTTATCCAAGCACGCAACCTGGCAGGCCGCAGGATAAGAGGGGGGACGAGAGAGTGCCCCCCCTCCTGAACCGTACCAGGCCACATGCCCTCAACATTGGGAGGGTGCTTTGGGGTAGCCTCCAAAACACCTTGTCCCCATGTTGATGAGGACAAGGGTCTCATCCCCACAACCCTGGCCGGTGGTTGTGGGGGTCTGCGGGTGGGGGGCTTATCGGAATCTGGAAGCCCCCTTTAACAAGGGGACCCCCAGATCCCAGCCCTGCCCCCTGTGTGAAATGGTAAGGGGGTACTTGTACCCCTACCATTTCACTAAAAAACTGTCAAAAATGTTAAAAATGACAAGAGACAGTTTTTGACAATTCCTTTATTTAAATGCTTCTTCTTTCTTCTTTCTTCTTTCTTCTTTCTTCTTTCTTCTTTCTTCTTTCTTCTATCTTCCTTCATCTTCTTCTTCTGGTTCTTCTGGCTCTTCTGGTTCTTCCTCCGGCGTTCTCGTCCAGCATCTCCTCCGCGGTGTCTTCTATTTTCTTCTCCTCGGGCTGCTCCGCACCCATGGCATGGGGGGAGGCTCCTGCTCTTCTCTTCATCTTCTTCTTCATCTTCTTCCCTTCTTCTTTTCTTCTCTTCTTCTCTTCTTCTCTTCTTCATTTTCTTCTCCGGACCGCTCCGCATCCATGCTGGCATGGAGGGAGGCTCCCGCTGTGTGACGGCGTCTCCTCGTCTGACGGTTCTTAAATAATGGGGGGCGGGGCTACCCAGTGACCCCGCCCCCCTCTGATGCACGGTGACTTGACGGGACTTCCCTGTGACGTCACGGTGAATGCCACAGGGAAGTCCCGTCATGTCCCGTGCATCAGAGGGGGGTGGGGTCACCGGGTGGCCCCACCCCCTGTTATTTAAGAACTGTCAGATGAGGAGATGCCGTCACACAGCGGGAGCCTCCCTCCATGCCAGCATGGATGCGGAGCGGCCCAGAGAAGAAAATGAAGAAGAGAAGAAGAGAAGAAAAGAAGAAGAGAATAAGATGAAGAAGAAGATGAAGAAGATGAAGAGAAGAGCGGGAGCCTCCTCCCATGCCATGGGTGCGGAGCGGCCCGAGGAGAAGAAGATAGAAGACACTGCGGAGGAGATGCTGGACGAGAACGCCGGAGGAAGAACCAGAAGAACCAGAAGAAGAAGACGATGAAGGAAGATAGAAGAAAGAAGCATTTAAATAAAGGAATTGTCAAAAACTGTCTCTTGTCATAAGTACCCCCTTACCATTTCACACAGGGGGGCCGGGATCTGGGGGTCCCCTTGTTAAAGGGGGCTTCCAGATTCCGATAAGCCCCCCGCCCGCAGACCCCCACAACCACCGGCCAGGGTTGTGGGGATGAGGCCCTTGTCCCCATCAACATGGGGACAAGGTGTTTTGGGGGGCATGTGGCCTGGTACGGTTCAGGAGGGGGGGCGCACTCTCGTCCCCCCTCTTTTCCTGTGGCCTGCCAGGTTGCGTGCTTGGATAGGGGTCTGGTATGGATTTTTGGGGGGACCCCACGTCATTTTTTTAAAAAAATTTGGCCGGGGTTCCCCTTAATATCCATACCAGACCTGAAGGGCCTGGTATGGAATTTAGGGGGACCCCCACGTCATTTTTTTTTTTAAATTTTGGTTCGGGGTTCCCCTGTGGGGAATTCCCATGCCGTTTTTATCAATGAACTTTTATGTGTATTGTCGGACAGCAATGCAATAGCCGCGAGTAGTTTTAACCAGTTGCCGACCGCCGCACGATGATGTACGTCGACAGAGTGGCACGGGCAGGCAAAAAGGCTTACAGGTACGTCCTTGCCTGCCCGCGGGTGGGGGGTCCGATCGGACCCCCCCCGGTGCCAGCGGCGGTCGGATCCAGGTCAGGGTCGATCAAAGGTGAGGGGGAGGCCACTCATTCGTGGCTCCCCCCTCGCGATCGCTCCTGGCCAATGACAGGCTTCCTCGGCTTCTGTGAATGTAAACAGAAGCGGAGGAAGTGATGTCATCTCTCCTCGAGCCGGTCTTTTCGTCCCGGCGCAGAGGAGAGAAGACATCCAAGTAAGTGCACCAACACTACACTAACAGTAGAACACGCAGGCACACTTGTCACCCCCCTGTCACCCCCCAGTCACCCCCTGATCACCCCCCTGTACCCCCTGTCACTCTGACACCAATAGCAGTTTTTTTTTTTCTGATTTATTGCATTGGTGTCAGTTTGTGTCAGTTACAAGTGTTAGGGCAGTTAGGTTAGCCCCCTTTAGGTCTAGGGTACCCCCCTTTAGGTCCAGGGTACCCCCCTAACCCCCCTAATAAAGTTTTAACCCCGTGATCACCCCCCGTCGCCAGTGTCACTAAGCGATCGTTTTTCTGATCGCTGTATTAGTGACACAGGTGACGCTAGTTAGGGAGGTAAGTATATAGGTTTGCTGTCAGTGTTTTATAGCGACAGGGACCCCCATATACTACCTACCAAATGTTTTAACCCCTTGATTGCCCCCTAGTTAACCCTTTCACCAGTGATCACCATATAATTGTTACGGGTGACGCTGGTTAGTTGTTTTTTTTTTGTAGTTTATTACAGTTTTAGGGCACCCGCCTTTTGTTACCTTATAAAGGTTTAACCCCCTAATTGCCCGGCGGTGATAGAAGTTAAGTTTTTAGGATCAGATAAGGTCTGCGTCGCCCCAGGCAGCGTCAGGTTAGCGCTAGTACCGCTAACACCCACGCACGCAGCATACACCTCCCTTAGTGCTATAGTATCTGAACGGATCAATATCTGATCTGATCAGATCTATACTCCTCAGCAGTTTAGGGTCCCCCAAAAAAAACGTAGTGTTAGCGGGATCAGCCCAGATACCTGCTAGCACCTGCAGTTTGCCCCTCGGCCCAGCCCAGCCCAGCCCACCCAAGTGCAGTATCGATCGATAACTGTCACAAAACACTAAGCACACATAACTGCAGCGTTCGCAGAGTCAGGCCTGATCCCTGCGATCGCTAACAGTTTTTTGGTAGCGCTTTGAATCAGTCGCTGACAGTCAGGAGCTTTTTTGCCTGTGAGTCTCACTAGTGTACCCCTAAATTTAGAGCCCAAAATGGCAAATCGAAGGTACACTAGGGAAGAGGCCTACACGTTTCTGAGCATGACAGATAGTGAAGAGGAAGTCACTCATCTGTCAAGTTCAAGCTCAGAATACGATCCTGTAGAGGACAGCGGCTCCATGACAGATAGCTCTGACGACGGAGTTGTGGTCCCTGCTAGGGTCAGGCGTACCAGACCCCAAACTTCTTCTTCTGTCCTTAAAGTGCAAGAACCGCAGGTCCCTCGTATGGAGCAGAGAAGTACTAGCGCCGCTATTCCTTCTGGTGAACTGGCAAGCACCAGCGGCCTAGTACACCCTGGTCGTACATCCAGCACTGCAGTATCACGTGGTGACGTGGCGAGTCCCATAAGTGCAGTTCAAGCTGGTGAGGTGGCAAGCACTAGTAGTGTCTCGCTGCCACCAAGAAGACGAACACAGGCCCGTCGTGCCCATAGTGCCCTTCCTGCTGCATTCGCCAATCCGAATTGGGTACCCACCACTTCTGCAGCACCCGTACTTCCCCCTTTCACTGGCCAACCTGGAATTCAGGTGGAAACAGTTGACTTTATGCCACTGGATTTTTATTCACTGTTTTTCACCGAAGATCTCTATAGATCTATTGTGGACCAAAGCAATTTATACGCTGGTCAACACATTGCCGCTAATCTCCACTCCTCCCTTGCCAGAGATTGGAGACCAATTACGGTCTCCGAATTTAAGATCTTTCTGGGCCTTTCCCTCAACATGGGCATAACCAAAAAGAGTGAGTTGCGGTCATATTGGTCCACTGACCCAATTCACCATATGCCCGTGTTCTCTGCTTCAATGGCCAGGGCACAATACGAGCAGATTTTGCGGTTCATGCACTTCAACGACAATGAACTCTGTCGTCCTCGTGGAGACCCTGCATACGATCGGCTCTACAAAATTCGGCCCCTCGTAAACCACTTCAACCAACGTTTTGCAGACTTGTTTACTCCCCATCAAGTTGTCTGCGTTGATGAGTCCCTGATTAGGTTTTCTGGCCGCTTGTCCTTCAAACAGTACCTTCCCAGCAAGCGTGCCAGATACGGGGTCAAGATGTATAAGCTCTGTGACAGGGCCACAGGCTATACATGTAGTTTTATGGTTTACGAGGGCAAAGATAGTCACATAGAGCCGACAAACTGCCCTGACTACATAGGAAGCGCTGGCAAGATAGTGTGGGACTTGGTGTCACCCTTATTCAGAAAGGGGTACCACTTGTACGTGGACAATTATTATACGAGCGTGCCACTTTTTAGTCACCTTTTTGATCATCAAATTGGAGCATGTGGCACCGTGCGACCTAATCACCGGGGCTTTCCCCAGCGGCTTGTAGAGTCTCGTCTTAGGCTGGGGGAGAGAGCCTGCTTGAAGTATAATAATGCGCTCGCTATGAAGTGGAGGGATAAGAAGAATGTTTTCGTTCTCACCTCCCTTCATGCAGACACGACGGCCCAAATTACTACGGCGACTGGTGTTGTGGAGAAACCCCTCTGTGTCCACGAATATAACCTTAATATGGGAGGGGTGGACCTCAACGACCAGTTGTTGGCACCGTACCTAGTTGCCCGTAAGGCCAGATGCTGGTACAAAAAAGTGTCTGTTTATTTATTTCAAGCTTCAGGACGGACTGGATCCTTCCTTAAATTCCAGGAAGAGATCGTCAGAGCCCTTCTGTTTCCTTCCCAATCCAAATGCAGTAGGCCGGCTGCATGAGAGGCATTTTCCTTATGTCCTCCAGAGTACCCCTACCCAACGAGCCCCCCAAAGAAAATGTTGTGTCTGCAGAAAGCGCGGATTTAGGCGTGACACCCGGTATTATTGTCCCTCCTGTCCTGGCAATCCTGGTCTTTGCATTGGTGAATGTTTTGAACGCAACCATAAACTAGTTGAGTTTTAGCGTAGGGTACAGCACTGCACAGACTAGGACACACTTTCACAGGGTCTCCCAAGATGCCATCGCATTTTGAGAGACCCAAACCTGGAACCGTTACAGTTTTAAAAGTTACAGTTATAAAAAAAAATGTAAAAAAAACAAAAAAAAGTAAAAAAAAAAAATAAATACACAAAAAAAATATAAAATAAAAAAAAACAAAAATAATTGTCGTTTTATTGTTCTCTCTCTCTCTATTTTCTCTCTATTGTTCTGCTCTTTTTTACTGTATTCTATTCTGCAATGTTTTATTGTTATGTTTTATCATGTTTGCTTTTCAGGTATGTAATTTTTTTATAGTTTACTGTGTTTTAAACATTTTTTTGTTTTCAGGTACGCCATTCAGCTGCAGCGCGGATTTATTTATCTTGACAGCAACAGCGTTTGCTCCCACGATACATAAAGCCGTGACTCCAGCGCTATCGGAGGTGATTTCACCACCACAGTTACATACTTCAGCATATATGCCGAAGCGTGGGGGCAGAAGTGGGTGGAGGAGCGATTTGCTCCTGCCTTTTGCGGGAGGATGCCCCCATGCTTCGGCATATATATATTTTAGGTAGGCACAGGTTGCGTTAAATGTTTTATTTTTTACTATGTTTTTTTTTTTGTATTTGCTTTGCATTTATGGTAAGTATTACTGTTATACTGTAATGTTACTTTGTTTTTTGTTAACCATCATTTGCTTAGCAGGTACGCCATTCAGTTGCAGCGCGGACTTATTTATCTTGACAGCAACAGCGTGTGCTCCCACGTTACATAAAGCCGTGACTCCAGCGCTGTCGGAGGTGATTTCATCACCACAGTTACATACTTCAGCATATATGCCGAAGCGTGGGGGCAGCAGTGGGAGGAGGAGCAATTTGCTCCTGCCTTTTGCGGGAGGATGCCCCCATGCTTCGGCATATATAAATGGTGCATGTATGCCCATCATTAATAGTGGGTGGATGAAGGGAGGTATTCTAATGGTGGGCATACCCACCGATCAATATCTTTTTTTCGTTCAGCCCACAGGCTGCATGAAAAAAAAGTTTACAATATATGCCCAACAAGGACCAGCAACGTACTGGTATGTTGCTGGACTTTGAGTGGTTATACCAGAATGATGCCTGCAGGTTTAGGTATCATCTTGGTATCATTCTTTTCAGCCAGCGGTCGGCTTTCATGTAAAAGCAATCCTAGCGGCTATTAGGCTCTAGACTGCTTTTACAAGCAGTGGGAGGGAATCCCCCCCCTACCGTCTTCCATGTTTTTCTCTGGCTCTCCTGTCCCAACAGGAAACCTGAGAATGCAGCCGGTGATTCGGCCAGCTGACCATAGAGCTGATCAGAGACCAGAATGGCTCCAAACATCTCTATGGCCTAAGAAACCAGAAGCTACGAGCATTTCATGACTTAGATTTCGCCGGATGTAAACAGCGCCATTGGGAAATTGGGAAAGCATTTTATCACACCGATCTTGGTGTGGTCAGATGCTTTGAGGGCAGAGGAGAGATCTAGGGTCTAATAGACCCCAATTTTTTCAAAAAAGAGTACCTGTCACTACCTATTGCTATCATAGGGGATATTTACATTCCCTGAGATAACAATAAAAATGATTAAAAAAAAATAAAAATGAAAGGAACAGTTTAAAAATAAGATAAAAAATCAAAAAATTAATAACGCAAGCGTCGGTCTGGCGTCAAATGTAAACAGCAATTGCACCATGCATGTGAAGTATCACCGCAAAGGTCAGATCGAGGGCAGTAATTTTAGCAGTAGACCTCCTCTGTAAATCTAAAGTGGTAACCTGTAAAGGCTTTTAAAGGCTTTAAAAATGTATTTTATTTGTCGACACTTCACGTTTGTGCGCAATTTTAAAGCATGTCATGTTTGGTATCCATGTACTCGGCCTAAGATCATCTTTTTTATTTCATCAAACATTTGGGCAATATAGTGTGTTTTAGTGCATTAAAATTTTAAAAAGTGTGTTTTTCCCCCAAAAAATGTGTTTGAAAAATCGCTGCGCAAATACTGTGTGAAAAAAAAAATGAAACACCCACCATTTTAATCTGTAGGGCATCTGCTTTAAAAAAATATATAATGTTTGGGGGTTCAAAGTAATTTTCTTGCAAAAAAAAATTATTTTTTTATGTAATCAAAAAGTGTCAGAAAGGGCTTTGTCTTCAAGAGGTTAGAAGAGTGGGTGATGTGTGACATAAGCTTCTAAATGTTGTGCATAAAATGCCAGGACAGTTCAAAACCCCCCCAAATGACCCCATTTTGGAAAGTAGACACCCCAAGCTATTTGCTGAGAGGCATGTCGAGTCCATGGAATATTTTATATTGTGACACAAGTTGCGGGAAAAAGACAATTTTTTTTTTTTTTGCACAAAGTTGTCACTAAATGATATATTGCTCAAACATGCCATGGGAATATGTGAAATTACACCCCAAAATACATTCTGTTGCTTCTCCTGAGTACGGGGATACCACATGTGTAAGACTTTTTGGGAGCCTAGCCGCGTACGGGACCCGGAAAACCAAGCACCGCCTTCAGGCTTTCTAAGGGCGTAAATTTTTGATTTCACTCTTCACTGCCTATCACAGTTTCAGAGGCCATGGAATGGCCAGATGGCACAAACCCCCCCCCAAATGACCCCATTTTGGAAAATAGACACCCAAAGCTATTTGCTGAGAGGTATAGTGAGTATTTTGCAGACCTCACTTTTTGTCACAAACTTTTGAAAATTGAAAAAAGAAAAAAAAATACGTTTTTCTTGTCTTTCTTCATTTTCAAAAACAAATGAGAGCTGCAAAATACTCACCATGCCTCTCAGCAAATATCTTGGGGTGTCTACTTTCCAAAATGGGGTCATTTTGGGGCGGTTTTGTGCTATCTTGGCATTTTATGGCCTTCAAAACTGTGATGGGTAGTGAGGAGTGAAATCAAAAATTAACGCTCTTAGAAATCCTGAAGGCGGTGATTGGATTTCGGGGCCCCGTATAAAGCTAGGCTCCCAAAAAGTGCCACTCATGTGGTATCCCCGTACTCAGGAGAAGCAGCAAAATGTATTTTGGGGTGTAATTCCACATATGCCCATGGCATGTTTGAGCAATATATCATTTAGTGACAACTTTGTGCAAAAAAAAAAAAAAATTGTCACTTTCCCGCAACTTGTGTCAAAATATAAAATATTCCATGGACTCATCATGCCTCTCAGCAAATAGCTTGGGGTGTCTTATTTCCAAAATGGGGTCATTTGGGGGGGGGGGTTTGTGCCATCTGGGCATTTTATGGCCTTCAAAAATGTGATAGGTAGTGAGGAGTGAAATCACAACTTTACGCCCTTAGAAATCCTGAAGGTGGTGCTGGGTTTTCGGGGCCCTGTACGCAGCTAGGCTCCCAAAAAGTCCCACACATGTGGTATCCCCGTACTCAGGAGAATCAGCAGAATGTATTTTGGGGTGCAATTCCACATATGCCCATGGCCTGTGTGAGCAATATATCATTTAGTGACAACTTTGTGCAAAAAAAAAAAATTGTCTCTTTCCCGCAACTTGTGTCAAAAAATAAAATATTCCATGGACTCAACATGCCTCTCAGCAAATAGCTTGGGGTGTCTACTTTCCAAAATGGGGTCATTTGGGGGGGTTTTGTGCCATCTTGGCATTTTATGGCCTTCAAAACTGTGATAGGTAGTGAGGAGTGAAATCAAAAATTTATGCCCTTAGAAATCCTGAAGGCGGTGCTTGGTTTTTGGGGCCCCGTACGCGGCTAGGCTCCCAAAAAGTCCCACAAATGTGATATCCCTGTACTCAGGAGAAGCAGCAGAATGTATTTTGGGGTGTAATTCCACATATGCCCATGGCATGTTTGAGCAATATATCATTTAGTGACAACTTTGTGCAAAAAAAAAAAATTGTCACTTTCCCGCAACTTGTGTCCAAATATAAAATATTCCATGGACTCAACATGCCTCTCAGCAAATAGCGCTGGGGTTTCTACTTTCCAAAATGGGGTAATTTGGGGGCGTTTTGTGCCATCTGGGCATTTTATGGCCTTCAAAACTGTGATAGGTAGTGAGGAGTGAAATCAAAAATTTATGCCCTTAGAAATCCTGAAGGCGGTGCTTGGTTTTCGGGGCCTCGTACGCGGCTAGGCTCCCAAAAAGTCCCACACATGTGGTATCCCCATGCTCAGGAGAAGCAGCTAAATGTATTTTGGGGTGCAATTCCACATATGCCCATGGCCTGTGTGAGCAATATATCATTTAGTGACAACTTTGTGCAAAAAAAAAAAATTGTCACATTCCCGCATCTTGTGTCAAAAAATAAAATATTCCATGGACTCGACATGCCTCTCAGCAAATAGCTTGGGGTGTCTACTTTCCAAAATGGGGTCATTTGGGGGGTTTTGTGCCATCTTGGCATTTTATGGCCTTCAAAACTGTGATAGGTAGTGAGGAGTGAAATCAAAAATTTATGCCCTTTGAAATCCTGAAGGCGGTGCTTGGTTTTCGGGGCCCCGTACGCGGCTAGGCTCCCAAAAAGTCCCACACATTTGGTATCCCCGTACTCAGGAGAAGCAGCTGAATGTATTTTGGGGTGCAATTCCACATATGCCCATGGCCTGTGTGAGCAATATATCATTTAGTGACAACTTTTTGTAATTTTTTTTTTGTCATTATTCAATCACTTGGGACAAAAAAATAAATATTCAATGGGTTCAACATGCCTCTCAGCAATTTCCTTGGGGTGTCTACTTTCCAAAATGGGGTCATTTGGGGGGGTTTTGTACTGTCCTGCCATTTTAGCACCTCATGAAATGACATAGGCAGTTATAAACTAAAAGCTGTGTAAATTCCAGAAAATGTACCCTAGTTTGTAGGCGCTATAACTTTTGCGCAAACCAATAAATATACGCTTATTGACATTTTTTTTACCAAAGACATGTGGCCGAATACATTTTGGCCTAAATGTATGACTAAAATTGATTTTAATGGATTTTTTTTATAACAAAAAGTAGAAAATATCTTTTTTTTTCAAAATTTTCGGTCTTTTTCCGTTTATAGCGCAAAAAATAAAAGCGGCAGAGGTGATCAAATACCATCAAAATAAAGCTCTATTTGTGGGAAGAAAAGGATGCAAATTTCCTTTGGGTACAGCATTGCATGACCGCGCAATTAGCAGTTAAAGCGACGCAGTGCCAAATTGTAAAAAGTGCTCTGGTCAGGAAGGGGGTAAATCCTTCTGGGGCTGAAGTGGTTAAATGGGTTTTTTCCTTCGAAATGTCATTTTGCTGTCAGACTGTTCTAAACATGGGAAACATGCACCCCTTTACAGGCATACTATAGACACCCCCCAGCTACGAAATTTAAAGGGATATTACACTTTTATTGTTTGACTTTAAGCATTATTAAAATCACTGCTCCTGAAAAAACGGCTGTTTTTAAAACTTTTTTTTGCATTGATCCATGTCCCCTGGGGCAGGACCCAGGTCCACAAACACTTTTTATGACAATAACTTGCATATAAGCCTTTAAAATTAGCACTTTTGATTTCTCCCATAGACTTTTAAAGGGTGTTCCGCGGAATTCGAATTTGCCGCGAACACCCCAAATTGTTCGCTGTTCAGCGAACTTGCGAACAGCAAATGTTCGAGTCGAACATGAGTTCGACTCGAACTCGAAGCTCATCCCTACTCGCCACCCAGAAACCTACGCACCAAGCCTCGTTTGACTTCTCCTCACCGCGCAGTTGTCTTTTTTGCAGTGCTTGCAGAGACTACAGCGGAGGATTGGAGGAACCTTGACTCATTCACCTACATTTGCCCCTGGGATGCTTTTACCTACATATGTGCCTTTTTACTTTCAAAGATTTTATTTTTCAATCAGAAAGAATAACAGCGTAGTACAATGAAATAGAACAAAATGTGGAAAATGACTATGCACCGGAAATGTGAAAGGTCATACAAGTTGTAAGGAAACATTGAGAGGTCTGTAAAATGCATTTGCAAGCAATGAGATAGGGAGCTAAGATGGTCCCCCAGACAAGTTAGTCATGGGATAAAGCCCAGAGGGGAATGGCGTCAGGAGGAGAAAGGGGTCCTCCCTGCCCCTGGCACCCCTAATGGGATCATCCTGTGCCCCTCCTCTCCCCCACCAATACATTGGATCTAGTCGTATGGCTATCTGAAATAAGGTGAGAAGGGGATAGGAGGGATATAAAGAAGGAAAAGAAGAAGAAGTGTATGTGCCAATCACTAGGCTGTGGGTGAAAGTTGACTTGGTATAATACCGGGGGTAAGTGAAACACCTACGAAGAGGGCCCATACCATATCAAAATTCTGAGTTGTGTCTGCTAGAATACTGACTAGTTTTACCTGGGCCATTATCCACGAAATATTCCTACTTTCCGCCGTTATGGAAGTTTTTGGCTGTTTCCAGGCTTTGGCAATGGTGAGTTTTGCTCCGAACAGAATGTGAATCAGTTTTTGTTTAACCTTGGGGATCTGTGGGATATGGGCATTGAGTAGGGCAACTGATGGGGACCTGGGGACAGTGCATTTGGTAATCTTGGAGATAAGGTTAAAGATTTTGTTCCAGAATGAGCGGATTCTAGGGCACTCCCACCAAATATGCGCCATCGATCCCAGGAGCTGGCAGCCTCTGAAGCATAACGGGTCTGCTGAGGGGTAAATTGACGCAAGTCTGGTGGGGGTTAGGTACCATCTGGTTAGGACCTTTAAGCTGGCCTCAATTAGGGAATTGTTTAGGATTTCTTTGAAAGATTTAGCACATGCAGTCTGCCAGGTCTCCAGGTCCCATTGGCATTGGAAGTCAGCCTCCCAGGTTGCCATGTATGAGGATTTGTCTGTCGGGAGAGTGAGTGATGAATAGATTACCGAGATGCCTTCCCTTTGCTCCATGGCCTGCCCACACCAAAGTTCATATGTTGTAAATTTTGTGGAAGCGGTTTGCCCGTCCATATTTTGTGAAGAAAATGTGATATTTGTCTGAATCTGAACCTTTCAGAGTCAGGGAGTTCTAATTTGCTAATGCAGTGACTAAGGGTGATCGTGAAACAAGTGAGCAAGTGCATGTCCTGTGGACACCAGAGCTTGCAGGTTTCGGAGGTTGTCACATAAAGCGCAGGAGTGTGATAGGGTAGGGGCTAGAATTGAAGGCCGATTTTTATGTGGATACCATAGTAGGAAATCTAAGGTGAAGCATGGAACTGCTTGTCTTTCAATGTGTCTGGCTTTCAAACCTGGAGTATACTGTGGAGAGTTGGGCAAGTCTCGCAGCTAAGTAGTATTTATGCAAATTTGGAAGTCCGAGGCCTCCCTTTCATCTGTGAAGGTATAAAGTGTTTTGGGGGATTCTGTATCCTGAACTTCCCCAAATAAATTTGAGTATCTTACTCAAGTATATATATAGTCTGCATTCAGCGTAGCAGTGTATTCGGAGGTGTACAGTTTCAAATACACTTCAGGCGGTGTACACAGTATATAATACAGTGTAGTGCGGTGTTAAAAAGAAAAATACCCATCATGTCCAGAATGCCTCCAAGGAGAGGCAGGTGCTCACAGGCCTCTAAAAGAGGGCAAGCAGCCTCTGAAATAATATTTAACAACAGGGACCATTCCTGCACCCAACAAGAGTAACTGTGAGGGGTTACCGTGTTCTGCCACCACCAACACCTAAGGCCCAATTTTTCAACAGAGTATATAGTGCAGTACATATAGTATATATACTGCAGTTCAGAATATATAGTGCACACAGTGTAGTATATATAATACAGTTCAGGGTATATAGTGCAGTGTACAATATATAATATAGTGTATTGAAGTGGTTAAGGGGAGCCCAATGACAGAATTAAGAAAAAAACACCATCGGTTCCCCCGTCCATACCAGGCCACTAGTTTTTTCTTGCCAATACATTAAAGCCGTGAGCCATTTTAAATAAACTTTTTTCCCTTAGAAATGTCCTTTTTCGAAACATGGGAAAAATGTGCTACTTTATAGGCAGACTAAGGGGACCCCCATGCACAATATTTAAGGGAATATTTCATTTTTATTGTTTCACTTTAAGCATTTTTAAAATCACTGCTTCTGAAAAAACGGTCATTTTAAAAACTTTTTTTGCATTGATACATGTTCCCTGGGGCAGTACTCTGGTCCCCAAACACTTTTTATGGAAATAACATGCAAATAAGCCTTTAAAATGAGCACTTTTGATTTTTCCTGTTCGTGTCCCATAGACTTTAACAGTGTTCGCATGTTCGCACAAATTTTTTGTCTGTTCGCAAGTTCTGGTGCAAACCGAACCGGGGGGTGTTCGGCTCATCCATAGTTAGGAGTAGAGGGCTTGTATTAGCCCCATAAAGCACTGACCAACACCCCAGCGCTCCAGGAGGGAGAAAATGTAAAGCCAAGACACTGAATCGAAGGCTTTCTGTAAGTCAAGTGCGAGAAGTAGACTCTGTTGTTTTGGCCCCCCGTCCCAATTAGTTTGCAGTATTGATACATGTCTATTGCTCGTCTTATTTGGTCGGGTCCGTGTCTACCCGGGATAAAGCCCAACTGATCTTTGTGTATATATATATGTACTGATGAAGGAGGCAAGACAACAGCCAGAATTTTGTTTAAAATTTTCAGGTCATTGTTTATAAGGGAAAATGGGCGGTAGTTACTGACTTCTTCAGGGTTTTTATCTGGTTTGGGTATGACCGGGATGTAGGCTGTGTTGAGTTAGATTTCTAAAGGGTCGCCCTGGGTTTTGGCAATAAAAAACTTGGTCATGTATGGGATCAGGGTACCTGCAAAGGCCTTAGAGCAGGGGACGGAAAGGCCGTCCGGTCCGGGGCTGAGCCCTTTTTGAGGCCCTTGATGACCTTCATCACCTCTGTGAAGGTTGCTTCCAAGAGGTTCTTGTATGTAGTATTAAGGGATGGGAAGGCCATCAAGAAAACTCGATATAGAATCCTTGTTGGGCTGTGAGGGGGAGTTATAAAGGCCTTAGTAGAAGTCATGGAAATCATCAGGAATTTAGATGGTGTAGACCCTTGTTTGGGGGAATAATTTGGCAGCTAGCATCGGTCCTATGTTGTCTTTGTGTGTGTAAAATTTGTTGCTGCTCCAACAGATGGATTTCTCAGCTTTTGTCGTAAGGGCCAGGTTAAGTTCCAGTCTAGCTTTGTCTATTTGGGCTATTGGAGGGGTTCTTTTTGTGTTGAGCCCGCATAGCTACGTAGGTCTTCTCTAAGCGTTCGCATTCAGCCCTCCGTTCCCTCTTGATTTGGGTGGCAATCTGGATAATCTTGCCCCGGATAAAGGCCTTATGGGCAGCCCATAACGTTTCAGCTAAGATTACCTCAATATTGTTAATCGAGAACTATTCCTGTAGTAATTTGTTAATCTCAGAGGCTCTGATTGGGTTGGAGAGAATGAATGCATTCAATCTCTATTGACCTTGTTTTGTGTTAAAGGTGCTGGAACAGATAGACAAGACCACTATGGAGTGGTCAGACAGGATGGTATCTCTAATTTCAGAGCCTAGAACCAGAGGGAGAAGGGTTGTTGGGACCAGCATATGATCAATCCTGACGTATGTTATGTGTGGGTGGGAGTAATGAGTGAAATCTCGTTTGGAGGGGTTTAGTTCTCTCCAGACATCGGCTAGACCATGGGCATGAATTAGTTTGGCTATTTTGTGGGTCGCCCTGGTTGGATGGGTCAATTGAGCCTTAGGGGGTTTGGATTTGTCTAACCCTTGATGAAATGCTACATTCAAGTTCCCTCCAAAGATGATCGTGCCTTCCAGCAGAGGGTTCAAGGTATCCATGAGGAGTTTGAAAAATTTAGCTTGTCCTTTATTTGGGGAGTAATAGGAGACTAGGGAGTATAGGTGCCCCTCTACTGTGCCTTTAACTAGAAGAAACCTGCCCTCTGGGTCTTGGAAGTCCAAAATCCAATCAAATTTACATAGGATTTAGAGACTATAATTGCTACCACTCTGGTTTTATTTTGCGTTGGCCAAGTAGAAGTGGGGAAAGTGTGAGTGGATGAATTTGGGACCATACCATATAGGAAAATTAGTTTCTTGTAGCATGAGAATGTCTAGATTAAGGTTTTTGTAGCTGTCAAAAACTTTCCATCATTTGATAGGAGAGTTTAGGCCCTGGACATTATGGGATGCTGTTTTGAGAGTGTTTTTTGTGAGGTTAGCCATGGAGCTCAGAAGGTGCAATGCCGCTTTCTCTACTATCACTCACCCTTAGATGTCTTCTCTTAGAGTGACAACGGGAGGGATCTAAGCACTGCGTAAACTGTTGGCGCTATATAAATCCTGTATAATAATAATAATCTCCTTTAGGATTGTGCAAAGTCTCTGTGTTCATCACTGGATAGATGTAGTGGTTGGCTGCAACAGATGAAAGCATTAGGGACATAGAAAGTGAGGAGAGAACAGGAAGGGAGAAAAAGGTAGGACGGGACAGAGAAGATAGGAGAGGATCTCCTAGCATAAGAGAACAGGATTCGGGGGGGAAGCCCCCCGAGGTCCTTTACATAAAAAATAATAAGGGTCTGGCCCAGACAACCTAGCCCCCAAAGGCCCTCAGGGTAGGTGGAGGCACATGTGGTCCACCCCTGAACAGGGAGCCCTTGGAATCGTTGCATAAGAGCTATAGCACAGCAACTAGTAACATAGACATTTGTGTGACAAAAGACTCCAAAACTTGTCTGAAAGGTACTTTCCCCATTGTCAGGGATCTGCTGTGACAAAACAAAGGTGCGTGCGTGCGCACATGCGCACACAGGTACCAGTCGGGCAGCGGCATGCGCGCGATATTGCGCGCCGGACGTGCCTGGGTGTGCGCGTAAGCGGAAGCACACGTCGGATGCGTGTACACACACATTAGACACTATTTGGAGCCAATAGGCCTTTAAAAGGACAGCAGCTGCATAAGTGCAGTGCTGTTTGATCTGCAGCTAGTGATTCCTTAAACCCTGCATCTGTCTCCTGATCACGCGTATTGACCCAGCTCTGTTTGACTTCCTGAATTCTCCAACTCTGACCTTGGCTTGCCTTGACCCTGCTATTTGGACTTCCTGCTGATATCTTGTTGCCGACCTCTGCCTGTTTATCTGACCCTGCTTCAGCTACAGCCCTACCTGCCAGACTACCTGTGTTTGACCCGGCCTGTCTCAATGTGCTCCAGCCTTCCGTTTCAAGTTCTGTTTGATTACCTGTGTCTGACCTGGCTTGTCTTACTCTGCTCCAGTCTGCACCTGCCAGCTTCCAGGTCGCTGACCTGCACCTGCCTCCGCTGACATCTGCATCCGGACCTTCCTGGTGCTCATAATCCATCCATCCATGCCTACACCACAAACAGGCACTCCTACCTCACTGCACTCTCGAGTCTACTGTTCCCACTCCAGTGGCTCTAGAGCCAGGGCTGTAAGAGAGGTCTCCTCCTACACGTCAGACTCTACTACATGGTACGTAACACCCATCCTCCCTCTAGGGGGAGAAGAAGGGAGGAGGCCCAGGGCTCCTAGTGTTAAACCTCCCACATGAGAATGGGAAACCTGCAAGAAGTTAATGTGTCTCTGGGTCTCTGTGGTAAAAATGTGGACAATTAACCTCTTCTGAGGACATCCATTTCTTTGAGAAGGTGGAGAGCCTCCGAGGAGGCCGGGAGGATTTCCACAGGGAGGTCCAGAGTCACTGATGAGTCTTTGGAGTGGAAAAAGTGGAAAAAAATAATAATAAAGACAAAACTGGAAAACTGTTAAACCGGTATGGGAAACAACAGGAAGGTGGAAGAAATGTATCTCTAAGCAGTGGGTTCAATAGAACCGGGAACCAAACTCTGGGTCAGGAGAGATGGGAAACCTGGGGTAGTAGGCTAAAGTTCAAGGTGGTCCATTATCTTTAGCTTTCTTTGACTTCGCCTTGTTCCATAGTGGGGATTTGGGTTTGGTAGGTGTCGGTCTTTTGGCCAATCCAGATACAGTGTTGGAAATGTCAATATCAGCTTCCTGGGAGATAAACTTCACGTATAGAAGGAGTTTTTCACCATCCGTAAGATTGGAGCAAGAGTAGTTCTTTCCTTTGTCGGTGAACTTCACTGCGAAAGGGAAGGCCCATCTGTACTTAATGTCCCTCTGTGTCATAACTGACAGCAATGGTTTAGGTGATCTTCTGTGCTGTATTGTGGAGGGGGACAGGTCTGCGAAGATCTGTACTGGGTGACCCTGGCATGCCACCTGGGATAAGGATCGTGATTGTTTCATGATCTCCTCCTTTACTGAATAGTAATGAGGTTTGGCAATGATATCTCTCACCTTTCCTAAGGGTCCCAGGGCCCTGTGTGCTCTGTCCAGCTCCAGACGGTGTTGGTGGATATTCAGGATCAGATTATGTCCTGCACAGCAGCAGGTGCATTAGATATGGACTCCGGGAGTCCTCTGATTCTGATGTTATATCTCATGTATCTGATCTCCAAGTTATCAATTCTGGAAAGCGCAAAATCCAGTTTTTCCTGTAACGTTTGGATATGGTCAGAGTTTTGATTTGTTACTGCGACAGTCTTGTCTAACTTATGTTCAATTGTTTCCATTCTTGCACCCAGATTCTGGAAGTCAACTTTTAAATTCCTTGTGATTTTTGTTGCGGTTTGAGCCAGGCCTCTTTCTAGGAGGTCTGACAATTTCTGGAAAAGCTCAGCTACAGGGAAGGCAGAGTCCCTGGCTTGGAAGTCAAGAGGGGGAGTACCAGAATGACCGGCTGTGTTAGGCCCCAAAGGGGAAAAAGCATAGTCTTTCATTGTGCGCCCTTTGAGAGACTCCGCAGAGGCAGGGGAGGGTATTATGGCCTTCTGGTTACTCACATGAGTAACCAGGGTGTAGTTCAGTGTCGCTGGAGCAATTACTTGCCTGTGTTTTAGGAGACCTTCCACGCTTGCAGCATGAGGCTGAGCCGTGGCCACCATCTTGGATGTCCCATGTGTTTCAGAGCAGTTGAAATTCAGCCCGAGATCTCTCCTGATGGCGGATCTGGACATAGGATGGGGTTCCCGGGTGTTTGAGGGTGCCGTGCCTGTCAGTATCTCCATTCCCGGTGTGCTGTGTAAGGTGCTATGGGCGCCGCTATGCTGGGGTGGTGAGGAGCTACCGGCTCAAGCGGCCATTTTCAGAGCCCCGCGCATGCGCACTGACAGATGTGCTTTTTTATTCTTCACACATGTGAGTTGCCATTTGTATGTTTCCATTAAAGTGCTTTTAACTCCTATACTTAGAGGCGCCTCTCTTCCTTGTTTATTCTCAGCTCCGCTGGAATCTGCGTTCTATTCCTACATGGTGGCAGCCCTCAGTGCATGGACTTTATCTATTTATTTCATGTTTTATGGACTTATTTTATGGACCCTTAATTGGGTTACAATAGAGCCACAAGTGTTTTTGCGCCTGTTTACTTGTTTTTTTGCACCAGATTTTGCACTCTCCAAAGGGTCTGGTATGCATTTTGGAGGAGACTCTATGTACATATCTTTTCATTTTTGCTGTATGATGTGCTAAAGCAAAAGTGACATTTACAAAAAAAATAATTTACACGGTTTCAATTGCCAGCAAACAAAACTTTGGGGTCTGTTTGCTGTTTTTTTCTTAAAAAAAAAATCTGGCCCTGGTTAAACGCTCTCTTGCTATTGTCAAATGATCAAGCCCAGTGCTGTAACAAGAGAAGAACTCCTGAATAAAGCAGTGTCCCAATCACATTAGCAAACGATGACAATTCTGATAAATTTATATACCTGAAAAATGTACAATGTACTTACAGTTAAGTGATATTTGAAATTTTGGCACTGTCAGAAAGTCAGATTTAGCTGCAGATTGAAATGACATATTTTGTGCATAAAATGGATAGGTTATATTGATTTCCTAATAAAAGTGGAGTTTATCTCTCACTGTTATTAAGAATGTATAATTTATATGTGTACAGACTTTTTTCATGGCTACCCCATCCATAGACATTCTTACTTATACACCATCACAAACATTTTTTGTCCAGTTTTATGTGTTGATTTTGAACCTTTTATTACTGTTCTACAGAACCCTGACATTAAGCGGCTTTTTGAGTCTTATCTGGGAATAATGTGTTATTCCTTTGAAAGGTTGGCAGTGAGAAGAGGATGCAGAGGGTATAATGACAGCCATTATATGGCGCTAAACCTACACTTTCCCCAGCCAGCAGTAGGCATAGAGATAAAAAGGAACTCTTGGAAAGTGAGCCTAGTGCTACCTTTGTCATAAGCGCCCATGGAAACACTAAAGAGAAAGGCAAAATACATTTATAGGAAAAGTGCTACTTTACCATTTTACTAATACTGAATAAAGTGACAAGTTCTTATGGCAAATGCATTATGGAGATTTAGCAGTGTTAATGTTTATGCACATCTGGTGCTTAAGTATATATCTTGTCTAATGCTACTATGTGATTCTCTTATGGTGAAAATGTATTTCATGCATATGTATTATTGCAGATAAAGCCATGATAGCATGCATTTTAAGGATATCTTTCTCACTGATATACCTGTAATTATGTATATTAAAGATTATCCATACTTCCACTGTCTACATTAAGAATATAAAGGAATGGATTTTTGTCTATTGTATATGTAGAAGTCCTTCTTTTCTAAATTATTATTAACAACATACACTAGTTTAACAGGCTACAGTGACTATGGAGTAGTACTATGTACATTTTTACAATGAGTATTACACTGTTATTGACTAGACAACATTTGAATAGAAAGCATGGCATCCATACAGGGAACACAGCTTAGCTGGCCAGAGTGTTTGCAGGCATAACTGCAACACCCCAGGGCACCCCACTTTGTAAAGCCCACGTCCAGACAACACTTTTTGTTTTTTATACAACAGGCAAGGGTTAGAGCTTCGCTCAAGTTTTTTTATTTTTTTTTATTTTTTGGTACGCGATAAAACATAATAGTATGACATATCATCAAGTTTTGAAAACATCTATTGGTAGAAACATGCAAAATGCATACAGACAAAAGTGCAAAGTACACCAGCAAATAGATGCAACAATAATAAAACCACATTGATATGATAGAACTAAAGTGTCTAAAAGTCTAAGGGCCAAGGGGTGTCATAAAGACCCCCTATAGTAAGGGTTAACCTTTCCTAGAACCAGAGCAGCGGTACCTCGAAGTCAGAGCATACCGAGTAGTTTTTCCAGTAAATGTGGAGTTAAAACTAGACACCTAGAGTGTCTAAAGAGGGAAAAAGAAAGAGAAAAAAAAGGAGGGTGGGCAAAGGAGGGTAGGGGTATGATGGGGTAGACGGCACCAGGAGTTGAGCTCCAAAAGGGAGCAATCTGAGTTAAGAATAAGATAAATATTTATCAGAAAAGTGAAACATGTCCCAATACAGCCAGTGTTTATTATGTTCTTCCGTCTTGTCCCTGACAGCAGCCATCAGGCATTCCATCTGTTGAATATGAGTAGCCTGATGCGCAAATCAATTAAATATTTAGAGTGGCAGCCAACTTAAATTGTGTGTCCCCACTAAACTAAATATGAATATATTATACATTTATTCACATTCCATCTGTTGGATGTTGTTCATTCTGGCAAACCAATGTGACAAGGTGGGTGGGGGCTGTTGTTTATGTCGGAAAAGTACAACAGCGTGTTGCTTTATAATGTGAACAACGGTGCCTTGCAAAAGTATTAACCCCCCTTGGCTTTTTACCTATTTTGTTACATTACAGCCTTTAGTTCAATGTTTTTTTTAAATCTGAATCATATGTGATGGATCAGAACACAATAGTCTAAGTTGGTGAAGTAAAATTAGAAAAAAATATATATAAATCTATTTTTCAGAAATAAAAAATGGATAATTGGCATGTGCATATATATTCACCCCCTTTGTTATGACGCCCATAAAAAGCTCTTGTGCAACCAATTACCTTCAGAAGTCACATACTGTAATTTAGTAAAATGATGGGCACCTGTGTGCAATCTAAGTATCACATGATCTATCATTACATATACACGCCTTTTTGAAAGGCCCCAGAGGCTGCAACAGTTAAGTAAGAGGCACCACTAACCAAACACTGTCATGAAGACCAAGGAACTCTCCAAACAAGTAAGGGACAATGTTGTTGAGAAGTACAAGTAAGGGTTAGGTTATAAAAAAATATCCAAATCTTTGAGGATACCTAAGAGTACCATCAAATCTATCATAACCAAATGGAATGAACATGGCACAACAGCAAACCTGCCAAGAGCCGGCCACACACCAAAACTCATGGACCAGGCAACAGGGCAGTCATCAGAAATTTTGGGGCCCCTTACACAGCTTTAGGCCTGGGCCCCCCCGCTAGTTTTAGGGACGCTTTACCGTTGTTTTAACTGCACTTTTCGGCCACTAGCGGGGAGCTTTTAACCCCCACTAGTGGCCAAAAAATGGTTAAAAGCCCCCGCAAAGCGCCACTGCTGAATGGCTTTGCAGGCGCTTCGGCAGCGCTGCCAATTGTTTTAAATGGCAGGGGTGGTTTAGGAGCGTTGTATACCCCTGCTCCCGCACCACCCCAAAGATGCTGCTTGCAGGAATTTTTTTTTTTGTCCTGCAAGCGCACTGCTGCAAGCACTCGGGCTTTCACAGTGGGGCTGCAGAGAAGGCAGTTTACAGGTGCTATTTTTAGCACAAAAAAAGCCTTTAAAATGCCTCAGTGTGAAAGTAGCCTAACAGGACAGATTGTATAATTAGCAGACCCACATGAAAAGTTACCAGGGGGGGGGATACATAAATTGTGAGATCAAAGTAATTCAGACACTACATGTATGACCCATTTCACACTGAGGCGCTTTGCAGGCGCTATAACGCTAAGAATAGCGCCTGCAAAGCACCCTGAAAGTGCCGCTGCTATCTCTCCAATGTGAAAGCCCAGAGGGCTTTCACACTGGAGCGGTGCACTAGCAGGACTGAAAAAAAGTCCTGCCAGCAACATCCTAGCAGTGCATTAGGAGTGGTGAATACACCTCTCCTAAAGTGCCCCTGCCTATTGAAATCAATGGGCAGTGCAGCTGAACCGCCGGCAAATCGCTGCTGCAGTGGCACTTTGCAGGTTGTTTTAACCCTTACTCAGCCATTAGCAGGGGTTAAAAGCACCCCGCTAGCGGCAAAATATCACCGCAAAATTAACGGTAAAGCGGCGCTAAAAATTGTGGCGCTTTACCGCCGAGGCACCCACTGCCCCAGTGTGAAAGGGGCCTAACATTAACATTACACTTAGTACATGTGTGTACAGACACAGCTACTCACCAGCATCTGTAGAGAGGAGGAGCCAGGACATCGATGAAGAAAGGGATAGAAAGGAGCCCTGTCATTGCATGTTGATGACTGGAGGGGCGTGTCAGGGAGAGCTCTTCCTGCCAATCACCTCTGATCCCTCCTCAGCACTCTGCTCCCCATCTCCTCCATCTGCTGCAGAGATGAGCTTCGTGGAATGTAAGCAGCAATTTCTGTCTTCTCTTCCTGCCGCTTGATCTCCTAAATGTCTGCAGACTGCAGCTCTACCACTTGTGATGTGAAGGAAATCAGCAGCAGGAGGAGAACATCAGATGAGACCAGCAGGAACCCCCCTTTCATTCCTCTTCCTGTGAGTCCCTCCATACTTTCGTTCACTCCGCCACACTTCCTGGTTGCCAGGGCAACGCCAAGCTCACTCCTCACAGGTGCCGCAGATTAGAAGCCTCCGGATGCACTTCTGCTGCGATTGGTGGAGGGGGAGCTGGGCGGAAACTTTTCCACCCACCTCCCCCTCCACCAATCCCAGCAGAAGTGCATCTCAAGGCGTCTAATCGGCGGCGCTATGAGGAGTGAGCTTGGCTTTACCCTGGCAACCAGGAAGTGTGGTGGAGTAACCAAAAGTGGCTGTCAGGCAGCGGTTGGAAATACCTTGGGACATCCTGGCCCCTTGGGATGACCGGGACCCTTACATGAGTGTGGACTGTACCCCCCTGATGGCGGCCCTGCCAGGCAAGGAGGGCATTCATCAGAGAGGCAGCATAGACACCTAAGGTAACCTTGGAGGAGCTGCAGAGTTCCAGAGCAGAGACTGGAGAATCTGTACATAGGACGACAATAAGCCGTATGATCCATAGAGTTGGGCTTTACGGCAGAGTTGCCAGAAAAAAGCCATTACTTTCAGTAAAAAACAAAATGGCATGTTTTGAGTTTGCGAAAAGGCATGCGGGAGACTCCCAAAATGTATGGAGGAAGGTGCTCTGGTCTGATGAGACTAAAATTGAACTTTTTTTGGCCATCAAAGAAAACGCTATGTCTGGCTCAAACCCAACACATCACATCACCCAAAGAACACCATCCCCACAATGAAACATGGTGGTGGAAGCATCATGCTGTGGGGATGTTTTTCAGCAGTCAGGAATGGCAAACTGGTCAGAGTTGAGGGAAAGATGGATGGTGCTAAATACAGGGATATTCTTGAGCAAAACCTGTACCACTCTGTGTGTGATTTGAGGCTAGGATGGAGGTTCACCTTCCAGCAGGACAATGACCCCAAACACACTGCTAAAGCAACACTTGAATGGTTTAAGGGGAAACATGTAAATGTGATGGAATGGCCTAGTCAAAACCCAGACCTCAAACCAATAGAAAATATGTGGTCAAACTTAAAGATTGCTGTTCACAAGTGCAAACCATCCAACTTGAAGGAGCTGGAGCAGTTTTGCAAGCAGGAATGGGCAAAAATCTCAGTGGTAAGATGTGGCAAGCTAATAGAGACTTATCCAAAGTGACTTGGAGCTGTGATAGCCACAAAAGGTGGCTCTACAAAGTATTGACGTTAGGGGGGTGAATAGTTATGCACATTGACTTTTTCTGTTATTTTGTTCTATTTGTTGTTTGCTTCACAATAAAAAAAAATCTTCAAAGTTGTGGGCATGTTCTGTAAATTAAATTATGCAAATCCTCAAACAATCCATATTAATTCCAGGTTGTGAGGCAACAAAACATGAAAAATGCCAAGGGGGTTGAATACTTTTGCAAGGCACTGTATTATACCTATGCATTATACCTATCTATACCACCAGATGGCATTGCAGTGTTATAATGTGTATTCTCTGTGCTAAAATAACAGGATGTTCTGTCTATGTTAAGTGCATGTACTTGGATGCTCCTTATTCCTGTGTCATGTTCCTAATGCTGTTCCATGATAAAGACATGCATTGATAATCCTCCATGAAAGTAAATTATTCTCTGCATACAACAAGCTTCCAAGCACATGATTCAATAACCTGCTACATAGTGACCCCTTATGAGCAAAAAAAGATCTAATTCTTTTGATCTTCCCGAGAAAGTGATATTAAGATAGCTTTCCCACTTACCTAAGTATATAGGGTCTTGTTGAGAGGAGGAGAGAGATTTCCATATGGGTCCTTCCCCTAGGCAGAGGTCCTTGAATGGAGTAGGTGATCTTGGGAATCAGGTATGATCTGGAAGGGAACAGATTAAATGGGAGAATTGCAAGAGCTTCCAGTGGCTCAAAACTGAGGTGGTAAGAGAGCCAAACTCATCCGGAGGGACCAAAGAAGGTGGAGGCCCTGACTAACTTTCGCTCGGGTTGAAGTTGGAAGGAACATTTTTTCATTAAACCCTGGAGCAAAGTGTGAGTGGCCGATAACCTGCATCAGAGGAGAGGGGAAACTGGAGGTTTTCTGTCAAGTTTTTTTGCTTAAAGCATAAACAATTAAAAAGAGTGCCAAACACATCAGAGGCAAATGTGTTGGATGTTTTAAATGTGAACCATTTTATTTGGACTCTCTTACCACTTGGTGTTGGGCTCTTTTCAATTGAGTTCTGGTAAGACGCTATGGTGCTTGGTGTGTGGGACACTGAAGGAAGACACTGTTACAATGAAGGAAAGGAAGGGACTTTCCACCATTTCAATTGCTCACTTTTTGTTTATATATATTGCATGGTGTTCATGACACTTTTTTGTGTATGACAGATTTATGCATGATAACTCATTTTGTTATATTATTTGCCTATAGTTGACATAGTCATGTATTTTCCTTTTTTCTATCTTCTATTCAGTTAGAGTGCAGCATTCATACTTTTTTATTGTTTTGTCACTAAGAGCAGAACGTTTTATTATTATTTTTTATTAGTTCCTATTTTGTTTCCACAGCAGCAGCAGTATAAGTTATGGGTTTGTTCTGAACCCTTTCACCCTCCTCCTCTATATATCTAATCAACATGCTGTTTCTGCAGTGACCTGTATATTAACCTCTTCACCTCTCTTATCCTGCACATCTGTACTTTAAATTCTTTGTCGCTATACTCCCATTGCATATAACCTGCACATTAATCCCTTCACCTCCTCCACCTTATGCACATGGGCACTGCACCATTACCAAGGTCCATGTTTTAAGCCCCTCAAAACCACCACGTTTCATCATTTCTCAAAAACAACTGCACCAAAAGTGAAACACCTTGGGGTGTCAACCTCCAAAAAGGAGTAAGTAGGGAGCTAACAGAAAGCAATGGAAACTTTTTTATTTGTCAAAATTGACGCTCTTTTTTCCTTTATGTTAAAAAAAATGTGATTATTTAATACCACCAAAAGAGAGATTCATCTGTCTCAAAAATGGTATAAAATCATTAAATTACAGTGTTGCATGAGTTATTGTCGGTCAAACTATCACAGCACTGAAAATGTCCTGGTAACGAAGGGGTGTTGCAGGCTAATACTGAAGAAGAACTAAACCTGCCAAAACAAAAATAGGCCAACAAGTAGAGTTCTTTGGTAGAAGAGAATTTGGGAGGAATTCAGAGTCATAAGCTCCCTTTAAAATTGCTCTCAAATTGCAGATCCACAGGTAATAAATCTATGTTATGGAGGGACTCAAAAACTGCTGTTTTAATTCCATTGACAGACTGCATCATATATGTCAATTTATATTTTGCCTTTAGTTATTGGAGGTCTTCTGCTTTCTGAAAAAGCTTCTGCACAAATGTGTGAAAGGTAAAACAAAACTTCAAATGTCTGTTTGGGTGGACCCTGAATCACTGTGTTTATATTTTGTGCAGGAGGAGGTAGATTTCTTATGCCACTAAAAGAAGATGTTTTTTTCTGGTGTACCTTTGTGCATCACATCTTAAAACAAAAACAATTATATATCAGACTTTACTGGTACAAAATGAGACCAAGCTAATATAAAAATTGTAAAAATCGCTTTATTACATACAGTAGATCCATTTGGATCAACATGATCCAAAGTTATGAATAACCTGGGAGATGTCTCTTCTTTTTTAGACAAATGACAAAGAAGTCCCAAACAAGCTTGACTGTTATATGACTGAATGTACATAGAAAATTACAAATTTGAGGTCATACTGTAAATCTATCCTCCTATAAGCTTAAATAGAAAATTAAAAGTGATAGTGGGTGATTGTGGGTGTGATTGCCATCATCCAATTTAAATAAGCATTTTTGTCTCTCCAATATTTTTTCTCTTTTTTTTTGTAATATTTGTTTACTACAATTCTCTAGATGTTCTTTGAGGTTTTTTTCACGATTGTTGTATTCGTAATGATTCTATTTAATAAACATATATTTTTTTATATTAAACCATGGTTGAATTGCCTTTAAAGTCCCAAAAATGAGGATGTGTTCGAAATCCTCCTATAAGCTATCCAAAGCAGAAATAGAGGTTTTGGAGCTAGGCGGAAGTTTCTGCCCCACAAACAATATGGACTACTTTGAAATCCTTAAAGACTTAAACTTATTCTCTAGAAAGATGACATGTATATAGTTTCAGAACAGTGGAAGGATTTCACTATAAATTATTTTGGTGCATTAAAAGATCTGATACAGCTGTCATAAGAGAATGAAGGCTCTGAGCAGGAGGATACAAACTTTCTACCTACACAGCAGGACCAGGCACAAAGATCTGATAAAAGGCCAAAATGTAAAAAGAGCTCTGAGAAATTCCCACCCTTCAAGACCAATCCCAACATTTGGGCATTCTTATCCATGTAATAAATAAAACAATTGGAGATCAGTAGAAGATCTCTGGGTAATCTAACACTGTCACAATGCAAAGCCTTATCTTTTCTGAGTAATTACAAAGATCTCATCATTAAATCATCCGACAAAGGGCGAAATTTGGTTCTGATAGGTAACCAATCAGTGCAGATGTGTCTATGATATTTTAAGGTATAAGGATTGGTATAGACAGATTTCTGAGAAAGTTACTCAGAATTTTAACAAGCAGTTTTGTGAATTGGTTATTAATGCATATGCAGATGGTACCATAGAAAATGGATTATGTGATACAATATGGATTCAGTTTCCGAGAACTCCATCATTCTATGCATTACCTAAGATGCATAAAAATTGATCCAATTCTCCTGGTAGACTGTTCATTTTAGGGATTGGTTTCCAAACAGAATTAGCCAGCCACCTGGCTGATGCTCACTTGTGCCCCAATGTTATCAGTCTGTCTTCATATATTCAAGACAGTCCTGATATTTTGTGAGTGTGAGATGGAATTGTTGTACCTCCAGGTTGTTTCCTGGTTGCAATAGATATTAAAACACTGTATTGTAGCATTCTACACACCCTCACTTTAAAGGGTTGTAGAGAGTTTATTAAGGTAAAGAGAACAGACCTGGCCCTTTAATGATTTAATTCTAAATTTGCTGAAACACATACTGATGAAGCGTGAAAGTGGTAACTCCTGCGCTGTTAAAGAAGGCCTAAACTAAAGGAACACTGCCGCAACACCTAACGACTGATCCAAACAGGAAAATAGGGCATAAGATTAAGAGATGGTGATTGCGCTGTGATAAACAAAAAAGGAGAGGGGACAGGGAAAAGTGGGTTGGGCTAAACTAAAGTGTATAAAAGGCAAAAAGATAAGTGCCAGATATCCTAAGTGTATGAGTCAGGTGCAGATGACTCACAGATGCAGAGAAGAACTGACATATATATAAAGTGTCGGAGTGTATATACACGATTGGAATTGTTTTATATGGAAGTGTCACATTTGGTGGTGGGATCGGCATTACCCTACTTTATGGACTAGTCACTCACAGTTCTTTGCAAGTCGCTACGTGCCGGTGTGATACTAGCACATACTTACTGGGACTATTTTAATAACATTTTTGGTTTATTTTATTTTCTTGTATGTCATTAGCTTTTCACAGTGTTTCACACTTATGTCAGTATTCTGATCCACTTAACATTTATGAGCCTAATGTCTGCTGGGCCTATGCACTTGTTATTCTGATATACACATTTATTTCGTATTGTTTGTTTGCACTCTATTGATGCCAGTATTGCTTGTTATGCACTATTATACTATTGCTTACTAGTGTTTCAGTGCCCTTATATGTGTTTATATACACTCCGACACTTTATATATATGTCAGTTCTTCTCTGCATCTGTGAGTCATCTGCACCTGACTCATATGCCCCGTACACACGGTCGGATTTTCCGACGGAAAATGTGTGCTGGGACCTTGTTGTCGAAAATTCCGACTGTGTGTAGGCTCCATCACACATTTTCCATCGGATTTTCTGACACACAAAGTTTGAGAGCAGGATATAAAATTTTCCGACAACAAAATCCGTTGTCGGAAATTCCGATCGTGTGTACACAAATCCGACGGACAAAGTGCCACGCATGCTCAGAATAAATAAAGAGATGAAAGCTATTGGCCTCTGCCCCGTTTATAGTCCCGACGTACATGTTTTTTGTCACCGCGTTCAGAATGATCGGATTTTCCGACAACTTTGTGTGACCGTGTGTATGCAAGACAAGTTTGAGCCAACATCCGTCGGAAAAAATCCATGGATTTTGTTGTCGGAATGTCCGAACAAAGTCCGACCGTGTGTACGGGGCATTACACTTAGGATATCTGGCACTTATCTTTTTGCCTTTTATACACTTTAGTTTAGCCCCACCCACTTTTCCCTGTCCTGTTTATCACAGCGCAGTCACCATCTCTTATTTTTACATACTGATGAAAAATGTGTTTGCTTTTGACTGGTCCCACTACCTCCAGGTACAGGTTGTGGCAATGGGCACTTGCTGCGCACCATCATATGATAACATGTACTTGGTGGGGCAGAAGTATATTGTTTTTCAGATGATTTACTCTGAGGGTACTTGTTCAGCTTGCTATGTTGGTACAGGTACATGGATGATGTCCTGTTGTCAGTGAGTATTACCGAACTCATGCACTTTATGTCAATCTTGGATAAAAATGCCTTTAATCTGAAATTCACAGTACACTATAGCAGAACAAGCATTCTCTTGCTGGTTATTGGAACCTTTTTCCAACATATTGGAACCATAGGGACATTCCTGTACCACAAGCCCACTGCGAGCAACACTATTCTGCATGCTCAGTGTGCTCATCCTTAGTCACATACAGTGTCTCACAAAAGTGAGTACACCTCTCACATTTTTGAAAATATTTTATTATATATTTTCATGTGACAACACTGAAGAAATGAAACTTTTCTACAATGTAAAGTAGTGAGTGTACAGCTTGTATAACAGTGTAAATTTTCTGTCCCCTCAAAAGAACTTAACACACATCCATTAATGTCTAAACCGCTGGCAACAAAAGTGAGTACACCCCTAAGTGAAAATGTCCAAATTGGGCCCAATTAGCCATTTTCCCTCCCTGGTGTCATGTGACTCATTAGTGTTACAAGGTCTCAGGTGTGAATGGGGAGCAGGTGTGTTAAATTTGGTGTTATCGCTCTCACTCTCTCATACTGGTCACTGGAAGTTCAACATGGCACCTCATGGTAAAGAACTCTCTGAGGATCTGAAAAAAAAATTGTTGCTCTACATAAAAATGGCCTAGGCTATAAGCATATTGCCAAGACCCTGAAACTGAGTTGCAGCATGGTGGCAGTGCAGTATTCCAACATGATAACGACCCCAAACACACCTCCAAGATGATCACTGCCTTGCTAAAGAAGTTGAGGGTAAAGGTGATGGACTGGCCAAGCATGCCCCCAGACCTAAACCCTATTGAGCATCTGTGGGGCATCCTCAAATGGAAGGTGCAGGAACGCAAGGTCTCTAACATCCACTAGCTCTGTGATGTCATCATGGAGGAGTGGAAGAGGACTCCAGTGGCAACCTGTGAAGCTCTGGTGAACTCTATGCCCAAGAGGGTTAAGGCAGTGCTGGAAAATAATGGTGGCCACACAAAATATTGACACTTTGGGCCCAATTTGGACATTTTCACTTAGGGGTGTACTCACTTTTGTTGCCAGCGGTTTAGACATTAATGGATGTGTGTTGAGTTATGTTGAGGGGACAGCAAATTGACACTGTTATACAAGCTGTACACTCACTACTTTACATTGTAGCAAAGTGACATTTCTTCAGTGTTGTCACATGAAAAGATAGAATAAAATATTTACACATACCACGGTACATTTGTTGTCACTCCGCGGCAGCAACATGAGCGCCCTGTACACCGTCCGAGGAGTTTTTCCTTTGTTCCTTGCCCTTCCATGAGGATGGTTGTTGATTAGGTGGTATCTGGCTGATGATCGAAGTTGGTCCAACAGGACACCTGGGTCCAATCCAAGCTCTTCAGGGATACACCATCCGGTGATATTTTCTGTTTTTTTAAGCCAAGTCCACCGGCAGGATCCAAATCTGATCAACTCTACCGTTTGATCTACTCCACCGTCTGACGGTACAAGCCTTTCTGACTCACCGCCAACGGCCTGTGAGTCCACCCTTTCTGGTAAGGGCATTTCATGTTTATCTGCCTGAGATGATATTGTCATGCCGAGAGAAGATATTACCCCATATGCAGAGATGTCCCTAACAGCCCCATTATAACATATATGAAGACTGGGAGCACCTACAGTGTCATATCGACACTGGGACCAACTTATTCTTCAGTGACGGACATTAACATTCCACACACTCATTTGTTTGATACACTCATGCATTTTAGATTTTACAATAAGTCTGATAGACACATATACTGCTGAGTTTATCCATATTACATCTATGTTAGTTTTTATATTGTGTTTATCTTTATTGGGTGTTCTTTAAGTTATTTAACTATTTGGGTCACACTCACTATAATAGATTCACTGATCTACGATTTATTATCAGGAGTTACACGTAGTTTATTCTCCAATACTCCTCACATTTATTGATATTAGTAATTTATTTTTCACCGTTTTGGGGAGATACCCCTTTTTCACACTCCTTTGGTATAATACAGGTTTTACTACCATTCATTTAGGGCAACAACCCTTTTTTATCTTATATACTATCTTTGTTTTTTCCACTAATATTTTATTAGTGCCACACTATCTTGCGTATGCTCAATGACATCCGATTGAATCACCCCCCACGCACAAGAGACACCTATATAAAGTGTCAGGGTTTTCTAGGCCTTCGCTATCAGTTGATTGGAAGCTGTCACAACTTGTATAGAGAGTTTTAATTGAGCTCTTGTTAAATCTGGAGGACAATGGTTAAGCAAGGCGAAAGCAGGGTCAGACGATAAGGTTAGATCAACTGAAAACTTCACCACAAAATTGCTGCACGATCAGGCAGCAGTCCTATCCACCAAATATGGACATGGGTGCCCCTCTTAGCGCATTCCCAGAAACAAACAGGGGGGTAATGTCAGGCCACCTGAGGCCAGGTGACAGATGCACACCATTGCGATCAAGAGTGCACCGCAAGGTAGTGGACCCTACAGCTGACTGCTGCGGATGGGAGTCTGGGTGGTAAAGGAAGGCAGGGCCGCTGGAACACAAACACGGATCCCACAGGGGTTATAGCATAAGATTCCCTAGGGCGTGAAGTCTAAGAGCCAGCAGGTGTTCACCGGAGCCTCTAGTGGTGAGGACGGACTGGGCTGCAACTGGCTCCAGGTTACGACCCCCAGGGTCCCCTAGCTCACGCCCAAAGTTGGCAACAGGAGGATAGGGATAGTAAGGGAATAAGCCAAGGTCAGGGCGACTAGCAGACAAGGACAACAGAGCACACGCCAAAGGTTCAGGGTCACAGGCAAACAGGGATAGTCGGGGTCATGCCAAAAGGTCAGGGTCATGAGCAGACAGGAATAGTAGAGAACACGCCAAGGTCAGTAACAGAGACAAATGTAGAGCACACGGCAAGCAGGAAACAGGAAGTCAAACAAACAATGTTGATCAGTGGGGCTGGCCTGCAGTGCACAGATTAATATAGAGTTCTCTGATAGGAGCTGGGGTGGAGCCATACTTAGAGGAGAGATTATAATAGCAGTCAGGTGAGAGTGGCTGGTCTCTAGAGATGAACACATGGTGAGAGATAAGCTGACAGAAAAACTCTATTGCATAACTATGACAGGTAGGTTGGCAAAAATGTGGGTATTCTTGCTGGAATCAAGTACCAGCACATTCAAACTTTCCAATTAGTCTTGATTGCTAGCATATTCTGTGATTTAGTCATTTACCTGTTTTTTGTGCAGTACTGTGACCCTCAGTCACCTGAAATGCATCAGAAAGTTAAGGTCAGTGCATGACAGCTCCACGCCACAGTCAGACTGCCCTGCCATCTGCTGAAAAGAATCTGCAGGGGGTCACTAATGTAAGTGGGGAGTAGGGACCCTAAGATAAGGGTAGTTCATCCGCAGTCTCTGGTTATCTCCTTTGGTCCATCCATAGTCTCTGGTTATCATCTGTAGTCCATCCGCAGTCTCTGGTTATCTCCTGTAGTCTATCCGCAGTCGCTGATTATCTCCTATAGTCCATCTGTAGTCTCTGATTATCTCCTGTAGTCCATCCGCAGTCTCTGGTTATCTCCTGTTGTCCATCCGCAGTCTCTGATTATCTCCTGTAGTCCATCCGCAGTCTCTGATAATCTCCGGTAGTCCATCCTCAGTCTCTGGTTATCTCCTGATGTCAATTCTCAGTCTCTGGTTATCTCCTGTAGTCCATTCGCAGTCTCTTGTTATCTCCTGTAGTCCATCCGCAGTCTCTGGTTATCTTCTGTAGTACATCCGCAGTCTCTGGTTATCTCCTGTAATCCATTCGTAGTCTCGCATTCACTGTGCTTAAGCCCCTCCCAATATCATGTTTGGCCACACCCACATTTTGCGGCACGCACCACAGGTCATTATCTCCCTGGCTTACCCCTCATTCTCAACTTCAAAAGTTGAGAGGTGTGTTTTGTATGGATGCACAGTACCACTTCTCTTGCCAGGTATGCTGGGCAGGGATGAGCCGAACACCCCCCTGTTTGGTTCAGACCAGAACATGCAAACAGGCAAAAAATTTGTTCGAACACGCTACAGCGTTAAAGTCTATGGGACTCGAACATGAATAATCAAAAGTGCTAATTTTAAAGGCTTATATGCAAGTTATTGTCATAAAAAGTGTTTGGGGACCTGGGTCCTGCCCCAGGGGACATGGATCAATGCAAAAAAAGTTTTAAAAACGGACGTTTTTTCGGGAGGAGTGATTTTAATAATGCTTAAAGTGAAACAATAAAAGTGTAATATTCCTTTAAATTTTCATACCTGGGGGGTGTCTATAGTATGCCTGTAAAGGGGCGCATGTTTCCCGTGTTTAGAACAGTCTGACAGCAAAATGACATTTCAAAGGAAAAAAAGTCATTTAAAAATACTCGCGGCTATATGAATTGTCGGTCCGTAAAAGTTCATTGATAAAAACGGCATGGGATTTCCCCACAGGGGAACCCTGAACCAAATTTTTTTTAAAAATGGCGTGGGGATCCCCCTAAATTCCATACCAGGCCCTTCAGGTCTGGTATAGATATTAATGGGAACCCCAGCCAAAATGTAAAAAAAAAAAAAAGGCATGGGGGTCCCCCTCAAAATCCATACCAGACCTTTCAGGTCTGGTATGGATTTTAAGGGGAACCCCGCGCCAATTTTTTTTTTAAAAATGGCGTGGGGTCCCCCCAAAAATTCATACCAGACCCTTATCCGAGCATGCAACCTGGCAGGCCACAGGAAAAGAGGGGGAATGAGAGAGCGCCCCCCCCCTCCTGAACCGTACCAGGCTACATGCCCTCAACATTGGGAGGGTGCTTTGGGGTCCCCCCAAAGCACTTTGTCCCCATGTTGATGAGGACAAGGGCCTCATCCCCACAACCTTTACCCAGTGGTTGTGGGGGTCTGCGGGCGGGGGGCTTATCGGAATCTGGAAGTCCCCTTTAACAAGGGGACCCCCAGATCCCGGCCCCCTCCCTGTGTGAAATGGTAAGGGGGTACCTACCATTTCACAAAAAAAGTGTCAAAAATGTTAAAAATGACAAGAGACAGTTTTTGACAATTCCTTTATTTAAAGTCTCTTCTTCTTTCCATCTTCTTTCTTCTATCTTCTTCCTCCGCGGCCGCGGAGGAAGATGCCGGACGAGAACACTGGAGCAAGAAGCAGAGGATCGGAGGAGGAAGAAGAAGAAGATGGAGGAAGAAACTGAAGGAAGATAGAAGAAAGAGGAAAGAAGAAAGAAGATGGAAATAAGAAGCATTTAAATAAAGGAATTGTCAAAAGTGTCTCTTGTCGGGGGCGCATGCGCGGCGCAAAGGCATGATGGATGTCTGATGCTGTAGCTCCATCTAGCTCGGGACTATAACAGCTTCCAGAGGGTCACACTCACCCAACTAAACGGCGACTTTATCACCCCTCAAGCCCCTCAGACATGGTGCATGCCTGCGAGGAAGAAGAAACCCAGAGAATCGTCTTAACACACTCTGACACACTATCTCCTCCACACACGGGATCTCGGCAGCATGTCCCAAAATGGCACTGCAGGGAGAAGTAAGCCTCCTTCCCCTGCTTCCTCGCCACGATATTTGCCAGAGCAAGCAGCTGAACTGGACACTAATAATGAGTACACAGCTACCCTCACTAAAACGGACCTGGAAACTAGCCTGGAAGCTATGTACTCTAGGCTGGCAACTAAGTTCCAGACAGAGCTGCATAAAACCTCCCATACGCTCTCCCTTGAGATCCAGAACGGAGAGGCTGGAAACCAAGCATGATGAGCTGGCGTTAGCTTACAATGACCTAACCAGAGAATATGAATCCCTAGCCTCAGCTTTTTCCCTGATTCATTTCCAAATCGAGGACCTCGACAATCGAAACTGACGCAACAATATGCGCTTACGAGGTATCCCAGAATCGGAGACAGATCTCATTCCAACGGTGATCCGTCTATTCAAATCCCTTCTCCCAGACGTTGAGTCAGCAGCTTTCAAATGTGATCGCATACATAGAGCTCTCAGACCGAAACCACAAGATGATAAACGCCCTAGGGATGTAGTTCTATGTATGAAAGATTTTCTGATCAAAGAAGATATCCTGAGAGCTGCAAGCAATAAGCAACGTATCTTACTCGATGATCATACCATTCAAATCTACCCGGATATCTCCCCTGCCACTTTGGATAGGAGGCAGGGAATGAGAGAGGTTACTACAGCTCTTCAATCCCTTCACATTCGTTATAGATGGGGCTTTCCCTTTAAGCTGGTAATTCCCCACAAGAGTACCATGTACTCAGCTACATCGCTCCTAGAAGGTCAGGAGATCTTGGTAAAATTAGGCCTTCTTGACGCCGAAGTTACCCGCTGTCATGAACCTTGGAATACTGGGTTGTCATGAAGCTTGGAATACTGAAGTATTTCTCCTTTGATTCTAATACACAGTGGGGGGTCTTCTGTCCTGTCTTAAGGCTAACCCCCTCCAGACGGCTCCATGGTCTGGAAGGAGGGCATTGTTCTGTGTTTGACCATTTGTTTATGTACTTTAATTACCCCCTGGGGCTTCTCTGTGTCATTACACATATCAGTCCTCCTATTCGAGCTATCGGACCAATCTCTGCTGACCCTGTTTCAAGTCCTCATTTTCATGGACAAGAGGACCTGAGTGAAGACTAGTGTACTTTACAATTGACCAATAGGAAAGTGGTTGTTGGGGGCGGGGTGTTCAAACTGCTGTGTATAAAAGTGTGTTGTGTGCATCAATAAAAGTGAGATGCCTGTTTGAACTTACATACAGCCTGCCTGGTGTTTGTTCTGAGCTATCACAACTGGATTAGAACTGCACATAGCTGCACGGAGCATCGAATGACCGAACTATCAGATGTTGCGATCTGCAATCTGATTCAATAGTCGCAGAGGAGTTTCGGGAGAGTGGAACCGAGCGAGCAGGGGCTCGTTACATTGGTTGGCAGCGGTGGGATTTGCTCTCCAGTTACTGGGACACTCCAAACCACCACAGTGAATGGCCAGCTATGCAGCCTGCAGGAGAGCCACGCTGAAAGACTTACTTGAGAGCCGTGGAGGGACCGGTGGGACAAAGAACAAGGCCACCCTGATCAGTGAGCTAGCCAAGATGGATCAGAGGGATGGTGATGCGGGACCCCGGTCAGTTGAAGACTTGTTTCAGCAACGAGTTTGAGAGCAGTTATAATGCCAACCCATCAGAGACCGGCATACAGAATGCCATTAGAGACATCCAGCTGCAGGATGAGCGACAAAAGAGAGAACTAGAGTGGCAAGATGAGCGGAGAATGGCGGAAATACGGCAATCGGAGACAACACCTAAAGATACAGTGCCTTTCCGTAAGTTGCCCTTTCGGGCATTCAAACTATTTAAGGAAGGAGAGGAGGAAATTGAAGCGTTCCTGCATGACTTTGATAGACTATGCCAGATACATGATGTACTGTCCCAAGATTGGGTTGCCTTACTGGCGAGTAATTTGACTGGCAGAGCAGCCAATGCGTATCGGGCCCTGGAAGACCGGGACGCTAAAGATTATGACCGGGTAAAAGAAGCTCTGCTAGCCCAATTTACCATTACACCCGAAGCCAGCCAGATTAAGTTTAGAGAATCACGGAAACAAGCCACCATAACATACGTGGAGTGGGCACATTGTCTGCAGCGGAACCTTAAGGGCTGGTTGCAGGGAAGCCACACTCATACCATAAAGGACACCGCCCAGCTAGTTCTCTTAGAACAGTTCTTTAACCACACCCCTCTGGTAGTACGGGATTGGGTGCGAGATAAGCGACCACAGACTGTACAGCAAGCGGCTACTTTGGCCGATGAATATCTGGACTCTCGAAGGTCAGGCGAAAGCGAGCGCTATCCATGATCTCTACCCAGTTTACCAGACTCTAACCCAACTTCAGTACCTCAGTGGTCTGCCTCTAGACCCCCAGCCCGACCCAACACTCCTACCGGACCTAAGTGCTATTCCTGTAACCAAACCGGTCATCTGCAGCAAAATTGCCCTACCCGATCCACGAGGTACCGAGAGACTGCTCATCTATCCAGACCAGTGGCTCATTGCTTCCAGAATGAGCCCAACCATCAAGATGTTCAGGAAGAGTGCGGCAAACTTTTTGAGGCTGATCCCGTCCAAGCTGCTGCCGGAGATAATCGGCAGCACCATCGTTAGGCAGTATGGGTTAATGGGCAGCCGGCCCAGGGACTCCGCGATTCTGGGGCTACGATTACCCTCATCCAGCCTCACATGATTCCCCAGTCGGCCCGGACCGGCCAGACTGTTGCAGTCAGGGTAGCAGGGGGCAAGGTGCTACATTTATCCACCGCCCAAGTCCTCTTGGATTGGGGCTCAGGGGAGCGACAAGTGTGAGTGGGATTACTACGTGAGTTACCAGCGGAAGTACTTTTGGGGAACGATTTGGGGCATTTAACTTCCTCATATGCCCCAGAGGTCGCCATGGCCGTGACCACCTGACGTCAGAGCCAACTTCAAGGCAACTCCACTCCTATGGGGACCCAGGTAAGACCAAATCCTCCTATGTTACCCCGACTTGACAACCCTGTGTCCGGGGATTCTCAATCCGACATTAAGCAAGAGACTCAGAATGACCCAACATTAGCTGGTTATCGGGACAGGGCGGGCAAGCATCCAGGGGGGTTGGGGGAAGACAGAATAGAGTGGGAGAGGGGGTTTCTTTATCATTACACTGAGGGAATGGGCACCGGGAAGCGACAGGGTCCCCACAAACAGCTAGTTGTACCCCAGAAATACAGACGGGAGCTATTGCGGCTGGCTCACGACATCCCCTTGGCCGGACATTTAGGGATAGCTAAGACCAGGAGTCGAGTCGGTTGTCCCATGCGTTCTTCTGGCCCTGATTACATGCTGGGGTGCGAGAATACTGCCGGACCTGTGAGACTTGTCAGAATGTAGGGAAGACAGGGGATCACCCAAAAGTCTCGCTGCAACCCTGCCGATCATTAGAGAACCCTTTAGCCGCATAGCGGTAGATATTACAGGCCCACTGGCCCGCCCCAGTGCCACTGGGAAGAAGTATATTCTTATGGTGGTGGATTACGCCACCCGCTACCCGGAGTGCGAGACAGCGTTTCATCAGTTAAAAACCGCCCTAACGCAACCTCCCATACACCCGATCCTAACAAACACTTTGTCATTCATACAGATGCCTCCATGTTCGGACTGGGAGCCGTACTAAGTCAAGTTGGTGATGACGGGAAAGAGCACCCGGTGGCGTATCTCAGCCGCAAGTTGTTACCCCGTGAAGTTGGATATGCTGCCGTGGAAAAAGAGTGTTTGGCCTTAGTCTGGGCTTTAAAGAAATTGCAGCCCTACGTGTATGGACGCTCTTTTACTGTCATGACGGACCACAATCCCTTGATATGGCTTAACTGGGTGGCGGGAGAGAACGGCCGATTACTAAGGGGGAGCCTGGCTTTGCAACCGTACAATTTCACCATACAATATCGGCCAGGGCCTCAAAACGGGAATGCAGATGGGTTATCCCAGCAGACGGACCTGGAACCTTAAGACTACTTTTCCAACATCCTCGAGTTGACCCGTTCGGGGGTCCCACTGTGGCTGTTGGACTGTTTCCCAGGGGGAAGTATTGTCATGAACCTTGGAATACTGGATTGTCATGAAGCTTGGAATACTGAAGTATTTCTCCTTTGATTCTAATACACAGTGGGGGGTCTTCTGCCCTGTCTGAAGGCTAACCCCCTCCAGACGGTTCCATGGTCTGGAAGGAGGGCATTGTTCTGTGTTTGACCATTTATTTACGTACTTTAATAACCCCCTGGGGCTTCTCTGTGTCATTACACATATCAGTCCTCCTATTCAAGCTATCGGACCAATCTCTGCTGACCCTGTTTCAAGTCCTCATTTTCATGGACAAGAGGACCTGAGTGAAGACTAGTGTACTTTACAATTGACCAATAGGAAAGTGGTTGTTGGGAGCGGGGTGTTCAAACTGCTGTGTATAAAAGTGTGTTGTGTGCATCAATAAAAGTGAGATTCCTGTTTGAACTTACATACAGCCTGCCTGGTGTTTGTTCTGAGCTATCACAGCTGGATTAGAACGCCACATACTGTAGCTGTAGTTCGAATCCCAGAGCATCGGATGACCGAACCATCAGATGTTGCGATCTGCAATCTGATTCAATAGTCGCAGAGCAGTGTCGGGAGAGTGGAAACGTGCGATCAGGAGCTCGTTACACCTGCCATCCACCATCTACACCCAGACCCTCACCCATTTGGCACACTCCTCCAACCAGGAGAAACAGAAGAAGGATCCCATACGACGTTGGTGATAGAAATGAGGAACACTTTCGCTGATCATCTCGGCTTCCACGCTTCTAACAAGTTTCGCAGCAACCTGCACTTCGTTCCATACTCCATTGGTAAACGAGTGGCCTCCATGGTAAGGTACTAAGGTGAGCAGAAATAGAAACATGTACCATCATCCAAAAATCAATAATTAACAAGGTTGGGAGCCTGATCCCCAGTCATGCGACCAAAAAAAGTGCCCCCACTTTTTTTGGTCGCCTGACTGGGGATCAGGCTCCCAACCTTGTTAACCATACTCCATTGGCTCAGATGTTGGTCCCTTGGAGCCATGACATGTTCGCCCCACCCAGCTGTAGCCTAGCAAATTTTGACTTTTTATTTATTTTTTTCAATTTTATCTCACATTTTTCACTTTTTGTTTTGCCATTACTGCCGGTAAGCTTTTCTCTGTTCGTCATAGAACGGAGCTATGGATCGGCTGACCTAGAGACCTAGCAGTCTCGTTAGTTTTGTTTTCTCTTATCAGGTTAATTTCTTTAACCTGATCCAGTTCTAGGATACAATGATTTTCACATGGTTATTAGACTTGTTCTTTTCTTTTTTCTTTTTTTTTACATATTTAGGTCAGCTTACTTACTGTTTGAGCAACTATCCTTTGCAGAAGCTCCATTTTTACACGTTGATGTCCTTTTAATTTAGAGTGGTCTACATGTTGTATATGTCAATCCTCCATGATTTCCTGTGCATGAGTGTGGTGGCCCCCCTTATTAGATTTGGAAGACGGGTTTACTTCCCTCAATTCCCTGATCTTGACCTTCACTCAGTCTATAGAATTCTACAACATTTCCTATGGTGATTAATTGCGTATCACATAATGTGAAGGGTTTTAACTCCCCAGTCAAGAGGAGCAAAGCCTTTAACTTTTATAAGCAATTGGGTGCAAACATTCTCCTCATACAGGAGACGCATTTTGCCCACTCCTCACATCCCAAATTCTTCCACAGAAACTTCCCTCAAGGTTTTTTTTCTCTGCACCAGTCGAAAAGCAGGGGCGCCGCCATACTCCTGCACTCCACCTTCCCTATGGAAGTAAAACAAGTGTATAAAGATAAGGACAGTAGGTATGTTATTATTAAGGGTCTTATTCACAATAGAGAACTGAGAAATTGCTAGTATTTACGCCCCTAATGACTCCCCAGCCTCTTTCTTTAAATCCTTCTTTTGACCGCCTATCTGTTTACCAATCATCCCATATGATAATAGGGGGGATTTTAATTTGGTGGCTAATTCCACTCTAGATAGATCTACCATGGCACCTACCACTAAATCCTTTCCTCGATCACTCTCCAATGGTCTGCTGGAACATCAACTGGTAGACACCTGAAGAGCGCATAACATTGGAGCTAGGGAGTATACCTTTTACTCCCACCCCTATAATAGTTATGCGAGATTGGATTACATCTATACCATCCCCATTATTCTTGCTAACTCCACGAATGTGATTATTCATCCTTGTACCTGGTCGGACCATCATGTAACTGCCTTTGCTTCTGAGTTTATCAGACTAGCTCCCACCACTCACTCATGGAGATTGAATGAGGCTCTCCTCTCAGATTTGGCGGTAGAAACTGAGGTAGCACAAACTATAGAGGAATAATTTACCATCAATGCCATTCCAGAAACTCCCTTCACCACGGTCTGGACTGCACATAAGGCGGTTGTAAGAGGTAAACTTATTTACTTAGTATAGCCTCGGTTCGGAACAAGAATGACAGACATAAAATTTTAGTCCTCACAAAAGAGCTGGATAGTCTTTATAAGAACACTAACTTCTTACATTTAGAATCCACTAGACGTTCGATAGATCAAAAAAGACTGGAATTAGACTCCATCCTATCGAAAAAAGTGGAAAAGGCTCTTCGATGGTCTAAAGCCAAATTTTTGCTTCACGAGGGCACCTCTTCTACTCTTTTCACCCGCAAGCTGAATCAATCTACACATCCGCCCATGTCTATAGATTAATGACTCCCCCTGGCCATATTACTTCTCATCCCCAGGAGGTCCTTAAAATATTTGAACAATTTTACTCGACCTTGCTTGCACCATCTCAATTTGGACCCTCACAGAGTGATGAAGCCTGGTTTCAAAATAACCCTATACCAAGTCTCACCCCCACACAACTGGAAATGTTAAATGCGCCCATTACACCTTCGGCGGTCATGAATGTAATAAAATTTTTAAAATCGGGATCCACTCCTGGCCCGGACGGATTTTCTTCTTTATACTATAAGAAATTTTCTGCCCCCCCTTACTAGTAGATTGGTTCATCTCTTCAACTGGGTATTGCAGGGAGGTAGTTTCCCCGAAGAGATGTTATTGGTCAATATGTCCTTAATACCGAACCCGAATAAAAATCAAAAATTACAGATCCATATCTGTTATAAACAATGATCTAAAAATATTTAGTAGAATCCTAGCAGACAGATTGGCAAGTATAATTCACTCACTTATATCCCCCTACCAGTCAGGTTTCATTCCCCACAGATTCATCACTGATAACATACGCTTAGCTACTAATATAATTCAGGATGCCAATTTGTTTTCGCAGAAGCTCTTCATGCTTAGCCTAGATATTAAAAAGGCATTTGATAGTGTCTCTTGGGCCTATATCACTACTCTCCTGCAACGTATGGGTTTCCGTGGAGTATTTCTACAGGCTTTCCTGGCCCTTTATCGTAGCCCTAAGACGAGGATCAAACTCCCTGGCTGTTGCTCAGGGTTCTTCAGCCTGGGGAGGGGCACCAGGCAAGGGTGCCCTCTCTCCCCTTTGATCTTCGCTTTAGTGCCCCTTGCAAAAGCCATACTTCAAAATCCAGATATCTCTAGATACTCTAAAGGCCACTCGGAATACAAATTTGGTATGTACGCAGACGACGTTCTGATGTTTCTCACTAGCCCCTTAATTTCCCTACCAAACTTACTGCAGACCCTATCAAAGTTTGCAGGGATCTCTGGCCTCTCAATAAATATGGCGAAGTCAGTAGCCTTGCCGGTGGGTTTTTCACCTGAGGAATTACACCACCTTAAACTATCCTATTCCTTCACATGGGCTGAATCTCACTTCTCATACTTAGGTATTAACCTGACCGGAGATTTCTGCAAACTTTTTGATGTTAATTTCCCCCCGATGATATCTAAACTGAAAGGGATTCTCAAACTATGGTCACACCTGCACATTTCATTTCTAGGTAGGGTTGCCGCACTCAAGATGACAATTCTTCCCAAACTAATCTACCTTTTTAGATCCCTTCCAATCAGACTTTCCAAAAATTACCTGCACACTATCCAGACCCTGTTCAACAGATTTATTTGGCGTGACAGACCCCCACGATTTGCCAAGGAAGTTCTGTACCGCTCCTCTAAGAAGGGTGGTCTGGGTGTCCCTCAGATCTGGTTCTACTATTTAGCCAGTAGATATATGCAACAGGCCCAATGGAACATTAAAAACTCCTTGGGTCCAATTTGAACAAGACTCTATCACACCCCAATATCTCCCAGGCTTGATGTGGTCTAATAGCTCTTCCAAGCCAGATTTGGGCTCTAAGAACTTGATCACCCAGGTAGGGCTGCGGCTCTGGGATCAATATAAGAAAACGTATAACCTCATATCACCAACACCCTTAGGAGCCTCATTCCTGGGAGACCCTAGATTCCCCTCGGCATATGATAGACCTACTTCTTTCCAACTTTGGATTGACCTAAATCTAACTACGTTAGATAAGTTTCTTATGAACTCAAAATTTACCTCTTTTTCACATTTGCAAACAATCTATCATATCCCAGCTGGGGAATTTTACCACTTTTTGCAAATTCAACATTTTTTCCAACAGCACTATCCAAGTCCTTACTCAGACTCTAATACACTGTATGAGGACCTATGCCACACATCCCCTCGCCAAAAAGGACTCATTTCAGTGGTCTATAAATTTTTAGAAGCAACAACAGAGAGGCCCGCTCTAAAGTATAGAATACAATGGGAATGGGAACTCTGCCTTGAAGACAGTGATCTGGATTAGGGATGAGCTTTGAGTTCGAGACAATTTGGGGTGTTCGCAGCAAATTCGAATGCCGCGGAACACCCTTTAAAAGTCTATGGGAGAAATCAAAAGTGCTAATTTTAAAGGCTTATATGCATGGTATTGTCATAAAAAGTGTTTGGGGACCTGGGTCCTGCCCCAGGGGACATTTATCAATGCGAAAAAAAGTTTTAAAAATGGCAGTTTTTTCGGGAGCAGTGATTTTAATAATGCTTAAAGTGAAACAATAAAAGTGTAATATCCCTTTAAATTTCATACCTGGGGGGTGTCTATAGTATGCCTGTAAAGGGGCGCATGTTTCCCGTGTTTAGAACAGTCTGACAGCAAAATGACATTTCAAAGGAAAAAAAGTCATTTAAAACTACTCGCGGCTATTAATGCATTGCAGGTCCGACAATACACATAGAAGTTTATTGATAAAAACAGCATGGGAATTCCCCACAGGGGAACCCCAAAAAATTTTTTTTTTTTTAAATGACGTGGGGGTCCCCCTAAATTCTATACCAGGCCCTTCAGGTCTGGTATGGATATTAAGGGGAACCCCGGCCAAAATTTAAAAAAAAACGGCATGGGGTCCCCCCAAAAATCCATACCAGACCCTTTTCCGAGCACACAACCTGGTAGGCCGCAGGAAAAGAGGGGGGACGAGAGAGCACCCCCCCTCCTGAACCGTACCAGGCCACATGCCCTCAACATTGGGAGGGTGCTTTGGGGTAGCCCCCAAAACACCTTGTCCCCATGTTGATGAGGACAAGGGCCTCATCCCCACAACCCTGGCCGTTGGTTGTGGGGGTCTGCGGGCGGAGGGACTTATCAGAATCTGGAAGCCCCCTTTAACAAGGGGACCCCCAGATCCTGGCCCCCCCCTGTGTGAAATGGTAAGGGGGTACTTACCCCTACCATTTCACTAAAAAACTGTGAAAAATGTTAAAAATGACAAGAGACAGTTTTTGACAATTCCTTTATTTAAATGCTTCTTCTTTCTTCTATCTTCTATCTTCCTTCATCTTCTTCTTCTTCTGGTTCTTCTGGTTCTTCTGGTTCTTCCTCCGGTGTTCTCGTCCAGCATCTCCTCTGCGGCGTCTTCTTCCCTTCTTCTCCTCGGGCCGCTCCGCATCCATGGCATGGGGGGAGGCTCCCGCTCTTCATCTTCTTCTCTTCATCCTCTTCTCCTTATCTTCTTCTCTTCATCTTCTTCCAAGATAGAAGAAAGAAGAAAAAAAGAAGAAAGTTCTGGTGCGAACCGTACAGGGGGCTGTTCAGCTTATCCCTAATCTGGATTGGACAAAAGGCTGGCAGAATTTGCGCAGCTGTACCAAATCCATAATAGTGCGAGAGACTGCCATTAAGTTGGTGACTCGTTGGTACTATACCCCCGTACGCCTGAATAAAATTTTTCCACAGTCCTCCCACTTATGCTTTAGGGGTTGTACCCACCAAGGCTCCTTTTTGCACCTTTTTTGGATTGCGAAAAATTACAGCCCACTCGGAATGAAATCCTGAAATTGATAGATAAGTTAGCAGGTAGACCCATTAGTTTGACTTACCAACACTGTATTTTATTTCAATCCCCGCCAGACTCTTCCAAACCTTTTGTAAAATTGATTCATTCAATCTGTATTGCTATGCACTGGGCGATTGCTCTACATTGGAAGACACCTTCGGTTCCATTTACACAGGTACTCGCAAGAATTGATCACATGATGTTAGCAGATAAAATTTACCATACACTTCATGACTCTATCCCTCATTATGATGCTAAATGGAACCCATGGTTCTTGTTTAGACTTCAAGTCTGACCGTTTTATTTAGGTTACTATATTTCTTATCTTTCCCCGCTGTAATTCTTTTTTTTTTGTGTTCTGTTAATGTAAGGCATTCAAATCCCTTCTATAATGTCAATATGTATATCTGATTTGATGGATTTTTTTTATGAACCCGATGTCCATAAATAATGCATATTGCCTGTATTCTCTTACCCCTATTGATTTGATTGTCTTCATTTACCTATGTATACTTTTATTGCTTAATAAAAACTTTTTGAAAACAAAAAAACTGTCTCTTGTCATTTTTAACATTTTTGACACTTTTTTTGTGAAATGGTAGGGGTACAACCATTTCAAACGGGGGGGGCATCTGGGGGTCCCCTTGTTAAAGGGGGCTTCCAGATTCTGATAAGCTCCCCCCCGCAGACCCCCACAACCATCGGGTAAGGGTTGTGGGGATGAGGCCCTTGTCCTCATCAACATGGGGACAAGGTGCTTTGGGGGGACCCCAAAGCACCCTCCCAATGTTGAGTGCATGTGGCCTGGTATGGTTCAGGGGTGCGCTCTCTCATCCCCCCCTCTTTTCCTGCGGCCTGCCAGGTTGTGTGCTCGGATAAGGGTCTGGTATGGATTTTTGGGGGGACCCCAAGCCATTTAAAAAAAAAAATTGGCGCGGGGTTCCTCTTAAAATCCATACCAGACCTGAAGGGTCTGGTATGGATTTTGAAGGGGACCCCCACACCTTTTTTTTTTTTTTTTTGCGCGGGGTTCCCCTTAATATCCATACCAGAAGGGCCTGGTATAGAATTTAGGGGGACCCCCACACCATTAAAAAAAAAAATTGGTTCAGGGTTCCCCTGTGGGGAAATCCCATGCCGTTTTTATCAATGAACTTTTATGTGTATTGTCGGACCAACAATTCATACAGCCGCGAGTACTTTTAAATGACTTTTTTCCTTTGAAATGTCATTTTGCTGTCAGACTGTTCTAAACACGGGAAACATGCGCCCCTTTACAGGCATACTATAGACACACCCCAGGTACGAAATTTAAAGGAATATTTCAACTTAATTGTTTCACTTTAAGCATTATTAAAATCAATGCTCTCGAAAAAACGGCCGTTTTTAAAACTTTTTTTTGCATTGATCCATGTCCCCTGGGGCAGGACCCAGGTCCCCAAACACTTTTTATGACAATACCATGCATATAAGCCTTTAAAATGAGCACTTTTGATTTCTCCCATAGACTTTTAAAGGGAGTTCCGCGGCTTTCGAATTTGCCGCGAACACCCCAAATTGTTCACTGTTCGGCGAACTTGCGAACAGCCGATGTTCAAGTCGAACATGAGCTCAAACTCAAAGCTCATGCCTAATGCTGGGTAACAAAAAAATCAGTGAGTTTGCTGCCTTCCACAAGATGGTGCCCTTTGCACCTGCCCAGTAAGATTGGCTATTACAGTGCACCACCATGTGATGGGAAGTCCAATGGCTGGGAGCACTGACCATCGTGTTCTGGTGGGAGGGGCCGTGTGTGTTAGTACAGTGATCTGACAGGTTTTTTCGTTCTGCCCGCTGGGCTGAATGAAGAAAAGCTGACAGTGTGTACCAGGCCTTAGACTGGACAATGGCCAACATCACTGGGCAACGTTCATAAAAACTGGAAGAAGGAAAAACTGAAATCAGGTTCAATTTCAAGAGGATCTGGGAAAATAGAATTAAGGGTGTGATCGCTTATTATGAGCAACACATCGTTTTTCCTTTTCCAGTCTTTTTGAATTTGGCTTATTTAAAAAGACTTTTACTTAGTACCTGCTGCTGAACCCCCCTCCTGTTTCATGGGCACAATTAACACCCAAAGACCAATTTTTCAGCACCTGTTTGACAGTTGCATATCATTGTAATTTTTTACAGCAAGGCCAATTCTTGCTTTCATCAAGAGCACCTCTATAGGTGTACAGTGGGAAGGCACCGCCAACACCCAAAGACCAATTTTTCAGCACCTGTTTGACAGGTGCATATCATTGCAATTTTTTACAGCAAGGCCAATTCTTGCTTTCATCAAGATTACCTCTATAGCGTTACGGTGGGAAGGCACCACCGACACCCAAAGACCAATTTTTACACACACCCGTTACTTCTATACAAAGTCAAAGTTACACTAGAATGTATCCAAAAAATCTCTAATCTTGTTCCCAGTGCACTACATTGTGGCCTCCTCCCCCGGAGGAGAAGGGGAGGAGCTAATACACGGACGTCACCCGCTGCCATTCTCTGCTCGGAGTTCACCCGATCTGTGATCGTGGTACTGTTTATTCACATGCTATGTGCTTATGAGCACTCTTTATGTCTATAGTGACTTTAAATAAATTGATGGAGTGCACTTAGATTGTATCTTCATTCATTTTTTATATACATACGGGAACAGTCTTCACCCTTCTCATATCCATCATTGCTGCCCTGGATGTTTGTATCTGTGACATCTCCCTGTGGGACAACTGTATCATCTGGCTCCACTAAGGACCCTCAAGATAACATCAGGAATTGCCATTATCCCTGTGGGGACACATGTGAGTTTGACCTTCCGTTTTACAGAGGTCCATACCATCTGGTAAGTGCATTTTTGTTTATTTGGGTGAAGTTGATTATGATTGATTACATCACTGGAGCCAACACATCGTTTCTTTGCTGTAAGGATATCTGATAGGAACATATCCTGGATGTGCATTGGACTTTTTCCATATGTTTCATATGCTATAGTTTCATTATCATTTGCGCTGCACTTATCCAATCTTTTCGTATCGTTTTTAGGCATATGTGATTACCTTAAGTGTTCAGCTTGCATTTATTTAAGCCTTTTTAACTGTTTGCACTGATTGCTCCACATTTTACATTGAATCCTGTTAAGTGTATGGGACACAAACATGAAAAACCAAAAGTGCTAATTTTAAAGGCTTATATGAAAGTTATTGCCAAAAAAAGTGTTTGGGAACTCGGGTACTGCCCCAGGGGATATGTATTGATGCAAAAAAAGTTTTAAAAACTGCAGTTTTTTTCAGGAGTAGTGATTTTAATAATGCTTAAAGTGAAACAATAAAAATAAAATATTCCTTTAAATATTGTACCTATGGTCTGCCTTAGTGCCTTAGTCTGCCCGTAAAGTAACGCATCTTTCCCATGTTCACAGTACCACAGCAAAATGACATTTCTAAAGAAAAAAATGTCATTTAAAATTGCTTGTGGCTATAATGTATTGTCAGATCCCAGCAACATAGATACAAATCATTGAGAAAAAGGGCCAAAATAAAAAAATGACATAAGGGCCCCCCAAAATCCATACCAGACCCTTATCCGAGCACGCAACCTGGCAGGCCGCAGGAAAAGGGGGGAGGATGAGCGAGCGCGCCACCCCTCTTGAACCGTACCAGCCCACATGCCCTCAACATGGGGAGGGTGCTTTGGGGTCCCCCCAAATCTCCTTGTCCCCATGTTGATGGGGACAAGGGCCTCATCCCCACAACCCTTGCCCGGTGGTTGTAAGGGTCTGCGGGCAGGGTGCTTATCGGAATCTGGAAGCCCCCTTTAACAAGGGGGCCCCCAAATCCTGGCCCCCTCTATGTGAATGGGTATCGGGTACATTGTACCCCTACTCATTCACGAAAAAAAGTGTAAAAAAAGAGACAGTTTTGATAATTCCTTTATTAAAAAAAAAGTGTCCTGCGATGTCCATCCATCTTCAATCACAGCGCTGACAGTCTGAATAAAAACAAATGGAAAAACTCTGCCTCAATGGGAGGCGTCCCGCCGACTGCAGCCTTTTCACTATGACAGCTCTTATGTAACCAAGGGCCCTTAGATATATAAGAGCTGTCACCGTAAAAAGGCTGCAGTCTGCGGGGTGCCTCCCATAGAGGCAGAGTTTTTCCACTTTTTTTTTTTCTTGATCGTCGGCGCCGCAATTAAAGATGGATTTACATCCTGGGACACTTTTTTTAAAGAAAGGAATTTCCAAAACTGTGATTTTTGAAGGGGGGCACCATGGCCTTTTTTATATTTTGGTGCGGGGTTTCCCTTACAATCCAAACCAGACCTGAAGGGGCTGGTTTGGATTTTGGGGGGACTCCCGTGCCTTTTTTTTGGGCGCAGGGTTCCCCTTAATATCCATACCAGACCTGAAGGGCCTGGTAGTGGACTGGGGGGGAACTCACGCCTTTTTTTCAATGATTTTTATCTATATTGCCGGGATCCGACAATACATTACAGCCGCGAGCAGTTTTGGATGACATTTTTTCCTTTAGAAATGTAATTTTGCTGCTCTCATTCATTATACTATATACGGCCACCATATAAGCAGCCTTACATAGAGTGGGGCATGGACTTAGCCCCCTTACCCATGATTGACCAAAGGCACCCTGCCTTTGGCCAATTATGGCTCTCAGTAGAGCACATTGTGATTGGCCAAAGCATGCAGGTCAGGTGCATGCTTTGGCCAATCATAGGACGCCAATGCACTGCGATCTCGCAGTGCATTATGGGACATTCTGTGGCATTCGAATTTGCCACGAACGCTCCATAATGTTCGGTATTCGCCGAACGGACGAACACCCGATGTCTGAGTCGAACTTACGTTCGACACGAACATTGGGCTCGTCCCTAATTATCACAAAGAATCAAGGTTCCCTTTTGGTGAGCTTGTTCAATCTGCAATAAGTGGGAGAAGAAGGGGTCGGGATTGGCATTAGAGGCATAGTAAGAAACTATAGTGGTCTCAACATTATGGAAAAGGCCAACCAAGATGAGACAACGGCCTTCTAGATCACAAATTTTGGCAAGAGGAGTAAAGGGGACAGTAGAATGAAAAGCCAGGAGAACCCCCCCGTGTTTCGTTCCAGCACATTGTGGGTAACGAGAGCTAAAAAAGTGGGGCCAATCGCATAGCAAAATGTGTTTCTTGAAGGACCACAATTCCTGGTTTCAAGGAAGCAAAGGAGCACAAGTCCTTGACCTTTTTTATGAGGGGAGTTGAGACCTTTCAAATTCAAAGATAAATGTAGCCATAGAGGACTGATAAGTAAAAGACCTAAAAGTTGCCCTTGCCAATTAGAGGACAGGCAACCTCAAAAGAGTGGGAGCTAAGACCCCATTCACACAGGGACGACTTGTCAGGCGACCTAGTCGCCTGACAAGTCGCCTCCCGTTCTGTACTATGGAGCCGTTCTAAGGGGAGCGACGCAAGTCGCTCCGACTTAGAAAAAGGTTCCTGTACGACTTCGGGGGCGACTTGGGGCGACTTGCATAGACTTCTATGCAGAAGTCGTTTTGCAAGTCACCCGGGCAGTCGTTTGCAGGTCGCCTCGCTGAGGCGACCTGCAAGTCGTGTTGCCCCTGTGTGAATGGGGTCTAAAGAGGAAAGTGAAAAAGAAGAGGTAATGATCTAAGGATGTGGAAATACCCAAAAATGTAAATAGTAAGGCAACTTAGCATTTAAATAATACATTTTAAACCAACCATACTTGCCCAACCAAATCGCACTCACAAGACCCAGGGGTGGGAGTGTACAAGGGGGGAGAGCAGTCACTGTCATGAGTGACTATTCTTGGCAGCACTTAAGGCAGACACAGTATCACAAATTACAGAGTACAAAACTCTTAAATGGATATACCAATATAATCAAACCATAAATAAAAAACAAACATGGTTATTCTAAATTTAAGACCAGGGAGAGGATTTTGGGAAGGGAAAGGGGGAGGGAAAGAAAGTTAGGGTTGGGGGAAGGGAAGGGGGAGGAGAGAAGCAGGGAGGAGGGAAGGAAAGGGGACAGGGAATAGAAAGAGAATTAATTGTGGCAAAAGTGCAAATTAGCATGAGTAACAGCCCCATGAATGGCATAGGAGAGAAGGCAGCATTATGCTAATAAGTAGACAATCATTAAGCGATGCCAGTACTAGGAAAATGGTGGTATAATAAAACTTAGAATGCAATATGACTGAACTGAGATAACATATATAAAAAGGTGTGAAGTGACAGCCAGGAACTAGCTCACTACAGAGCTGAAACATGAAGCTGTCAAATGTGAAAAATGAGAGAATAGGCTCAACGGAAGAGTTCCCATACCATAGGCTGGATGGTTATGGCAAGGTGATCGGAGCAAACCTGACAGGGCCATCATGAGGTGGAGATGAAGCCATGTGGATAGTGGTGACATGACTTCATCTGAGTCCCCTTGTGGATGGAAGCAGGACCTTTAGAAGTGCGAATAAAAGTGTTTTTGTAAGGGTGAGGTGCAGAGGAAGCTGGAGTGCAAGGCAGTGCCATCCCAAAGATTGGGTCAGGTGTAACTAGCTTTAAATCTTTCAGCAAGGCCTGCAGAGCTTCCTGAGTGGAGCAGGAATATTTCTGTAGTAGGAGATTTGTAAGGCAAATATAAATCTCCAGGAAAACTTAATCTGTTGTTGCAAGAGGACCTGTACCCATGGGTTCATGGCCATCGTTTAGCTACCATAAGCAGTGCTAAGTCCAAAAAGATTGGGTAAGTATTACCTTGAAATTGGAGCATGTCATTGGAACAGGTATCCGCCAGTAATTGCTCCTTCGTGCAGTAGAAATGGAGCTTGACCATTATGTCATGAGGTGGACCATCCAGTTGACACCATGTCAGTGCTTGATGGAGCCTGTCAAACTCCAGGAGATCGATTGGAATAGATGGTGAAAGTTCATGGAACAATGCAGTGGTAAAAGAGGGTAGATCTTTAATAGCCTCTGAGTTGCCTCTGATCCACAGGTTTGACCACATCTTCTAGGTGAAATAGCAACATTTTGTTTTCCTCAAGCTGTATGTAGTGCCTCAAGCTCTTGAGTGTGGTCAATAATAGTAAGTTCCAAGTCATCCACCTGGATCTCTAAATCAGTGGTCTGCAGGCCTAGTTTCCGGATCTCCTGGGAGAGTCAATCTGTGATCTGCTCTGAAGTGTTTTTGAACGCTTGCTGGAGCATGGCCTCCAGTTGGATAAAATAGGAGAGGAACTAGGATTGAAGGCAACTTCTTCTTCATCGCTATCAGTCTGTACTGGATGAGAAGGAGAGAACGCGTGAGAAAAAATCTTGGGAGGAAGCACAGCTAGGTCTTCTTTGATAGGTTTCGGCTTGCACTTTGTCTCATGGCCCAAAGAATCTTTACATCGGGTCCAGATGAGGTCCAAGCAGTGGTCAGATGGCCGCTGCATGGGTGCTGTGGCTCAGACCTTTTGGGGCACCTCATACTTAGTACATCCAGATTTAATCCCTTACTGATCTATAGCCATCACACCTAATATATGGTTTGGACGCAGATCCAAACCTAAAGTAATTAATCTAGAAGTAGCAGGACATGGGTTCAGACTTCTCAGTTTCCTGCCTAAAAGCTTGCTTTAGTTCAGGTCATGATGAAAGCTCTAGAAACTACACTATTAAAAGGAAACTCTACTTGCTACTCCTTTTACTTGCTTCATTCTCTTGCCTTGAAACTCTTAGGTAAATCCTCCTTCTGTCAGATTCCAATGGCAAAGTACTACAAACCCTGTATTGCTGTCATGGAGAATAATATGTTGTAATTGTACTATCCCCTTTATATTGACAAAGCGCTTTGCAAACTGTTGACACTATATAAATCATCAATATTAATAATAATAATAATATTCATATTTTTATGTAACAAGTACAAGGTAAATTAAAATGTCAAAGCCATACTGGGGCGTGATGTACAGTATAAGAGGTGTTGGAAGTTTGGAGGTACGGTCTTTTTATAGCTTCCAGTCAATTTTTTTTTCCTTTTGTAAAGAGTGGGCTGCTTAGAAGTCCTTTCCAGTTTTTACTGCTATCTGTGGCATTAGAGAGATTTTCCCTGACTTCCTGCCCTGATGAGAACAGTTTAAACAAACTGGAAGTGAGGTAACATCTTCAACAGTAACACAGAAATAATTATGTTTTTTCTTTTTCTGGGTCCCTGTTGCAGATTTTGTTTGATCGCTTTCTGTCTGGCAAAACTGTTATTGCCCTGACAGGAAGCAAAGGGAAATCTTTCTAACAGAGCCCCTGATGGTGGTAAAAATCTGACAGGTTACTAACCCTTCCTCATTTTATCCACACCTATAAAAAAAAGTTTTGGCTGAATATACACTTTAAGGTCACAGATCAACATTAAATTCAAATTAAAAGAGTCGTAGTGTAAATAAATATCTGCAAAATATTGCCATAATGTCTTTTTATATCATTATTCTAGTGACATTAGCACACTGCATTGAAGAACTACCTCTAAGCGGTTTATCTAACTTGCACAATCAACGTTGACATTTATCACAGAATGTACTGAGACTATTAAAGCCTAATTTACTCACTCTAAAATAATGTATTAAAATCAATGGGTCATTACTTCCTGTTTTAGAATGATTTATTAATCTGCTCACTTGGAGAAGCAGCAAGGATGCACAGGGTTAAAACAAACAAGGTTATTTCAAAAAATTAAATTTGCAGACAGCCATGAGAAATACAGAATATTGTTTCAAACAAGATTATGATCTACAATTATATAATTCAAACAAAGTCAGTTTAATGTACAACTATAAATGTATTTTTCACAGCAAAAATATGTTACTGTATAAACGATAAAAAAATTCTCATCACACTCAATTAATCACAGCCTCGTATTTAAAAACAACGCAGAGAAGGTTACATTAATGTAGAAATTAATTAACTAATTTTTCAAACTATGTTCTAAATAGGCTCAGATCCATCAGATTTTCCATAGAAAAATATCAGTTCTAGCAAAAAGTCAGGACCTATGCAGAGGAAATGGGTTTAGCTTCTGTAGCAGCAATTTAAAATTCATTATTTTCAAATGTGACTACAGTATTTTGCAACAGATAAAGCGCTTTCTTATCCATAGCAGAAAAACCGAGTGTGACCTGCCTCTCAGATTAGAAAGCCTATTCTTTTCCTCCAAGGTATATTTCATCCACAAAGCAAAATATTTCATTTATATTTAATCATATTTCGTCTTTGTAATTTTGGAAATATTTCTAAGGACTGAGAGCATCAGTACTATAGAAATGTAGGTTTGCACTACATATGTATAATGTACACATGTATGATCTAATTGCTCATGAATCTGATCATTTGGCCCCTGTCTTAAAGGACCACATTAGAATCAGTCTTAGCTAGAAGGAATTCTATGAAGTCTGAAAATGTTCTGGTTATAAAAACCTTTTAAATACCAAACAGAGAGAGTTATCAGCCAACTGTTGGTTTCCACAATTATGGCTATATTTCACTTCAACCATCCCCTTGTGGTAAAATCTGGTATTTTAGGTTTGACCATGAAATAGAATGATGTTGTTTTGTAATCAATAGACATGTGCATTCGTTTTCATCTGAATGCATTTTCGTCCGAATTTCAGGTTTTAACAAACGATAACGAAAGTGCAGAATCCGAAAAACGAAAGATCCGACATAAACAAATGCTTTATTTTCGTTTTTGTTGTGACAACAGTTCGATATAGATAGGAGATTCGACATGATGCTAACAATAACAATCTGTGACCATCGAACCTGTGGTTGAATGTGCCTAACCTTAGCTCCAAGATTATTCTACATAGAGAGAAAAGATTCGACATAGAGAGAAAAGATTCGACATAGAGAGAAACGATTCGACATAGAGAGAAAAGATCGCTGCTGGAATTGGGTGGGGGAAGTAAAATAAAAATAATGATAATGATGAATGTTATTGGCTGATTGTAACCAAAGAGGAGGGGCAGTAAAATAGCTAGAACTAACTAAGTACACATGTACAGCCAACTTACTTTCACTTACGATTTGCTAGCAGAGAGAGACACACACACACTGAATCATTTCAGAAGACAGTCAATCTTAGCTGGTCCGTTTGTCAGAGAACCTGAATTATTTAGCAATTAAGCATAAGCACAGCAGCAGAACAATAGTGAAGCAAGCTACAGGTTAACTTAACTTTTTCAAAATAATCTGCTGCTATTGTGCTAGTGTTGTGAACTTGATAGTGATACTAGTGTTGCTAGTGTTGTGATAGCCTCAGAGGCTGCCCGTGTTGTGGGGGGGGGGGGTTTATTATTATAGATTCTATATTATAGACTGAGATTCTATATAGATTCTATATACCCTATCTTGTTACCTGTCTGATCAGTGATCACTATCACCAGACCATTTTCCGTTTGAACTATATACATGCAACATGAACGACGAAGATTTGACAAAGCAGCGAAACATTAGACAGACACCATAAGCCTTCAATGACAGATTCGACCTTAATTAATTAGGATTTTTGGACGAATGCAATTTTTAACAAAAAACAAAATGAATAAAAACGAATTTCGGGAGTAACTAAAAATATGTATTTTTTGGACGAAAAAGAAATTCTGAAAAAAAATATTTCAGTGTGCACATGTCTAGTAATAAACACAGTGGGGTTGATTTACTAAAGGTAAACTACAAGTGCACTTCTGAAATCAGGGGAAGCTCTACTGATTTTATCATCCAATCATGTACAAGCAAAAATGCTGTTTTTTATTTTCCTTGCATGTCCCCCACCGATCTACAGTGACTGCACTTCCAAGTGCACTTTTAGTGCAAAGTGGATTTGCCTTTAGACCCCAAAACGTGTTAGAGTAAAAGACTTAATTTTTCAAAAGGGTGGGGTTATAGATACATTGCTAATTTGGAATTTCTTGGAAAGCTCTTTTAATAAGCCAGTGACAAAGCCAAAATATACAGTGACCAAAACAATCATCGTCTTTTGTTAGTTAAAGCAATCAGAATGACTAAAGCTGAACTCCACACAATGAGCTACTAACACAGATGAAATACATAAATGAGAGCCATTTTACCTGCCAAAGGATTTATATTTTTGTCCTTCCAGTCCTGAAATTTACACAGCTTTGCCAAACCACGTACTGTTGCCTGATGGGAAATTAGACCTGCTTTTTCTTTGCAGTAGTGTTAAGCCAGCCATAGATGGACTGAATATTGGCTGGTTCAGCCAAGATTTGATTAATCTATGGGCATGCTGATTGCACCCAAGTCAATTAAATTGGGTACAACCAATATGTCGGTTTTTTAGCATGCAATTAATCCCAGTGACTATAGTCACTAGCAAAAATCACTATGTTCTCCCAGCAGAGATGGCTTCCCACGCCCCACCTTCCTACCGCTGGGAGAACAATAGTTCCACGGGAGGGATTCCCCCATGAAAACAGTCAGTGGTTGTATGGTTGCATGAAAGATTATCACATAATCTTTGGCCAGCTTTACTTTCATTTCCAGGTCTCAGTTGAGCTCCACCCAGCAACCAGAGTGAAAAAAAGAAGTAGACTGGTGAGCTTATCCTACTGTCACTCTGCTATCTGCACCTATTAGCATCCTCCTCACACCACAGCATACCTGATTGGCTGTTTGTGCTATTTTATCCTCCCCTTCTCTAAACTCTAATATACAGACTGTGTAATAAACTTCAAGAGACCTACGCCAAGTCAAATTCAGGTTTTTACATTGCATTTTACATTTTACATTGCTTTTACATTACATTTAAAACCTATATTTATTGATATATTAATGATTATAGGTCTACATTTCTGAATGTTTTTATAGATGCATGGAATTCAGCCTTTTAACTTTCATGACTGACCTTACTGGTGCCATCTGCTATTGCAGTCCGTGCATTGTTCACTGGCTTACAAAATAATAGTAATTGCGGGCAGATATAATTACATATACATGATCAGAAAGGTGTAACCTAGAAGCTATAAACAGTATACATAACAAAAAAGCTTGAGTACCTTACTCTATGTGTGGTCCAGTTGCATGTTATATTATGTCTCCCTCAGTGTTCATGTACTGCACATTGCATATGGACAGTTCTCAGATCTTTTGTAGTAATATTGATTTACATAATTCTTACTAAACTTTACAAACACAAAAATGAACAGTTCTTTATACATTTACCCACTAAAGAGTCACTTTCATTTATGGCCAGGCTATAGACTTTCAGATGTTTGAATATTCTTAATCTGGTTCTAAAGGCAAAAGGTCTTTTACCTTAATGCATAGGGATGGGCCGAACAGCCCCCTGTTCAGTTCGCACCAGAACTTTCGAAAACACAGCGAAAGCTTGGACCCGAATAACGAACCCCATTAAAGTCAATGGGACCCAAACGTCAAAAATCAAACATGCCCATTTTGAAGGCTTATATGGAAGTAATTGGGCATACAAAGGTTATAGGGATCCGGGTCTTGCCCTGGGGGACATGTATCAATAAAAAAAGTTTGTGAAAAACGTCATTTTTAAATGAGCAGTGATTGTTTGATTTTTAAAGTGAAAGCATAAAAATGAAAAATACCTTCCAATCTAGTGCCTGGGGGTCCCCTTAGTCTACCTGTAAAGTGGCAGATCTGTACCATGTCTAGAATCTGCTGCAGCAATAATTGCATTTATAAAGCCAAAAAAAAAAAATTTCCCTGCAAGTCTGCAAGTTGCCTTTATTTTGTAAAGCTGGGGAGCCAGTGTGTATGATGAGGCCACAATGTAGTGCCACAATGTAGTGCACTGGAAACAAGATTAGAGATTTTTTGATACATCCTAGTGTCACTTTGACTTTGGATAAAAGTAACGGGTACTCTTGACGAAAGCAAGAATTGGTCTTGCTGTAAAAAATTGCAATGATATGCACCTGAAAAATTGGTCTTTGGGTGGTAATTGTGCCCATGAAACCTATACCAAAAACATTCTTCCAGATGAAATGATTGAACACCCTCAGAGCTAGGCAGCCTTGAGGTCCTGCAGAGATTCCACATCCCAAAAAGACTTAATCAGTGACATCGGCATCAGGGGCTTCATAGTTGGTAATCCAGGACTGATTAATTTTTTAAAAAGTCAAATGGTCCACGGAGTCTGCGGACAGATGCATTCTATGATCAGTAAGGAAACCTCCTGCAGCACTGAATGCCCGTTCTGAAAGCACGCTGGATGCAGGGCAGCCCAACAATTCAATAGCATACTGGGCGAGTTCTAGCCAGTGGTCTATTCTCATGACTCAGTAAGTGAGTGGATCCTCAGCTGGAAAGCTCTCCATCTCTGTTTTGGCCCTGAGATAATCGTCCACCATGTGATGCAGACGCATGGGATGTGGAAGCTGACAGCCCTTAGCCACAAGGACTAAAAAAATTCCGAAATGCCTCACTTAGGCGGACGCATTCTCCAGCGCTCCTCTCTTGACCAAAGGAAGACTCAAAACTATGTTTTCCACCACACTGTAACCATAGAGGTGGTGGAGGAGGAGGAGGAGGAGATAGCGCTCACAGGTCTGGCATCATTACCACCAGCTGTATGGTGATGTGTGGGCACAACAAGCTGCAACACCGAGCCCTGTATTCTTTCGAGTTGCAAGAAGCGTTACCCAGTGTGTTGTGAACGAAATATATTGTCCCTACCCATGCTTGCTGGACCACATGTCAGCAGTAAGATGGATTTTACGGCTTACTACATTGCCCAACAATGTCAGAACATTCCATTCCATGTGATCGTAGAGAGATGGAACAGCCTTACGTGAAAAGTAGTAGCGACTAGGAACCTGCCATTGTGGTACAACACATTGTGCGAATTCACAGAAGGGGAAAGAAACCATCAGGCCGAAAGGCAGAAGTTGGAGAGCCAACAGCTTTGACAAGCTTGCATTCAGGCGCTGGGCATGTGGGTGGCAGGGACTGTATTTATTTTCCACTGCAGCAGATGGAGCAGAGAAATTCGCAGGCTACAGTCTACAACTGGTGGTTTGCTGCTGGCAGATGTGCTGCTAGGACCTGGGAAACCCTGTGCTATATCATCATCCCTGTCAGTAGAGGTTGCTGAGAGGTAATGACTCGGTATCACAGGGGAAGACTGAAGTGGGTAAGGAGGAGGAGCAGGAACAGATCTGTGCCCCCTTTGTGAGGGGCGTTTAGGTACGCTTGCCAACGGGCTGAATGGTTGGACGTTAAATGCTTTATTAAGCATGTGATACCCAAATGGTTGATGTTTTTGTCACATTTGATATGCCTGAGACACCGTTTGCAGATAGCAACAGTGTGATCTGCTGCAGATGTGCTGAAAAGGGCCCAGACAGCTGAGCTTTGGGGAGTGGGCTGGGAGATAACAGCTGCAGAATGTGATGGAATAGGGTGGTTGCTCTCTACTCTTTCTTGATGTCGGCCTCCTTGGGGTTGTGCCGCCTCACCTTCAGTTTCCTCCTCTGCTCTATCTGGCACCCAAGTCGCATCAGTGACCTCATCATCATCCTCATCATCATCTCCATCTCCTCTATTTTCATCATTACCATTGCAAACAACATGAATGCCAATTTGTCTACCAGTGTTCCTCCCTCTCTCTAGCCTCATGTTCCAGTTATCCTCAACCTCAGAACCAACGTCTGAATCCAGTAATGGCTGGGCATCATCAAGGTGCAAGTGGCTGACGATGTGGTCAAATAACTTAGCTGACTCCTCAATAGCTGATGTTGGGGCTATGGCAGGAATAGATGTGGACAAGGAGGCAGGTTTATCCACTCTGGCAGCTGCAGGGGACTGCACACTTGTCTCTGCTTGTGTGACATAGGATGAGGAGGATGAGGTTAGTAAGCCAGTTCACCACCTCCTTTGCCTGCTGTGGCTGGATAGCACAGGCTCACTAAACATAGGAAATGATGCCCTGCCTGAGGACTGACCACCACATCCACCTTTGCCTGTGGACACATTTGTTGCTGGCCCCCTTACAGTGCCAAGGGAACATCTGCCTCTCCTTGTTGTCCTCCCGCACAATATTGGGAGGGAGGGGGCGGTGCTTATAATCAAATGTAAAGAAGAAGTTGAAATCTGTACGTAGATGCACTTTAATCAATATAAAGAGGTGTTTGGTGCACTTTAATTTGAGTACTCACACTACACAGACACACTCCACAGATACACTATAATATACTGCAATATAATGCGCCAAATGTACAGTGATGTACAGAACTATATGGTGTTAAACTGGCAGTAATGCTCACGGAACTATATGGCGTTAAACTGGCAGTAACGCATGCTAAAGGATATGACGTTAAACTGGCAGTAACGCACACAAAACTATATGGCGTTAAACTGACAGTAACGCACACAGAACTATATGGCGTTAAACTGGCAGTAATGCTCACAGAACTATATGGCGTTAAACTGGCATTAACACACACAAAACAATATGGTGTTAAACTGGCAGTAATGTACACAAAACTATATGGCATTAAACTGGCAGTAACGCACACAGAACTATATGGAGTTAAACTGGCAGTAACGCATGCAAAACTATATGGCGTTAAACTGGCAGTAATGCACACAAAACTATATGGCGTTAAACTGGCAGTAACACACACAAAACTATATGGCGTTAAACTGACAGTAACGCACACAGAAGTAAATGGTGTTTAACTGGCAGTAATGCACACAGAACTATATGGCGTTAAACTGGCAGTAATGTATGCAAAACTATATGGTGTTAAACTGTCAGTAACGCACACAGAACTATATGGCGTTAAACTGGCAGTAATGCTCACAGGACTATATGGTGTTAAAATGGCAGTAACGCACGCAAAACGATATGGCGTTAAACTGGCAGTAACGCACACAGAACTATATGGCATTAAACTGGCAGTAACGCACACAAAACGATATGGTGTTAAACTGGCAGTAACGCACACTGAAGTAAATGGCATTAAACTGGCAGTAATGCACACAGAACTATATGGAGTTAAACTGGCAGTAACGCACGCAAAACTATATGGCGTTAAACTGGCAGTAATGCACACAAAACTATATGGCGTTAAACTGGCAGTAACGCACACAAAACTATATGGCGTTAAACTGACAGTAACGCACACAGAAGTAAATGGTGTTTAACTGGCAGTAATGCACACAGAACTATATGGCGTTAAACTGGCAGTAATGTACGCAAAACTATATGGTGTTAAACTGGCAGTAATGCACACAGAACTATATGGCGTTAAACTAGCAGTAATGCTCACAGGACTATATGGTGTTAAAATGGCAGTAACCCACGCAAAACGATATGGTGTTAAACTGGCAGTAACGCACACAGAACTATATGGCATTAAACTGGCAGTAACGCACACAGAACTATATAGTGTTAAACTGGCAGTAACGCACACAGAAGTAAATGGCATTAAACTGGCAGTAACGCACACAGAATTATATGGAGTTAAACTGGCAGTAACGCACGCAAAACTATACGGTGTTAAACTGGCAGTAATGCATACAAAACTATATGGCGTTAAACTGGCAGTAATGCACATAAAACTATAGGGCGTTAAACTGACAGTAACGCACACAGGACTATATGGCATTAAACTGGCAGTAATGTACCAAAACGATATGGTGTTAAACTGGCAGTAATGCACACAGAACTATATGGCGTTAAATTGGCACTAATGCTCACAGGACTATATGGTGTTAAAATGGCAGTAACACACGCAAAACGATATGGCGTTAAACTGGCAGTAACGCACACAGAACTATATGGCGTTAAACTGGCAGTAACGCACACAAGACTATATGGCGTTAAACTGGCAGTAATGCACACAGAAGTAAATGTGTTAAACTGGCAGTAACGCACGCAAAACTATATGGCGTTAAACTGGCAGTAAGGCACACAGAAATATATGGCGTTAAACTGGCAGTAATGCACACAGAACTATATGGCGTTAAACTGGCAGTAACGCACATAAAATGATATGGCATTAAACTGGCAGTAACGCACACAGAAGTAATTGGCGTTAAACTGTCAGTAATGCAATCAAATAGATGGTATTCAACCGTCACTACACTGACGCTATCTGAACTGTCCCCACTCTAGCTTTACACTAATGTAAGGATTACTGACATGTTCTCACTACACTACACTGAAACTATATGAGCTGTCCCTACTCTACACTAATGTATGTATGAATGACACGGTCTCACTACACTACAGTGAAAATATCTGAGCTGTCCCTACTTTAGCTGTACACTTTGAAAACCAGAATGATGGCCCTCCTCACTACACTCACACTATCCCTAGACTGACATTAAACTAATATTCTACACTGACAATTGAAGCAAAATAGCACAGTATAGCACACTAACTAACTAATAGCACTGAACAGAGCCCTGTTCTATCTCTCTCCCCGCTGAAATCACACTGAAAATGGTTGCCATTGAAAGAATACTTTTATACTGTGGGGAGGGAGTGATTAGATTAAAGTCATGATGACAGTGTCCAATCATGACTCTGACAGTGCTCTGTGCCCTGATTGGCTGAAGCTTTCACTGCTTCAGCCAATCAGAGCTTGCAATGCACTGTTCAGCACCGCAATGCATTGTGGTTGGTTTCGGGGGCCAAACAAACGGTTGAACGACCCGTTTGACCGGCTGTTTCCGGAATGGTTGAACAGCGAAAATTATGCTCGGGCCGAACCATTCGCCCATCCTTATTAATGCATTCTATGCATTATTGTGAAAAAAATTCTTGGTGCAGTGCCCCCCTTATATTTACCTGAGCCCTATCTTGATCCAGCGATGTGCATGAAGTCAGCGGCTCTCCTGGGTATCTCTCTCCTCATTGGCTCCTGCAGCTGTCAATCACAACCAGTAAGCCAATGAGGAGACAGCAGGGGGTGGGGCCAAGTTAAGCTCTGCATGTGAATGGACAATGTTCACAGATGCAAGCCTGCTTGAGTGCCCCAAAGCAAGAGGCTTGCTAGTAGGGGCACTCAGCAGGGGAAGCACCCATGACCCCGGCGGGAAACCCAAAAAGAATAGAAAACCATTGCACAGAGCAGGTAAGTATCACATGTTTGTTATTGATTTATTTATTAAAAAATTATAAATTCCAGCCTTTAGAATCACTTTAACAAGAAGTAAAATAGTCCAAAACAACAGCAGCAACTGTGGAGTAATTCACAGCAGAGATGCTAAAGTCTTTGTCTCTCAGCTGCTTAGCAACTTAGCCTTTCTCAAAATTTTCCTCCAAAAGAACCCTGAAAAAATGTTCAGGTCTTTGGAATCCCTACTAAAAATGATTACACTAGCATCACATAGCAGATTAGTGTGATCAATAATGTTGAAAATATTTTAAAATAAAGGAGTAAATAATACTTTGTAACACCTTCCCTGCTCCAGAAAGCTTTTCTCGGATGCTGGTTACAGGAAAGTCTTTTCAGATACTGGAGACCAACTACTAGATATACATACCTATTTATTCTACTGCAAGACAATATGTAATCTGTATCTATGTTTTATGTCAATGTACTGTATGTTTTAGCAATCATCTTGTGACGATTTTTTATTTTCATTTTTTCTTAATAAAACAATTTTTACTTATCTTTTAGTGTTGTTGCCAATTTAAAGTCTCATTTGGGGGTATTCCAATGTTTCCTTGTAACAATTTCCCTGCTCTATGCAACATTTTTTTTATTAATAATAATCTTAAATGAATATTTCAAATATTAATGAAAAATATACAGACAGTAAAAAATATGGTGCCCCTTGTTAGGGGAAAATTGCCTTCTTCATTGCTCATTACTGAAGGAACCCCTAACACCCTCAGGAGGAACCCTAGGGTTTCATGGAGCCCTGTTTAAAAAAGGCTTCTCTAAAGTAACCACAAGGCAGGTGCTCTAGGAGGGAGGAGCGGAGAGAGCTGAACTATTGAGAAGAGGATTTGAATTGTTCCATTGTTCCACTTTGCTTGCAGCTACAAAAGTCAATGAGAGATTATTTTACAATGCATTTACTGCTTGTTAAAAATGTGCAAATCTTTAAATATCTATTTCTTGGCCACATGTGTACTTTAAAGTAAACAATTTATTTTTCAACTTTTCGGAAGGTAATGTCTGGAGTTACTAGGAAATATTGCACCACATCCCAATTAATTAAGTAATTTTTTTTTTCTTTCAATAGTTTTTATTGAGTTTTAAAAGTTTTAACAGTCGAACATTTAAGTAGTTGTTACATGCGTTACACAGGTACATGTTCCGATATATAACCATGTCATAATGTTAAAGCAAAAAAAAAAAAAAAAATAAGATGATAATAATTGTTACACATCAAATTCAGTACATTCATGTTTATATACTATGAGTGCAAGAAGGACACATAGGTCATTATATACGGTGTGTAATAATAAGAATAAGAGAATAAAAGATTGTAAGAAATCAGGATATTTTATGTTTTTCAGTCCACACTTTCCAGTTGTTATCAAATTGTTTGCATGTCAGAGAGTTTATAGCTAGTAGGCGTTCAAATGTGTGGTTTCTGTTAACTAGTGTGATCACTTCAAATATATTGATAGCTGCAGTATTTTTCCAGTTTCTAAGTATGAGTGTGCGGGTTGCCAGGAGTATGTGAGTGAGGATTGATCTATCTCCTGAAGGAAATTTCTCTATGCCAATATGTAGTATAGCTAGTGCAGGGTCTGGGGATGTTAAGACTCCCGTAGTCGACGAGATCAGTTGGAACGTTTTGTTCCATAGACGTATTATGCTTAGGCATGTCCACATGGTGTGTATCAGGTTGCCTATTTGTTTAAACATTTTATTGAATATTTTTGAAAACAGTACAATAAACACAAGAGAAATGCCACATACAATGTACAGTCATGTAAATGGAGACCAATAAATCAGAAAAGACAAGATATTAGCAATATCTTCCCATGGGTAAGAATAGGGTCTCATATCATGAAGACCCCACAGTAAAAGTATGGCAAATATAGACAAATTCTAATGATCATTTGACCTGTGTTACTGAATGCAATACCAGAAATTGCCAGGTACAACCACTGCATATTTATATAAAATATGTAGTCTTCTCAGGTCTCTCTCAACTCTGCTATTCTCGCTCACCGGGGTCGAGCCACGGGGGGGGGGGGTATGGGAAAGGGAAAAAGAAAAAAAAAGGAGGGGGGAAAAGAAAGGTAGAGGGGAAGCGGTTAAATAGGATGTAAAGAATGGGGAGGGGGTGGGGACACCACCAACTGCCCTCTCCATCCATCATTGCCAAGTGTACGGAGGGATGCAACTTCATAGATGGCATGCAAGTATGCCTATTACGATTTTCAGTCATGTTGGTATAATCGGATTTCAATTTGCAGCCTGTTGTAGATTTTGATATGAATGTGAACCTCAAAAGGTTGCCCAGGGCGTCCATAAATCAGAGTACTTGGAAACTTTATGAAAAGTGATATGGATTAGCTTCTCCATCTCAGCTATGCGGTCAATACGCTGGAGCCACTCCTTCAGTGAGGCAGGGTCTGTGGATCTCCAATGTACTGGGACGCATTACCTAGCAGCATTAATCATATACATAGCAACCGATTTATAGTAGCACTTTTTAGATATCTTGGAGTAATGTAGAAGGTACTGTGTTGGAGAAAACTGCAGTGGAAGTGAAGAAACCACCAGTATCGTATCATGAACCTTACGCCAATAAGATTGGATTATTGGGCACTCCCACCAAATGTGGAAGAGAGTGCCTGTCTCTTTGCCACATCTCCAACAACAATCTAGTACTAAGGGGGCAAATTTGTGAATCAGATCTGGGGTTCTATACCACCGCGTTTTCAAATTATATTGGAAAACCCGTTTTCTTGGGTTGAGACGTTCAAGGATCCTTTGTGGATATATAAATGGATGCGCTCCCAGCTAGCCTCATTTAACTCGATCCCCAGTGCATTCTCCCACAATGTGTGGTCAGTGCGGAAAAAAAGAGATGGATTCTCAAACATTACAGCATAAAGAATTGAAATCACATTTTTTGGGGGGAAAGATTTTAGAGCCTGCTCTCAAACTTTGTGTGTCAGAAATTCTGATGGAAAAAGTTTGATGGAGCCCACACAGTCGGAATTTCTGACAACAAGCTCCGATCGCACATATTTCATCAGAAAGTCCGACCGTGTGTACAGGGCATAATGCCCTGTACACACGGTCGGATTTTCAGACGGAAAAAGTGTGATCGAATTGTGTTGTCGGAAATTCCAATCGGGTGTGGGCTCCATCGGACTTTTTCTGTCGGAATTTCCGACACACAAAGTTTGAGAGCAGGCTCTAAAATTTTCCGACAACAAAATCCGATCGGTTAAATTCCGATCATGTGTACACAAATCCGACACACAAAGTGCCACTCATGCTCAGAATAAATTAAGAGACGAAAGCTATTGGCTACTGCCCCATTTATAGTCCTGACATACGTGTTTTACGGCACCGCGTTCAGAACGATCGGATTTTCCGACAACTTTGTGCGACCGTGTGTATACAAGACAAGTTTGAGCCAACATCTGTCGGATAAAATCCATGGATTTTGTTGTCGGAATGTCCGATCAATGTCCGATCGTGTGTACAGGGCATAACTCTAGCTCTGGGGTTGGCATACAAGGAAAGGATGAAGGTTCTTATACGTGTCCTGATCCCCAAAGCACCCAGAACCACCTCGATAAAGTCCCAGGCCACTCTGTCAAACACCTTCTCAGCATCCATTGCAAGAAAGAAACCCTCTTGTTGGCTAGATGTAAGCCAATGATGTAAATTCAGGGCTTTAATAGTGTTGTCTATGGCTTCTCTGGGACAAACCCCACTTGATCCAAACCCACCCATGCCAGGACATGGTAAGACAAATGTGTCGCCAAGATCTTGGAGAACAACTTGACATCCACATTAAGAAGAGAAATTGGATGGTAAGTGGCGACATTGGTAGGTTCTTTCCCTTCTTTAGGGATAACCAAAATGAATGCCTCAAGAAGGCTCTCTGACAGAGAATTGAAGGCCTTAGGGAAGCCTGAGACCAAAGAGTCGGGGAATGCCTTATAGTAGTGTACCGGAATACCATCTGGGCCTGGGCATTTACCTGGTTTCATAGTCTTCAGAGCTAATTTTCATTCTTCTTCACAAACCGCTCAGCGTCTGCTACACCCCTCTGCCAATCCCTCCATTGGCTGCCACTCAGTCACCAAATTAAATTCAAGATACTAACTATAACTTACAAAGCCATCCACAACCTGGCCCCCAGCTACATCTCTAACCTAGTCACAAAATACCAACCTAATCGTTCTCTTTGCTCCTCCCAAGACCTCCTGCTCTCAAACTCCCTTGTCACCTCATCCCATGCTCGCCTTCAGGACTTCTCCAGAGCCTCCCCCATCCTCTGGAATGCTGTACCCCAATCCGTCCGATTTTCTCCTACTTTATCCACTTTCAGACGATCCCTGAAAACTCATCTCTTCAGAGAAGCCTATCTGGCCCCCACCTAACAACTGTACATTTATCTTCTTAATCAGTACATCACCCACAGTTATTACCTCTTGTATCTCTTGACCTTCCCTCTTAGATTGTAAGCTCTAAGGAGCAGGGCCCTCTGATTCCTACTGTATCAAAGTGTATTGTATTTGTACTGTCTACCCTCAAGTTGTAAAGCGCTACGTAAACTGTTGGCGCTATATAAATACTGTATAATAATAATAATAATAATAATAATAATAATAATAATTCTTCTTTCATCAGTGAGGCTTTCAAGGCCTTGGAGTCTTCTGCTGATAAAGCAGGGGGGCCATATTGTTGCAAGAACGCTTATATAAGTTCAGCGCGATTACTCACCAACGCCAGACTAGATTCACTGGTCTTTAGGTTATACAGCTTACTGTAGAAGTTTTGAAACTGTTGGGCAATGTCCTAATTTTTAGAATGAGTCACACCTGATGTATCTATAATATGGTGAATTGTGGAAGCAAGCGTGCGTTGCTGAGTAGCTCTAGCCAAAAGCCTACCTGGTTTATTTCCGTGTTCATAAAAAAATTTCTGGGTATGGGTATTCCGACGACGTGCCCTTTTAAAGAGTTCTTCTAAGAGGAGTGAGCGTGTTTCCTCCAGTTCCTGTGCCGTCTTAAATGCCTGTAAATGTTTGTGTTGGGCTTTCAGCTTGCAAATCTTATCGGAAAGTTCCACTATTAGAGTTTGGCATTCTTTTTTCTTTCGAGCCGCTATAGAAAGCAAGTTATCTCTTATGACACATTTGTGTGCCTCCCACTGCATCAAATAAGAAACATCCGGGGTGTCATTTCGACGAAAAAAGTCACCAATCTCCTGTCTAGTAGATTCCAGGTCGCTGAGATCCGTGAGGAGGGATGCATCCATTCTTCAGATTTTAGTAGAGGTGATTCTATTTGGGAACCGCAAAGTAATGGTTACGGGATGATGATCCAACAGTACCCTGTTTTCTATAGTGACACTATGGAGGTAGGAAAGATAAGCTTGTGGAATGAATAGATAGTCCAATCTCGAATAATGATTGTGCGGGGATGAGAAGAAAGTATAATCTCTATCTCTCGGGTAAAGGGTCCACCAAGTATCATGAAATGCAAGAGAAGCTAACGAGTTTGATCTGCCAAAAAGCAGAAAAGGGGAGAGCAGATGCACCATTGGAGGTATCAATCAGGATTTAGGGGGACATTAAAGTCACCCCTACGAATTAAGAGGCCAGAGAGAGTTTTGTCAGCTCTCTCCTAGACCCAGATCCAGGGTAATAAAACAGTTCACTGTGCAGGCCCTGTAGTAGTAAAGAAACCTGAGCTGCATCAATGACAAGCCATTCTTCTGCTGGGCAAGGTCTTCCGCTGCAGGGTGTGCACCAAAGTGTGCCAGTCTGCAAATCGGAATTCCTCCCCCTTTCCAACAGCCACACGCATTAGTTGTATGCAACAGCACATAACAGCCATATCATAACTTAAAACAAGCTAAACACTTGTGATAACAGCAATTATAATTATGAGTCTGATTAAACTATAACTTGAACCAGGGGCACCCATAAAAGTATTAACTGGGTAACACCAACCTAAAGACAGGACTTCCGGATCTCATTCTATATATATCTATATGTGTTCAAGCACCCACTCATCTCAGGTATCCACCAGCCATGGAATTAACAACGTAAAGATGCTGTAGTGAGGCCCTGAGTGAGCGAACATTCTGGTTAGCGTACATTCAGTAGTCAAAGAAGCATCAGATTGCCACGCCAGAGATCCTAATAGCTATAAAGATGTTAAGAGTTGCAGGGGAACTAGACATCCCCGCCTCTAAGGCATGTCCCCTTTGCCAATATTCCCAACCCCAGTAGGCTCTCCTGTAAAACATTGATCTCTGGCGTGACACTCATGACACTCACGTAACACCATTACTGGCACTAAAGTGATTTCCATCAGGTCTCTCAATCAAAAGCTTAGTATGAGAAAAAAGCTATAGGTGATCAGGATCTCGCTGTACAGGCAAACAGGTGTATAGAGAGAAGAAAAAAAAACACAACAAAACAAAAACATGGTGCATATCCAGTGCTATTAGGCTAGACCTTGTCACTGGGGTGAGTATGCAGCTTCAGGAAAAATGTTAGCGTAGGCACAATTTGGCCCTGTGCAGTGGGGACATAGACTCTGCATACACTAACCCACTACAGAGCCCCCCCATCTTAATGATCTAATAGCAGGCGTATTTTTCCAAGAGCCCAGGCCCAGAAAGGGACCGGGTTAGTGTGACAACTCACAAATGGTGGAAAACTCTGGTCAGAAATCTGTCTTGCATCAAGTTGAAGAAGGCGAAGCTCTAGATCCACGTTCTGTATCCATGTCCCCTTGGCTTCTCAGGGAAGAGGTAGAGGAAGATCTGCGGCGTCTTTGCCTGTTGCGGCGTGGTTCTGCTTGCAGGAAGGAACTATACTAATCCAGGACTGCCACCCTTGGAATTCCTATGGTGTCACAGAAGGCCTGAAAGTCTGCTGGTGTTTGCAGGAAGGCTGAACGGTTCCCCACCATGGCTGTTAGACAGAAGGGAAATTTCCACCGGTACGCAATGTGCCTGTCACGCAGAGTAGTAAGCAGGGGGCGCAGATCCTTACTATAATAGAGAGTAATGGCAGACAGATCCTGGAATATTTGTATGTGCACCCCCATCATGAGTCAGTTGCCCATGGGTACGTGCCAAGCGTAGTATGTCTTCCTTCTGTGTAAAGCTGACTGTAACGAGCCCCTGCTCCCTCGATTCCACTCTCCCGACACTCCTCTGCGCCTATTGAATCAGATTGCAGATCACAACGTCTGATTGTTCGGTCATCCGATGCTCCGGGATTCGAACTACAGCTATGTGCCATTCGAATCCAGTTGTGATAGCTCAGAACAAACACCAGACAGGCTGTATGTAAGTTCAAACAGGAATCTCACTTTTATTGATGCACACAACACACTTTTATACACAGCAGTTTGAACACCCCGCCCCCAACAATCACTTACCTATGGGTCAATTGTAAAGTACACTTTAGTCCTCAATTAGGTCCTCTTGGCCATGCAAATGAGGACTGGAAACAGGGTCAGCAGGGATTGGTCCGATAGCTTGAATAGGAGGACTGATTGTGTAATGACACAGAGAAGCCCCAGTGGGTAATTAAAGTACATAAACAAACAGTCAAACACAGAACAATGCATTCCTTCCAGACCATGGAGCCGTCTGGAGGGGGTTAGCCTTAAAACAGGGCAGAAGACTCCCCCACTGTGTAATAGAATCAAAGGAGAAATACTTCAGTATTCCAAGCTTCATGACAATACTCCCCCCTGGAAAACAGTCCAACAGCCACAGTGGGACCCCGAACGGGTCAACTCGAGGATGTTGGAAAAGTAATCTTAAGGTTCCAACAGTATGAATCAGTCACCCTATGTAATATGGCAAATACAGGGTTCCCAGAGTCTGTGTTTCTTGGGGGGATATGGACCTGAATCCAAAGTAACACCACCTCAAGGGTCCTCAGGCATACAGCTCACAAAGAGCACCATTTCCCCAAATGCCAAGGCCCATGATCGGTTGGCAAGAGGCTAGCATTCAGTCCCCTCCAAAAGCCTCTGTCCCGGCTAGGTCTGTCACATTTTTCCCTTGTCGGCAGATGACTAACACAGGAGGATACCCTAGACGGATTTACTCTGAAGTTAGTCCATAGTTCCAGTCCCCTAATGCCTGTACCCACACAGTACCCCAAACAAATTGTTCCAGAGCATTACTCACCCAGCCAACCTCTGCCTCTCTCAGAGAACATGCCCGCCACTGGGGACAGGCCTGGACTGGCCCTTGTCCCTGGAGTCCTTTCAGCCGCTGGAGAGAAGACAGGGTGACTGGGCTCACTCTGTCATGCTGTTGGGGATCTGGGCTGACTGCCCAGCATCCGTGGGGTATAAAAGTGGGGACTGAAGTCCCATCCACTTTTAGTAAGTGAAAATCCCACAGTGCTTGCAAAGCATGGCTGACATCCTCCTGTCTCAGTGTTGCACCATTTTCTGGGGTTGTGTCAGTGGAGACCGAAGTCCCATCCACTACCACAGGAACTCCCTCTTCTGTTAATTGAGGGCAGAGGCCAGCAGCACTCTGCCCTGTTGCCAGCACTTATGCTAGGGGACTCCACATCCTCCGCTCTGGCTAACTGTTGGGGCAGGAGGCTGGCTTCCTCCACTCCCAAACTGTGTAACTGCTGTAGCTGCTTCTTTTTCCATTCCCTCATCTGGCTGTTGGGACGATATGTCTGTGGTACTGTTTCCCAGGTGCACGGATCTTTGCTGGGGAGGAAAGACCGCTTCCTCCACCCTGGCCAACTGTTGGGGAGGGACGACGAACACCTCCTCTCCCTTCTCCCCTGTATCCTGATCTGCTGCTGGGAAGTGACCACCTCCTTTTCACCCTGAGCCTCTGGAACCGCCACAGATGTGGGGCAGAGGTCTTGGACCCTCTGTCCGGTGGCCAGCGCTTCAGCTGGGGAAGTTCCTTGGGACTCCACAGATACTGCTGTTGGTGCTGGGCAGAGCACAGTGAAGTTTGGCCCTAATAACAGCTCTTCTTCTGCTGGAGGCTCACCAGGTTGTTCTTCCTCAGCAGAAAAGTCTATCAAATCCCCTGTCTCTGCATCTGGTGTCTGGGGATAAAGGTTCACCCTCTCCTGTCCGTGGAACCCAGAAGATGCTATCAGTGATGGGCAGAGGTTAGCAGAGCTCTGCCCTGTTGTCAGAACTTCAGCTTTGGGGATAGCGATCTCCAGATTTTCCACTGCCGATTCTCTGGCATTCTGCTGGACAGGTACATTCCTCCATCCAAGATCATCCAATGCAGAAACAGGTTCATCAAGGTCAGTCAGCACTTGCTCCATCCGCCATAAGACCTCCGCGTCCATAGCTGCATGGGCAGGTGGGCAAAGCACACTGTTACTCTGCCACATTGTCGACTCTTCAGCCAGGATTTCCGAGTTGTCAACTGGTATTTCCTGATAGTCCCAGGCAAAGGGAGCCCCACCCTGCTGCTGAGCAAAGTCTAGCAGCTGTCTGTAGGCGATCTCCAGCTCCCATTCCTGAACGGCCAGAAACTCCAAATCTTCCTGTGCCCAGTGCACTTCCGAGACATTCAGTCTTCGCTCTCTGTGCTCCATTATTTCCTCCAAACGCCACTCTCGATCACTCCCAAAGTCAGGGTCCCTAGACAGCCTCCAATACAAGAATCCCAGGCCATCGTAGTCAAAGCCTTCCGTGGGGCTGTCATCTGCTGTCCATGGGCACATTTGGGCTACATACCACTGGAGGGCTCTGTAGCTCTCGTCCAACCGCATTTCTGCCCGGATCAGCCTGCTTAACTCAGCTGTCCACTCCTGGTTCGGTTGTTCCCCCAAAAACAGCATTCGTACTTCATACTGCGACCAGTACCTTACATGGATGAAGGGGAGAACTTTCCCTGATGTCGCTGCTCACGGGCTAGCGCTTCCTTCCAGAGTTCGCAGTGGATAAAATCAAACCATTCCAGCAGGACCTGCTCTGGTCCTCTGTGCTGTATCTGCTTCTCTCGTAACCTCCTCCTGAATTCCTCTTTCATGACGACATATCTGTACCTCTACTCTCCTGCTATTCGGACCTTGGATCCAGGTGATGGTTTGGATGTGTTCACAGCAAGAAAGCACGATCCCACCGGTCCCTCCACGGCCCTCAAGTAAGTCTTTCAGCGTGGCTCTCCTGCAGGCCGCATAGCTGGTCATTCACTGTGGTGGTTTGGAGTGTCCAAGTAACTGGAGAGCAAATCCCACCGCTGCCAACCAATGTAACGAGCCCCTGCTCGCTCGATTCCACTCTCCCGACACTCCTCTGCGGCTATTGAATCAGATTGCCAATCGCAACGTCTGACGGTTCGGTCATCCGATGCTCCGGGATTCGAACTACACCTATGTGCCATTCAAATGCAGTTGTGATAGCTCAGAACAAACACCAGGCAGGCTGTATGTAAATTCAAACAGGAATCTCACTTTTATTGATGCACACAACACATTTTTATACACAGCAGTTTGAACACCCCGCCCCCAACAATCACTTTCCTATTGGTCGATTGTAAAGTACACTTTAGTCCTCAATTAGGTCCTCTTAGCCATGCAAATGAGGACTTGAAACAGGGTCAGCCGGGATTGGTCCGATAGCTTGAATAGGAGGACTGATTGTGTAATGACACAGAGAAGCCCCAGGGGGTAATTAAAGTACATAAACAAACAGTCAAACACAGTACAATGCAGTCCTTCCAGACCATGGAGCTGTCTGGAGGGGGTTAGCCTTAAAACAGGGCAGAATACCCCCCCCCCCACTGTGTAATAGAATCAAAGGAGAAATACTTCAGTATTCCAAGCTTCATGACACTGACTAAGCAACAAACAGTGTCCCTGGGGGGATCTGTGTCTTGCCCCATAGGCCTGAGTGCCCTGTAACACCTTTCCATCTGTGTCTGGTGGTCTGCCCAGTAAAGTGTTGAAAATTGCCTATACCACTGGTTGTAGCTGGGGACCTTCCGCCGATTCCAGAATCCCTCTGATGCGCAAATTACGCCTCCTGCCCCTGTTGTTAGGTCCTCAAGATGGCGGTTCATGTTGATTAAATGCTGGGCATGAACGCTAGTAGCTCTCTGTACCTGCTGGATAGCATCAGCATGAGTCTGGGCTGCAGACTCCACATGCTCCAGGTGAAACGCCACCGCTCTCAGATCTGATTTAAGATCTAAGATCGCCGCTGACAAAGTATTTTTAATATCCATTGCCACAAGCTGTAAGTTAGCCAAACTGAGAAACTGTGGGGGCAGTACCCGTTTTGACCGTGGGGGCAGCGTGGTTCCCCGCACTGTGATCCGAGGCCTGAGATGAGGCCTGGGAGTCAATTTGCGGCATGTGGAATAAGGCTGGGATAGTCCGGCTTAGCTGTGTGCTGGTATCTGCCTGAGAACGGGTGCCCAAAGAGCTTCTTACGGCTATAATCCCAGTCCGGGGTGCACTCTCTCCCACTAATGGTAAGCTCTGCAGAGGATCTAGGTGTCGGAGCTCACCTTTCAACCAGCCATCACAGTCTGGTGCCAGGCCACGCCCCTAACATTAAAATATCTTAGTATTAATACCCACCTAGTTATAAAGAAACTAGTGGGAGGAGATGGAAGATTTCACTGCTGCGTGTGAAATCCACATTTAGATTCACCACCAAAATGCTTGCTAAGCAACAGATATCTGCATGCAAGAATGAATAACCAGTTATTCATGAATCAAGGCTCTCCTACAGTGAATATATGTTATAAACAGTCTCAAAAAGGAACATATCTCTGAATTTTATTTCCCCTCGATTTTAATTGCAATGGAGTAGTAGTCAATATAGAAAACAACCTTTTAAGCAGCCCAAGGAAGATTAAAAATATTCCTCTATATAAGCTGAACCAACTAATTTTAATATGGGAGCACATGTGGGATATCCTATCCTATCCTATCCTATGCCATCCTATATAAATGTTTTCAGACAATCACGCTAGGTCTTATTTTCGGGGAAACAGGGTATATATATATATATATATATATATATATATATAAAAATGTGGGGGTGTACTCTTGTGAGATACTGTAAATAAAGTCAAGCATTTTTATTAGTACACTTATAAAATCAATATTTTAGCAAAAAAGAAATAATATTTTGTAAAATCATATACAGTTCCATACAGCCATCAAGAAAGTACAATGGTTTCCACTCTACATGTTTCACCAAGACAACAAAGTGGCTTCTTCAGGAGACTTATAAAGCCATGTACATTACTGTCACTATGGATAAATAAGAGACATATACAAATTATAGATTCAATTTCACAATATATATATATATATATATATATATATATATATATATATATATATATATATATATATATATATATATATATATATATATATATATATATATATATTGTGAAATTGAATCTATAATTTGTATATGTCTCTTATTTATCCATAGTGACAGTAATGTACATGGCTTTATAAGTCTCCTGAAGAAGCCACTTTGTTGTCTTGGTGAAACATGTAGAGTGGAAACCATTGTACTTTCTTGATGGCTGTATGGAACTGTATATGATTTTACAAAATATTATTTCTTTTTTGCTAAAATATTGATTTTATAAGTGTACTAATAAAAATGCTTGACTTTATTTACAGTATCTCACAAGAGTACACCCCCACATTTTTGTAAATATTTTATTCTATCTTTTCATGTGACAAAACTGAAGAAATGACACTTTGCTACAATGTAAAGTAGTGAGTGTACAGTTTGTATAACAGTGTAAATTTGCTGTCCCCTCAAAATAACTCAACAAACAACCATTAATGTCTAAACCGATGGCAACAAAAGCGAGTACACCTCTAAGTTAAAATGTCAAAATTGGGCCCAAAGTGTCAAGCACTGACAGGCTGACCCCTTCACTGACAGGCTGACCCCTTCAACCTCTGAAGCAATGCTGGCAGCACTCATACGTCTATTTCCCAAAGACAACCTCTGGATATGACGCATGTGCACTCAACTTCTTTAGTCAACCATGGCGAGGCCTGTTCTGAGTGGAACCTGTCCTGTTAAACCACTATATTGTCTTGGCCATGATGCTGCAGCTCAGTTTCAGGGTCTTGGCAATCTTCTTATAGCCTAGGCCAATATTATGTAGAGCAACAATTCTTTTTTTTCAGTACCTCAGAGAGTTCTTTGCCATGAGGTGCCATGTTGAACTTCCAGTGACCAGTATGAGAGAGTGAGAGCGATAACACCAAATTTAACACACCTGCTCCTCATTTACACCTGAGACCTTAAAAAAACAAAAATAATACCCCAGCGCTAGTATATGGAATCCTGGGGAGCTAAACTGACACATGTGATAGGTTAGGAGGGGGAATGTAAACCAGTGCAGCTTGAACAACCATAACTGATAGAAACAGATTGAAAGCAAAAACAGAACAAGTCCAGCACTCTGGATGTCAGGGAATCAGACTGCACCAGCCAGAAGTATAAAACTGAATAATTTATTAGTAGGCAGTCCATATAACCAGTCCTGTGGATACACAATGCTTAAAAAGATCATTGAAAAACGTGTGGTATAATGACAAGCTGTCCATCGAGCAACAAGAGTCTAAAAGGGAGTCTCACCCCACTGCATTCTCTCAAACTGTAACAGGATGGAGGGGGGGGCCGGGTGTGGCAGACACTCTGAAGACCCGCTGGATCCCCGCAGGACATTGGATGCAAGCCCTGATGGGATGACTCACCGGCTCCGGAATGCAGCTCCACATTTACAGCAGCGAAAGACACAGCTGCTTAGCCGCGGGGAGGGAGAACCGAGGCTCCATCTGACAGAGGGCGGTGACGTCAGCCCAGCTGGGTGACCGTTCCAAGGAGGGAAGTGCTCGGCATTGCTGAAGAGCGCCGCTGTATTGTCAGCTGGTGAGACGCCGTGCCGCTCACATACAGATCTGTATCCCCTCAGAGATGAAACGTCTGTATCCCAAATGGTGTCACTCAGGGGATGCAGCTGTGCAGTATGTAGCATAAAATAGGGAGATAAAGCCGATAAGAGAGATAAAGCATTGTGCATCCACAGAACTGGTTATATGGACTGCCTATTGCCTTTAATAAATTATTCAGTTTTATACTTCTGGCTGGTGCAGTCTGATTCCCTGACATCCAGAGCGCTGGACTTTTTCTGTTTTTACACCTGAGACCTTGTAACAATAACGAGTCACATGACACCGGGGAGGGAAAAGGGCTAATTGGGCCCAATTTGGACATTTTCACTTAGGGGTGTACTCACTTTTGTTGCCAGCGGTTTAGACATTAATGGTTGTGTGTTGAGTAATTTTGAGGGGACTGCAAATTTTTTCTCCTACTTTATCCACTTTCAGACTATCCCTGAAAACTCATCTCTTCAGAGAAGCCTATCTGGCCCCCACCTAACAACTGTACATTTATCTTCTCAATCAGCACATCACCCACAGTTATTACCTCTTGTATCTCTTGACATTCCATCTTAGATTGTAAGCTCTAAGGAGCAGGGCCCTCTGATTCCTTCTGTATCACAGTGTATTGTATTTGTACTGTCTACCCTCAAGTTGTAAAGCGCTACATAAACTGTTGGCGCTATATAAATTCTGTATAATAATAATGTATAATAATTTACACTGTTATACAAGCTGTATAATCACTACTTTACATTGTAGCAAAGTGTCATTTCTTCAGTGTTGTCACATGAAAAGATATAATAAAATATTTACAAAAATGTGAGGCGTGTACTCACTTTTGTGAAATACTGTATGTGGCAATAATGTTTTTGGCACCTTATAAATCCTATTTTTTTTCAACTTGTTAAAAAATAAATCCCTTTCAAATGATCAACGTACGTTGCAAGGAGTTAAACTGATTTTGTAGTAGAGTCCTACTTTTTTCTGTTCTGAAGAAAAAGCTGTTTGTTTCACTGTGTCCTTTGCAGTCTCATTCCTAAATACGAGCATATGTGTTCATTTTAACCTGGTGTACTTTCAGTTTTTATTTAGGAAACCAATGGTATCTGCACTCCTTTAGAGGTAGATAACCCTTAGGAAGTATCTTACCAAAAATTGCATTCCATAAAATGTATGTGTTACAGAACAAAAAAGGACAAGTGTGATGGGGGCCCCAAATTTATCATTTGCTTTTATAATAAAATATTGTGAAATATTTCAGAGAGAGAGAGAGAGAAAGAGAGAGAGAGAAAATGTAACTGCCATTGAAATGATTTACAAGAAGCAATAACTTTTTAAACTCTACATCAGTTTCTCTAAACTACAGTCCTTTGCTGACCTGTATCTGGCCCTTAGGGCACTATTCCTCCCACTGACAAAAACAATCCTTTCACTGACACCAACCATGGGATATTATTCCTCCTACTGACACCAATCATGGGGTACTATTCCTACTACTAACACCAATCATGGGGTATCATTCTTTTCACTGACACCAACGATGGAGTAATATTCCTCCCACTAACACCAATGATGGGGTACTATTCCTCCCACTGACACCAACAATGGGGCACTATTCCTTCAATTGAGACCAACAATGGGGCTCTGTTCCTCCAACTGATATGGGTATGGGGCTCTAATTCCCCCACTGATACCTACTATTAGCACTATTTCTCCAAAAAATGATAGGACACTATTTCATCGCCTGCTGGTCCCCATAAGGTCTGAAGGAAAGGCCCTTTGTTTAGAAAGTTTGGAGATCCTTGATCTACATGAACTGTGGGGAAATGCCAGGAAAGAACATTTGCAGAATTAATTTACTACGCCTCTTTATTTCTATCTACAAAGGACCTTGTTAGGAAGGGCTAACAAAGAAATTGTTAAAGCTTAATGATATAATTGGGTTTGATGGATAAGGTGAGGGTGAGATTCGGTAGACTAATATGACAGTACAAGAACATATTTAAAAGGTTTGATGGAATGTTTGGTTTGAAATGTTATTAATTGAGGGCAAGTGTAAATTTCAAGTTATTAGATACAGAGTTCATGGGGAAAACTGTTTGTCATCATTATATGGTAATTAGGAGATAATTAATGATATAGGGATTCAGAAAATAATTTGAAGGGTAAATTGATCAACTTGCTGAAATGATTAAATAATTAATGAACATAAAGTCATGGAGGAGCATCATATCAACAGGATGAATTGGTCTCTATATCAACATTTAGAGTTAGCCTAAAAGTGGAGATGGCTGTTGTTCTGGAGGGTCAGCAGTACATATTTTTACTCAAACTAGCAAACATGCCCTTTTAGAAACAAGGGCAAATGGATGCAGGTCACTGCTCATAGTAATTGTGTGCACGTCAAATGTCAAATGACAGAGTGCTGAAGGGTGAAAACACAGTAGTCTGGGTGCTGAGAGGTTAACACACAGCCATTGAGGACTGGGCAGTGAGAGAATATTGCACATGTTCTGGAGACTAAGGGTCAAGGATTAACACAGATGCAGTATGCACAAAGGGGTTAAAACACATGCTGGGAGCTGGATACTGAGAGTTTAAAGCACATGTGCTAATGACTGGGCTCCAAGAATTCAATGAACCTTCACTTGGGACTGACTGCCAAGGGGTTAAAGCAGATACATTGGAAACTGGGTGCTAAGGCGTTAAAGCACACTAACTGGACACTTAGTGGTTAATGCACATGTATTGGGTACCTGCTGAGGGCATATTGCATATTTGCTAGGGAATGGGCACAGAGAACTGGGCACTGAGAAGCTAACACACATGCTAGTGATCGGGTGCTTAGAGAAGAATGCATATTTGGTGGGAACTGGATTCTGAGTTATTTATTGCGATTCTGAGTTCTTTATGCAGATATTTTGAGGACTGGATATTGGGAGTTAAAGCACAGGTGCTGGTGTCTTGCTTGTGATTTGCTTAGGAACTGACCACTGAAGGATAAGCATACATATGCATTATTGGTATAAGAGTTGTATTACAAAAATGATATTAGCACATAGACAAAAAGTTAATACTGTCCCATCAGCTGGAAAAGTAAGTCCCCCTGGGCAAATGAAAATATATAAAACAGGACCAGTGCTTTTCTTTTCTCCCAATGTCCAATGCAGTCCAAAAAGATGTTTCCTAATGCCAGCTTGGTATCCATACCTGTGATAGAGCTCCGCCTCTCATACACTCCCTCAGGACCATTGAATAGCATATAAAAGGGTAACTTGGTTGAACCAGTGAAGAGAAGCAGTACTTTATCCCAATCTCTACCTTAATGCAGCATCTGTCTGGGTTCAGCCTCTCCCAGGACACAGTTCCAATGCTTGGGCTGCTAAATGCGCTAAATAACTTGGGAGCCCCTTCTGTGGGTCTTGATAGGGCCTGCAATGTTTCCTCATTAGGAACGAAATCGGCCATTATTCAAGTGTCTACTGTATGGGGTTTGAGGGGAGGTTGGCAGCTATTTTATCCCTTCTCTCTTTTGGTCACTTGTGCCACACAGGGTTGCCTTATCCTTTTTTTCTATCTCCCCATATCTGTTTTCCTTTTGCCTTGGTCTTTTTTTTCTCTTTCTCTCCTTCCTTGTCTGCACTTTTTGATGGTTTTGTGTGTAGCTCTGTTGCATGCCCATGTGGGGTGATCTGGGTGATTTGTGCTGCACTGCCCGAGGCACCCTGGCATTCCTATAGGATGAGCTCGGCCTTGCGGGTTTGCTTTTCTGTGCTGGGAATGCTCCCCATCGTATCATCCAGCCGCGCTGGCCAGTGCATGCACGCTGGCTGGTGGGAAGGTCAGGAGCCATTTTGCTTTGGGTGCCTACTTGCTATCAGTAGGAGGTGGAGTCCTAGGGGAGGTCTCTGTCTCTCCTGGGACAAGATTGCCTCTGTTTATTGGCAATACAGAGCCTTCTTGATGATAATATGTGGCACAGGTACATTGTGAGACCCTCGTCAGAGAATAGTTTCCGCTCCCACCCCCCCAGGTACAGCTTGGCATTAGAGGCGCACAACTCATGCCCATGGCCACCCCCTGCACCTGGAGGTAGTGGGATCCAGCAAAGCAGAAGATGTTGTTTCTAAGTACAAATTCAATAAATCAACCACAAATTTGTCTTGTTCTCTGTCCCACCATTCACCATGTGAGTGCATTTTATATGTTTGCTTTGAAGTTTTTAATAAATTACGGTTTTACACTATGGGAGCCCCCTTCTGTCATTTTTTCTTCCCATCCACGGAGGATCATCCTAAATACAGCTGACCTGGGAACACACCATCTAGGGGTTTTTACCCCACCAAAAGTGCAAGTGACCACTCTAGTGATAGGTGATCAATGTTTAGGGGTGATTGTACATTCATGTGGAGCACCTCTGTCTGAACACAAAGCATTGGAGCACCAATTATTTATCCACACATGAGCACTTTTCACAAAGTGGGATATTTATAACAATTGTTATGTTTGATTCACCAATTTATGTTTATTATGTTTGAATATGTATCAGCCAAGCACAGTGTTTAACCACTTAATTTCACAGTGATGCTAGTCAGCTCACATTCACACTGCTGCTCGCAATTGTTTTATTGAGGAATTTATTTTCTTTTGCATAGTTTTTTGTTCACTCTTGACCCTGTATCGCAATATCAGGGTCAGACTAGTCTCTCTGCAGTTGGACAACAGGGCAGCAGTTGCCTTTATTCAATCCCAAGGAGGAGCGCAGCAGTATATTATTGAGGGAGGTGGAACCCATAATGTCTTGGGTAGAAGGTCAACTACAAGTCCTGAGGGAAGTTTACCTCCCAGGGAATTGTACATGCAGGCAGATTGACTTTTACATAGTTTCCCAGATCACAACGAGTGGGCTTTACATCCCCAAGTCTTTTCTCAACTAGTCCTCATGGTGGGCCTACCACACATAGACCTCTTCGCTTCCCACAGAAGTAGAAAACTTTGGAGGTACCTGTCCTGGTTTCCGCACCCTCAGGCAGAGGGGACAGGTGCACCAGTATCACCCTGGAACTGCAACCTAGCCTACACATTTCCCCCAGAATCTCTTATAATGAGATTCCTCTTGAGGCTACTGAGAGAGAACTTAGTGGTCATAGCCATCCTACCATACTGGCCGTGGAGGCCCTGGTTTCCCCTGGTCATTCACCTGAGTGTACAGCAGCCAGTTACCCTCCCACTGTTCCTATGCCTTCTAGTGCAGGACGACTTCGTACATCCCAACATATGCAGATTGGAACTGCCAGCATGGTTAGAGAACCTAGCTTACTTCTCCAGAGTAATCTCTATTTTATTGAATGCTAGAAACCCACTATTAACAATGTATATGGCAGAATTTTGGACAGGTTTGTGTTTTCTCTGGCTGAGCGGGGCTTGGATCCTACTTTCCCTCCACTGACAGCTGTTATGGATTTTTTTCCGGCAGTTTTGGACATGGGCCTTAGTCCAAGCTCACTGAAGGTGCAAGTGCTGGACATTTCAGCAATAACAAAGGTCAATTGGGCTGAAAATCTGCTGTTCACACAATTTCTAAAAGCAGTCATGAAGAATTGGCCATCAAGAAGAGGAGTCTTTCCCCTATGGGATCTATCAGTATTGCCAAACTTTCTGTCAGTTCATCCATTTCCTCTGACTGAGCAGTGTTCGATTTGGGACAACAAAGCGGTTTTCCTGATTGCAATAACCTCAGACAGAAGAGTATCCAAGCTTTAGGTTCCTGTAGCTTCGGAAAGACATATCGTTTTCTTCCCAGACCAGAGTTTTTGGCCTGTAGATCATTTTGTGCCAAAAGTAACAACATCTTTCCATTTAACAGACATTTGGGCTTTGCCTAACTTTCCAGAAGACCAGTCAGGAAAATTACATGAACTGGACATTTCTAGAACTATAAAAAGTATCTGTCCACAACTGCTTCTTTCCGGTCATCTCCAGCTGGGAAACATCGAGGGAGAGAGGCTATTGCAAGCTGGATTGTAAGACTCATTCAGAGAGCATATAGAGTGAGGTGTTGTGAGCCTTCTACAGGGGTGACTGCGCACTCTACCAAGGTGACTGCAGCCTCATGGGCACCCCATTCTAGTGTATCTATAGAAACCATCTGTTGAGCAGCAACATGACTTTGGAAGAAGAGCTGTTTGATCTTCTGTCACATTCTAAGTAAAAAATTTTTTGTTAAGCAGTACCCACCCTGTCAGCTAGTTATTTATCTGAAAATGGAAAATTGTATCAAATACTTACCGTAATTTTCCTTTCCTAAAAAGGAAACCATACATTTTGGTACACAAATATGCGGTCTCTCAGCATCAAGGTCCACCCACCGAGGGGCCGCATATTTACGTACCCTCGATGCTAAGAGGTTATTAAAATAATATGAGCACATAAATATTAATTTTGAATTCAGAACCTCCTTTTGGGATGCACTATATTTCTTGCTTTTGTTTTTGTTTTACTTGGACCTTGGATTCAACACAGGAGAAAGTGAATTTGGATAAAAAAAAAAAACATACACACACACACACAACACATTTGGGCGATGGTTTACAACAGACTTTATTTGACCCATATGTAAGATTAAGGGTCTGTTATTCTGGTAAGAGCATGAAATATCTTTATGGACTGCATTGGACATTGGGATCTCTAAGAAAAGCACTGGTTCTGTTTTTTTTGTTCAAAAGTTTTTATTGAAGTTTGATACATAGGTAACAGAAATAACAAGATTTGAAAACTCGTACAGGTACATACATTTGTGCGGACGCAGCCGCCGTTAAGATGAAGTGCGAGTAACAATGTATAGGAAAAGCATTGAAACATTATACAGCTTTAAGTCACAGCCAATGGTATAGACTAATATATAGTCATCACATTCTGTTCTAGTACATGCGGGTAAACTTATGTGATATGTCTGGGGAAGGTTAAGATAAGATAAATATAGAGAATAATGAACGAGTCGTATGCCAGTAGATCGTATATCAGGCATACAAGGTGGTATGAAAGGTTGAAAAGTCAAACTTGGGAAAAGAAAGGGAATCCTGTTGGGGTGAGCATATAAGTGGGTGGGGGGAGGAATTGCTTTTCAAATCGTTGATGGTAGGTTAAGTTGCGTAATATATTCCGTGGGCGGGGAAATACATTAAGTATGTGTTGTGCAGGTGTGTAGAAGTAAGAGGGGGATAGGAGGGGGACTGGGAATATAGGGTAGGGATATGGGTGAGAGGGTTACAGAGTTGTTGCTATTCTGCCACAGCTCTTAAGTGGCCTTCATATCATTATCTGTTTGTAGGGGTCAGTGGTGACAAAATGTAGCCAACAAGCCCATGTTTTGGTGAACTTAGTCGGCGTTTCCTTGGCCTGATGTATGAGGTCTTCCATGACCTTTGTGTTTTGTATACGAGTGAACCAATCCTTCATGGACGGTGGATCTGTGGAACGCCATTTGAGGGGGACACACATGTTAGCTGCAGCGATCAAATGCATAGCAAGAGAGCGAAAATATGCTGGTGTCGGAGTTGTTGAGTGGGGGAGTAGGAATTGGGCAGGTGTGAATTCCAGCGAGTATGTGGTTATTTGATGTATGAGTTTATGGACTTCTCTCCAGAACGGTTGAATTTCGGAGCAGGACCACCAGATGTGTAGGAGAGTACCTTTTTCTTTTTTGCATCTCCAACAATTCTGGGAGATTGTTGGATCAATTTGGCGCAAAACATTAGGTGTTCTGTACCATCTGGAAAGAATTTTGAAGGCATTTTCCTGTATTTGTACATTTAGCGAACCTTTGTGGATTATAGTGTATATTGTGTCCCAATCAAGATCTGTGGATTCCACGGAGAGATCTCGTTCCCATTTTTGAATGGTTCAATGCTTCTCAGGTGTATGAGTGATAAATAGTAGGGTGTATATTTGAGAAATAAAGTGGCTTTGAGCTTTCTCGCTTAAACATAAGTGCTCAAACTTGGTAGTGCATCTGGACCAATCAGGCCTGGGTTTGGGTTTATTGAAGAAGTGCCTCAGTTGGACGTATGTCCAGAAGGGAAAAGTGTCTATATTCAATTTAGTTGCCAAAGCGGATTGAGTCAAAAGGTGAGCATCGTTAAAGAAATGTTCTGCACAAACAGTTGGGTAGGGCCAATGGTCTACTAAAAAGGAGGTGTGCATTCCTGGTGTAAAATCCGGATTTAGTCGAAGAGGTGTCATAGGGCCATGTAATGAGGAAATTTTGTATTTTTTACATGCTGTGTGGAATGTGGCCAAAGTTGGGTTAATTAGCGGATAGTTTTTAGAGCGGGAATGTACCGGGGTTCAGTCCACGGGAGTTGTGCTATAGGTATGCCCGAAAATGATTGTTCTAAGTGTATCCAGTCCTTGTTTTTAATTCCAGTCCACAATCCTAGCTAAGTGACAAGCCTGTTGGTATTTACAAATGTCTGGGAGTCCCAAGCCACCTAGGAGTTTAGGAGTAGTCAGTCTCGCGAAGTCTAGTCTCGGTCTTTTTTGCCCCAGATAAAATTTGTGCAAACCATTTTGTAAGTAGAGAAGAAAGTTTGTGGAAGTTTAATTGGGATTGTTTGTAGGATGTATAAGATTCTGGGAAGGATATTCATCTTGATGATTGCGATTCTTCCGAACCATGAAAAAAGTCCAGTGGACCATTTTTTCAAATCAAGTATTATTTTTTGTAGTAGTGTAGCATGGTTTAAGGAGTATAGGTCGTTTAGAGAGGTCGGTAGTTGTATGCCTAGGTAGGTAATTGCGCGGTTATTCCATTTGAACGGGAAATTGTTTTGGCATTGATGGCATATGTCATGGTCAAGGGAGACGTTAAGTGCAGTCGATTTGGAGAAGTTTATTTGCAGATTAGTTAGGGTGTTAAAGGTTTGGAAGTCTTTGAGTAAGTTTGGGATTGTTGTAAGCGGTTCCGTAAGAAAGAGTAGGATGTCGTCTGCAAAGGCTGCTAGTTTAAATGTTCGGTGTTTTATATCTATGCCCTTGATGTCCGGATTAGCTCTAAGGCGATTTAGTAGCGGTTCAAGGGAGAGAATAAAGATTAAGGGGGAGAGAGGGCATCCCTGCCGGGTTCCATTCGACACGGAGAAGGCATCCGACAGATGACCGTTCACTCGAACTCTTGCAGTGGGATTTGAGTATAGGGCTAATATGAAGTTGAGCATTGTCGATGGGAGGCCTATAGCTTTTAGGGTTTCTGTCATAAAGTCCCATGCTAGTCTGTCGAATGCCTTCTCCGCGTCGAGCAAGAGCATAAATCCCCTGGTATGTGTAGACGTAAGCCAGTGATGAATATTTATAGCTTTGAGAGTGTTATCTCTCGCTTCTCTCCCCGGGATGAAGCCGACTTGGTCAAGATCTATAAGTTGTGGTATGAAAGGGAGGAGTCGATTTGCAAGAGTTTTTGCATACCATTTAAGGTCAACGTTAAGTAACGAGATGGGGCGGTAGTTACTAACTAAAGAGGGATCTTTATCTGGTTTCGGAATTACCGCTATGTGGGCGGTTAGGAGCTCTCATGGTGGTTCTGTGGGGGTAGCAAAAGAATTGTAAGCAGTCAAAAAAGCCGGAATGAGTATTTTCGTGTATCATTTGTAGTACCCGGCTGGTAGACCATCAGGGCCAGGGCTTTTACCTGCTTTCATTTGTGTCAATGCCCGGTTGACTTCATCAGTTGTTAATGGGGAGGCTAGGTCTTGGGCAGTGGATTCTGAAATTTTTGTGGGGCCATATTGTTCCAAGAATTGAGCTATCATTTGTTTCCTACTGGTGTCATCATTAGGTGGATCCGATTGAGGGAGATTGTATAATTTACTGTAAAATTTAACAAATTGTTTAGCTATATAAGGTGTCTGATTCAATTTTTTTCCCGACGGATCTACAACGGAATGTATCGTCATGTCAGATTTTTCCGTTTGTATGGCTTTTGCCAAGAGTTTACTGACTTTGTTGCCATGTTCATAGAACGTTTTTTTAGCAAGTATGTATTTGCGTTGAATTTGCTGGTCGATTATGTTTAAGAGGTCTTTTCTAGCTTGTACCAGGTCTGTCATAGTGGTTAGGGCTTGAGAGTGTTTGTGCGTGTTTTCGAGTTTGTGGATTCGAGTAATAAGGTCAGAGTATTGTTTCCGTCGTTCTCGATTACGTTTGGCAGCTGCCGCTATGAAAGTGCCTCTGATTACACTTTTATGTGCTTCCCAATTAGTGAGCGGAGAAGTGTCATTGGGATCGTTTTCGAGGAAGAAGTGTTGTAGCCGCTTTTCAATTTCTGCAGCGATAGAGGGATCAGTCAGTAAGGATAGATCTAATCTCCATGTGTTTGATCGAGGTGAGGTAGCAGGGAATTTCAATGTCAGGGAAATGGGATGATGATCCGAGATGAACATTGGGTCAATGGAGGTTTGATGGAGCAAGGGAAGGTCTGTTTGTGATAGGAATAGGTAGTCTATCCTTGAGTATCGGTTATGAGGTATTGAGTAGAAAGTATAGTCTTTGCCTTCAGGGTTTTTGGCGCACCAAGTATCGTGGAGCAATAAGCATCGGAGCTGGGATTTAATTGTTTTCAGGGCTGTGTATGGTAAAGATGATGTGCCGGTTGATGTGTCTTGGATCGGAGATAGCGGGGCATTGAAGTCTCCCCCTAACACCAGGGTGCCCTCTTGGAAGTTTGTTAAGGGGTCGGTTATGGTTCGGAAGAATGGTACTTGACGGATGTTTGGAGCATATATATTTGCTAAGGTGATTGCCTTACCGAAAAGTGAACCTTTCAGGAAGAGGTATCTACCCTTTTGATCCATAAGTGTGTCAGTGAGTTGGAAAGGGCAGCGTTTTGCTATGAGTATTGAGACCCCTTTTGATTTGTGCAAGGGATTAGTTGCATGATATACCTTGGGGTAATGGAGGTTGCGCAGTTTTGGTATGGCATCGGAGCGAAAATGTGTCTCCTGCACGAAAACGATGTCAGCCTTGCTTCGGGACATAGTGAGGAGGAGTTTGGAGCATTTTTCTGGGGTATTGAGACCCCTGGCATTGAGCGAAACAAGTTTAACCAGTGGGTTGGTAGCATCTTGGGAGGCTGTTGTCATTTTGGGCGTGTAGTAAAGTATTGGTAAGTACTGTAAGAGCTGCAGCAGATAGTGCGGTTAGGATGGTCTGGGGGTGAGAGTAGTTTAGTAGGGTGGGGTGGGTATACTTGTGAGGAAAAGAAGAGGAGGATCCGGCGTTAAGCGAGATCCCTATCACCTATCTCGGCGAATGGGGTCACGATTACAGTCGTGCCGGTGTGGGTCAGTGGAGTTTTTCTTATACAGTAGAGGAAGAATTGGAGATTTGTATGTGTCCACTGTGTGAGAGTTGGTCTGTCACTGGAGAAAATCTGAACTAGTAGAGAGGTAATGGGTATTGAGGATCCATTCACCAACAGCTATAGTCTATAGTGGTGAAGTTATGTAGGGGATATTATGGGTGGTGTCATTATGGGATGATGGGGGGAGTGAGTGAGTGAGATGAGCAGGGGATGAGTTGTATGACAAGTCATATCTAAGGGTTTTTACATGGAATCGTCAACAAGAGCTGTGAGGGGAAGGAACCGATTGAGTTAGACAGTAGCAGGTAGTGGGTACACGGGGGAGTTCCATCTGGGTGTCGAGTAGCATAAAAACAATAAAGAAACATAAAAATAAAGATAACGAATAGGATCTCAATGGTAACTAACAGCATTGATCCATTAACATTTAGAAACGGTAAGGACAAGTGTCCATTGGAGAACAAACCATGTGGAGTTCACCTCGTAATAACCAACAACAGGGTAAAAACTGTTTGTATGATGAACAAAATCAAGAGAAATCACCTATGACCTATTTTGAAAGTGAGATATGAGCAGTGCTAAGCTATAAACTTTGTCAGGTTCCAGCAGAATCCTTAGTGTGAATACATGTGTCTATGTGGAATGTAGAAGTGATATATGTTTTATAGCATGTTCTAAAACTTCTAACAACGGTGGTGGGATCGTGGTTATTCCACCTTAGGGGTTTGTAAACACAGAGCGTGTGTAGTTAGAGATTTGTGGTCTGAAGATCATAGATAGTGGCAGTGTGTCATTCTTGGCAGTAGAGGGCGTTATATGCTCAAATAATACCGGCTATCGTGTAGTATAATGTATCGTCAGTTAGAATTATATTAAGAGTTAGAGGAGACAGTGATGGGATCATAAAATCTGAGAACCCTCCCAACTGCTGCCATCGTGTGGTCTATTTCCATAAGAGCTGTATAATATGGTGTATCTGTGATCTGAATGGTGAACATACAACCCTTAAATCGCAGTTTCGCTGGAGGAGGTTCCATAGTTAAATTTCTACATCCCTGTCTCTATATTTTTTTTTTTTATTTTGTATTAGATAATTATTAATACTGAATTCTTTCTTTTTCTTTTCCTGAGTTGCTGAAGATTAACAGATAATATACTTAGCTGAGAACGATAGGTACTGAGGTGAATATAATGTTCCACGCGAGCTGCCTGTCATCTGTGGCGAGGTAGCATCCTCTGCTTAGTGACCATGATGTCTGCGGTAGCTGGTATGTGCAGACGTCATGGGAGCTGAAGTGACGATCGTTAGCAGCCGCTCAAAACTTCTGTTGTGTGTTCATGGGTCTGGAAATAAAGATGCCTGTGAAAAAAGTAGGGGTCCGTGATCTTTGTGCAAGGGTGGAAAGAGATGACCGAGGAGGGACGGAAGGAGTCAATTCTTTCTACAATGCGCAGACATCCTGGGCTGGGACGGTGGAAATCAGCGGTCTCTGCGTGCGCGCAGAGGTAAGGGCGCTGTCATGGGACTCAAGGGGGGTGATGGAGTCTCGAGGCAGAGTGAGATCTGACGGTGGATGGTGAGCGACGTCTGCGGAAGCTGGTGTTGTGAGCTTCCATCGGTTCTGCTTCTGGTGAGCGGAGCATACGAGAAGGTAGGAGGAACTCAGCATACCAGTCGGGGACCGATACGGGCGGGATATCCAGTGTGTGGCAGAAGTTTTCCAAGTCTTCTGGAACTCTCAACAATGCAGAGTGTCCTTGATGGGAGGCTTGGAGGCCGAATGGAAATTTCCATCGGTAGCGGATCCCTCTGGTTTTTAGTACATCCAGTAAGGGTCTTAGATCTTTGCGGTGTTTCAGCGTGATGGCTGAGAGATCCTGATAAATGTATATAGAGCGGCCCTCATATTCCAGATAGATCTTATCATGGGCTTTCTTGAGTATTTCTTCCTTGATTGTGAAGTCATTGATGTAACATATAACGTCCCGTGGGGGGTCAGTGACTCTGCCTCGGGGATGGAGAGCCTTGTGAATCCTTTCCATAGCTATTAAGGAGTGCCTTGGCCTATCCAGGAGGCGGTTAAATAGATCAGTAATGGCTGGGAGAATCTGGTCCTGTTCTACGGACTCTGGGAGGCCTCTCACCCGCAAGTTGTGCCTACGTCCCCTATTGTCGAGATCTTCGACATGACGTTGAAGATCTCTGAGTTGTAAGGTGTGTGAGTCCACTTGGCGGTGAATCTTTTTTACCGCCATTTGCTGTTGTGCCGTAGTGTGTTCAACCTGGTTCACTCTTCCTGCAATGGCATGTATTTCATGGCGGAGGTCCGATATGGCAGAGAATAGGGCGTCTTTTATGTCGGTAGCCACCGCCTGAAGGTCCTGTAGATTAGGTTGACGCATAGCTTGCAATCCATGTTCCACAGTTGAGGTGGAGTGATCAGTCGGTGTGAGTACAATCTCACTATGCTCCGGAGCAGAGGCTGAGGCGGGAAGGGGAGCCGCCATGTTAGCTCTCTGGGATCTGAATATCTCCGGGATTGTGTAGCTTGGGGGGGCCGCGGTTCTCCTCGGGGATCTGGATCTGGATTGTGAGTTGTTGCGGGAAGAAGTTCCCATAGTAAATTCTAGTCAGAAATCCTGATTATAAGCTGTGGTGAGACGGAGCCAGAAGTCTAAGCAGCCATCTTCTCTCGAGGCAGACCACGCCCTCCGGTTCTGTTTTATATATTATACATAAGTTAGATTACAGTATAACAAAGATAGGTGACTTCTGGATTTCCTGTATCTCTTTTGGATATGGGTATTGCCCCTCTTTGTAGAGTGTAGCATTGTAGAACTTGTACCTTCACTCATCTATATGTGTGTGATGTAACCACTATCCCCATGTCCCTTATTTATAGCTGATAACAGCTCGGGTAGCTGTCATTTGGCTAGTGTTACTATCATAATCGGTTGAGTGCACTGGCTTGTCTGTTTTTTGTTTTTGTCGACAGGCATCATGATTGAGGAAGGATTACAAAGAGGGACATGTTTTGGGAATTCTTTTTTAATAAAGGTCAAATGTTTGATTCTAGGTTACAACCTTTTTTTTTGTGAATGAGTAGGGCTATCGTGTACCCAATACTCATTTACCTGAGGAGGGGAGCAATATCTGAGGCCAACCTATTTTTTTAAAGAGGGCTTCCAGATTCCAATATGTCCCCTGCTCTTACCCTGAAATCAACCGGGTACAGGTTGTGAGGATGAGGCCCTTGTCCTTATCAACATGAGGACATGGTACTTTGTCAAGGTGCCCCCATGTTGAGGGTATGTGGTCTGGTATGGTTCAGGAGGAGGGATACATGCTCATGCCCCTCCTTTTTTGGCCAGTCAGCTGCATGCTCGGATCAAGGACCTGATATGAATTTAAAGGGGGACTGAGCACATTTTTAAAAAACTTTTTTCCTTTGTAAATGTCATGGCTGCTGCAGCATTTTCTGTGCATCACATGCACCTCTTCACAGGCAGGATTAGGGCACCCCCAGGCTTTTTTAAGGAATTGGACATTTTTTTCTATAATTATATTTTTTATTAAAGCTGTACATGCAACAACAAAAATAAATATAACATCCAAGAAAAATAGATATCACAGTACAACTTACAATTGCATTTTGTAGGTGATACAACACAGACACCTAGTGTAATTCAAAACAGATCTAAGAAAATTCAGAGCACATAATAATAACGCATTATAGCATCATAGAAAAATGTTGGGAATGCCGAAGAAATAGAGTGAGCACACATTAAATGAAAGGAAAATAAAAAGAAAAAAGGTGTTATAATAAGTTACAGAGGGAGAGATAAATGACGTCAATTGGTTTTTGAAAGATGAAAATCACCATATTCAGATTGATCCCATGTGTCCCAGCATTTATTAAACTATACCAGAGTCTCAGAGGCAGTAGCAGTAAGGAATTCCATTCTCCTGATATCCGCCACAATGTGAAGGAGTTTGATTTCTGTAGGAGGATCCGTGGTTGATTTAGGAACACTGGAGAAGGGAAGACCCAGGAGGCAGTGAACAGGGTCTAGTGGAAAAGATCTTTGGAAAAGATGTTGAAGCATTGACATGACATTGGTCCAAAAAGTTTGTATTTGTGAACACTGCCAGAAAATATGATAATGAGAACCCTGTCAAGGTTACAGCGACAACACAACTCAGAGAGCGAGGGGTCCTGGCGATGTAAGACCTCAAGGGTTTTATACCAGAACATTTTTTAAAGCGGTCTCTCTCTGCACCACACTTCTAGATGACTCAAAGCAGAAGTCCAAATATTGTCCCAAAGAGATAATGGAATTGGCCTCTGTAAGACATGTGCCCATTTCCGCATATATGAGTGGGTTACCTTCGTAAGGGGGGTTGACACATGTAGAATTTTATATATGGAGGAAATCAAGTGGCATTGATAAGGACCTTGAGCACATAAGTATTCAAATTGAGTAGGCGTATCCAAAGTGAGGGAAGCAGATAGGAATTGAAAAAAATGCCTAACCTGCAGGTAAAAATAAAACGTGCACTTGGGAAGATCATATTTTTCCTGGAGATCCTCAAAGGTACGTAGCCTACGTGATACTGGGAGAACTAGGTTGCTACCCTGAAAAAGGGATGCTTGCACCCATGGTGACATACGGCCAAAAGATAAACTATTGGGCAAGATTGGATTGAAAATTATGTTAGAGAGGGGAGGACATGGGGAAGAGATAGAGTACCGTTTGCAACACCTTCTCCATATCGCTAGAGTAAATGACATAGAGGCGATGCACATGCGTTTTTAAAATACCAGCATCACACAGAGAGGGTGATCATACCAATGAACATGGGCGTACTGGGTAAAGGTATCCCCTTTCAATTTCAGATCAGCGATTAGGATCATGTAAGCTAGACCAGGAGACAACAGCCCATAGATGGGTAGCGTAGTAGTATATTATAATGCCGTGAACCCCTAGGCCACCTCCTGATTTTTAGCAAAAACAACACAGAACTAGCTATACAATAAGATTTACCATTCCATATGAATTTTAGGAACTTTTACTTGAGACATAGGAATTGCTACTGGGAAGGTTTTGAAAAAATATAGTAATCTAGGCAGTATGGACATCTTAAGAACATTCACCCTGCCTAAGAGGGATATTGGAAAGGTGGCCCAGTGAAGTAGTGAGCGTGTCACGTACCTGGTAGGAGTCTGAAATGACGAGGTCAGCCTCTCTTGTATCTCCAATCCAAGCCCCACTGGAGATGGAACAGATGGTGGCAAGGATCAGGAGGAACACGAGTGCCTGTGAATGCTGTGTGCAGGACTTGCCAGAAGTGTTGCAGACTGGGAAGTGCAGGCAGGGTTTCTGGTGAAGAGCTGGAACCAGCACAGCTGAGAGGATGGACGGCCAGCACAGGTACTCGGAAACAGCGTGGAGCCAAACAGGAGACAGAAGCGAGGTCAACAGGTAAGCCGGGTTCAGTAACGGGCGGGCAGCGAGGTACCAAGGTATAAACAGGAGCAAGGTCAAACAGGAAGCCAGGATCATGAACCAGTAATCAGAGTCCAGAAACAGGGTCAGGAAGGCCAGGGTTTCAGCAACAGGAAGTCAAGACAAACAGGGTTTCAGAATCTCAGGACACAGCTGAAGATCAAGCAGCACCTGACAGAAATCAGAGCAACCCTTAAATAGGCTGTCAGGTGCCAATTGTGGTCAGATGTGTGTTCCTGCGCAAGGAAATCTGCTGATGCCCGTGAATGCGTGCATGCGCACGTGTGCGTGCCGGGCGCATCCTGACAGTTCTCTTACATTGCCCCCCCCTTAAGGGCAGCCTCCGGATGCCCTTCAAGTGTCTTTTCTCTGGGTGGCGTTGAAAAAAGGCTTGCACTAGTTTGGGAGCATGCACATCTGAAGCTGGTTCCCAGGAATTTTCTTCCGACCCATAGCCTTTCCATTTAATGAGGAACTGTGTTTGGTTATGCCTTCTTCTACAGTCCAACACGGCTTCCACCTCAAATTCCTCATTCCCTTCGATGAGCAGTGGAGGAGGAATTTCAGAAACCCGATCTGGAAATGGATTTGGTACAGCTGGTTTCAACAAAGAGACATGGAATACAGGGTGGATCTTTAGATTCTTGGGTAACACCAACTCGAATGCCACTGCATTAATTTTCCTCTTGACTGGGAAGGGTCCCAAAAATTTTGGGCCAAGTTTTCTTGAAGGACAGCTCAGTTTCAAGTTTGTTGTGGAAAGCCAGACCTTGTCTCCAGGTTTAAGGTTCAGATTACCTCTCTTCTTCTTGTCGAAGAACTTTTTATTGCTTGCTTGAGTCTTGGAGATTGTATCTTGCAGTAATTGGTTATTAGTACTGAGGAAGTTTAATCTGTTTTGTACAGCAGGTACAGATGATTCAATGGCCAGCTCAGGTAAGAAAGAGGGGTGGTACCCATAATTGGCAAAAAAGGGTGATTGCTTGGTTGCAGAGTGGATGGAATTATTGTATGAAAATTCTGCCAGTGGGAGAAGTGATAGCCAGTCATCTTGTGCAAAAGAGGAAAAACACCGTAAGTACTGCTCAAGGGTTTGATTGGTTCTTTCAGTTTGTCCATTAGTTTGTGGATGGTAGGCTGTGGAGAGGCGGAGTTCAATGTTCAGTGCTTGGCATAATGCCCTCCAAAATCTAGACGTAAACTGCACCCCACGATCAGAGATGATGCTATCAGGGACACCATGTAATCTTACAATCTCCTTGATGAAAGCTGAGGCGGTCTCTGTGGCCGAAGGAGTTCCTTGTAAGGGTACAAAATGGGCCATCTTGGTCAGGCGATCCACCACAACAAACACGGTGGTGAAGTTTTCAGATGGGGGGAGTTCCACAATGAAATCCATGGAGATCATGCTCCATGGTTTCTCAGGTACAGGGAGTGGCTCAAGTAGGCCCCAAGTTTTGGCTCTGTCCGTCTTATTCCGAAGGCATGTCACACACGAATTAACATATCTTTTGCAGTCTTGCATCAAGTCTGGCCACCAGAATGTACGAGAGATCAGATCGGCCGTTTTGCGAATTCCAAAGTGGCCCGCTAATGGGTGGTCATGACATCGCCTCAGGACAGAAACTCTGAATTGCTCAGGGATAAAGATTTGCTTCTTATGAAAGTACAGACCATCCCTCAATTGAAGAGCCAGATCTTTGGAAGGTGGTTGGTTTATCACATCTGCTTTTATCTGAGACATCAAATCCGCCTGAAGAAGCAAAAAATTTTTGGCTGGTAGAATAGTATCAGGTTCTGAGGATACCACTGGGTCGCTGAACATGCGGGACAAGGCATCCGGTTTACCATTCTTTGAGCCAGGACGATAAGTTATATGGAACATAAAACGAGAGAAGAAAAGTGCCCACCTTGCCTGCCGGGGTCTTAGTCGTCTAGCCGTCCTCAAGTATTCGAGATTTTTATGGTCCGTGAATATGAGGATGGGGTGAGCTGCTCCTTCCAGGAGGTAGCGCCATTCTTCAAGCGCAGCCTTGATAGCCAGCAATTCTCGGTCTCCAACATCATAGTTCCTTTCAGAAGGATTTAATTTCTTAGAGAAAAAGGCCACAGGATGGAGCAAAGATTTGGGACCTTGGCGTTGAGACAAAATAGCGCCTAGTGCACTCTCAGAGGCATCCACCTCCAAAACGTAGGCTAAGGATGGATCAGGATGTTTCAAGATAGGAGCTGACGTGAATAAAGTTTTTAACTGTTCAAAAGCTGTTTGAGCTTCAGGGGTCCATCGGAAAGGAACATGCTGCTTTGTTAACTGAGTGATGGGAGTGATGATACCAGAAAAGTTCTTGATAAATTTTCTGTAAAAGTTGGCGAATCCCACAAATCTCTGAACAGCTTTCCTGTCAACAGGGGCAGGCCATTCCAGGACGGAAGTGACTTTCTGTGGGTCCATGGAGATACCGTCAGCAGAGATGACAAGTCCCAGGAAATGTATGGTTGGTCTTTCAAAGTCACATTTCTCAGCCTTTGCGTAAAGGCGGTGTTCCCTCAGCCGACCCAGTACTTTTTTTACATGAGTCCTATGGGATTCTAAAGTTTCAGAGAATATAAGGATGTCATCCAGATACACGATGACGAATAAATCAAGGAAGTCCCGAAAAACGTCATTAACCAGATGTTGGAATGTGGCAGGGGCGTTGCAGAGTCCGAATGGCATGACTTGATATTCAAAATGCCCGAAGCGTGTTCGGAAGGCCGTCTTCCATTCATCTCCCTCCCTGATTCTGACAAGATTATAAGCACCTCTCAGATCCAATTTGGAGAACACTCGTGCCCCACGCAGCCTTTGAAAAAGTTCAGGGATCAGAGGCAGAGGGTACCGGTTTTTAACAGTGACCCTGTTAAGGTCACGATAGTCCACACAGGGCCTAAGGGTATTGTCTTTCTTTTCCACAAAGAAAATACCGGCTCCTGCTGGTGAAGTGGAGGGCCGGATGAACTGTTTTTCAAGGCTTTCATCTATATAAATCCGCAGGGCTTCTAGTTCAGGCTCAGAGAGAGGATAAATTCGCCCAAATGGGATCTCGGCCCCTGGTAAAAGTTCAATAGGACAATCATATGTTCTATGGGGAGGAAGAGTGTCTGCTCCTTTCTTGTTAAATACATCCAGATACTCGTGGTAGGCAGCAGGGACCAGATTAGAGGTTTCATGGTCAGGGAGGATACCCAGGAGGGGTGTGGTATTGAAAATTTTTTCAGGTAGGCAGTGAATTTGGCAGTAGTCAGAGGAAAAGGAGATGTCTCCGGTAAGCCAGTTAATGTGAGGATTATGTGCCTTCAACCATGGAATGCCAAGGATGACCGGGAACATGGGCGAAGCTATGATATCCAAACGGAGGAATTCATGGTGGCCGGAAGAAGTACGGCAGGAAATAGGTAAAGTCTCTTGGGTAACTGGGCCTGATTTAATGCCGGAACCGTCAGCCAGATGAACATGGAATTCCTGCTTCTTGGCACATACAGGCAGCTGGTGGAGAGAAGCAAATGCAGAGTCCATAAAACAACTACAGGCCCCAGAGTCTATGATTGCAAGTACAGGAACAGTCTTTTCAGAAAACTGGAGCACAATGGAAAGAGAGACATGAGACTGGTACCTCCCTGAGAGATGCATCATGTGAGGCTGACGGGAGAAAGACCTGCGGGTCTTTGCGGGGCAAGTCTGTATAAAGTGACCTGCCTCCCCGCAATAGAGACACAGATTGTCCTGTAATCGATGAAGGCGTTCATCAGGAGAAAGGGGTGGTCTTCGAAAACTTCTATGAGGAGTCTTATGCAGTTCCCTCCTTCTGGGGGATGCAACGCATGAGGATGCAGGAATGTCAGACCTTGAAGCCACAGAAAGGGTTCCTTTGGACCTTTCGAATTGCCTTTCACGTAATCGCCGATCGATCTGAATGGTTAGATCGATCAGGTCTTCCAGGGATGCTGGAACTCCCACTCTGGCAAGCTCATCCTTTAAGGTGTCAGACAGTCCTAGTCGAAACTGGTGGCGAAGTGCGGAATGATTCCATTGGGTATCTGCACTCCATACACGGAAATCAGTTACATATTCCTCAGCAGGCCTTGGACCTTGCTGTAATTTGCCAAGCATGAATTCGGCAGTCTGCTGGTAGAAGGGGTCTGCATAAAGCTGAGCCATGGCTGAGAAGAAAGAATCCGTGGTTGTCAGGACAGGGTCATGTTGTTCCCGGAGATGATGAGCCCAGGAAAGTGGTTCATCCAATAGTAATGTAATAATAAACCCCACCTTGATGTTTTCAGACGTGAAGGTCCGGGGTAACAGGGAGAAATATAGTTCACAGGAATTCCGGAATGTGCGAAACTTCTTGCGATTTCCGGAGAATCGCTCAGGCATAGGCACCCTGGGTTCAGGAGCAGAAGCAACCTCATGGAACAAGCCGGGCTCTGTTTGGGTATATGAATCAGAGACCAAAAGCGGAGCACAGGCCAATGCGACATTCTCATTGTGGGGAAATCGCTCTTCCATGCGACTCAGATTTTCTTGTAACTTCTGCACAATATTGGATAGCACAGAAATAGATCTGTAAATGTTCTCTGGTGGAGAGGCCTCCCTTTCAGACTCCATTTGTGGCTGCTTGATACTGTCACGTACCTGGTAGGAGTCTGAAATGACGAGGTCAGCCTCTCTTGTATCTCCAATCCAAGCCCCACTGGAGATGGAACAGATGGTGGCAAGGATCAGGAGGAACACGAGTGCCTGTGAATGCTGTGTGCAGGACTTGCCAGAAGTGTTGCAGACTGGGAAGTGCAGGCAGGGTTTCTGGTGAAGAGCTGGAACCAGCACAGCTGAGAGGATGGACGGCCAGCACAGGTACTCGGAAACAGCGTGGAGCCAAACAGGAGACAGAAGCGAGGTCAACAGGTAAGCCGGGTTCAGTAACGGGCGGGCAGCGAGGTACCAAGGTATAAACAGGAGCAAGGTCAAACAGGAAGCCAGGATCATGAACCAGTAATCAGAGTCCAGAAACAGGGTCAGGAAGGCCAGGGTTTCAGCAACAGGAAGTCAAGACAAACAGGGTTTCAGAATCTCAGGACACAGCTGAAGATCAAGCAGCACCTGACAGAAATCAGAGCAACCCTTAAATAGGCTGTCAGGTGCCAATTGTGGTCAGATGTGTGTTCCTGCGCAAGGAAATCTGCTGATGCCCGTGAATGCGTGCATGCGCACGTGTGCGTGCCGGGCGCATCCTGACAGTTCTCTTACAGAGCGGGTGATTTTCTGAAACAAAGGGAGGGTAAGTGACCTCATACAGAGTAATAAATGAAGGGCTTATATGAACACCAAGATATTTCAGGGAGTGGGAACACCAGCGGTAGTATCACATACCTGGTAGAAGAGCCTGATTGGACGAGCAAGGCCTCCCTTACAGCTCTGACTCAGGGCCTCTGATAGTGTGGACAAAAGGCGCCGGAGTGCAGAGTCGCATGAGTGCCAAGAAGTCTTTACTGGCAGCAGGACTGCTTGTCCTAGTAGGGCTGGTGAAGTCACTGGAAGGCTTCAGCAGGAAGACCCACAGGCAGGCAGCTGGTGCGGATCGCAGTAACAGAGAGGAAAGGCCAGGCAGGCAGGGTCATACACGGCTAGGAGAATCAGATGCAGGGTACAGGCAGGAGCGTTGTCAGGAGGGCAAGCCAGGTCAAAAGCCGGATCAGTAGAACAGGAGCCAAGGAGAACACAGGAGATTGGTCACAGGACAAGCCAAGGTCGGTACAGGTGGAGTTCAAGGGATGGTCAAGACAAGCCGGGTTGATAACAGGAATCAAGATACAGGTTCTCAGGAAACAGGATGCACAGAAGCTGAAGCAGCACTGGAGCTAGGTACTGGCTGAGCTTAAATAATCTCACTTGGCGCCATCACCAATCACGGGTGCACACGGGGATGCACGACGGCTTTGGTTTACGTGCCAGTTTGCGCATGCGGACTTCTATTCGCTAAAGCCTGATTCCTACGAGCATCAGGAATGCATTTTCTTCTGCGCCTCAGAATTCTTCTAGGGAAACAAATCTCTCTGCTGGCATGTGCATCCTGACATTGCCCCTCTCCAATGGGCAGGATGCCCAACTGAGCTAGTTTCTCTGGATGGCTTTGACAGAAAGCTTGGACAAGTCTTTTGGCATGAAAATTGCCCTCTGGCTCCCAAGAATTTTCCTCAGGTCCGTACCCCCTCCATTTGACCAAGAACTGGACCTGATTCCGTTTCTTCCTACAGTCCATGATCGCCCCAACTTCATACTCCTCTTCGCCATTTATCATTACAGGTTTAGGAGGACCACTATTCCGAAAAAGGATCCGGACATGCAAGTTTCAGAAGAGCTATATGGAAGACTGGGTGAATTCTAAAGGAGTCTGGAAGTGCCAACTCATAGGCCAGGTTGTTGATTCTCTTCTTCACCCTGAATGTACCCACAAATTTAGGACCCAATTTTTTAGACGGGCAGGCTAACTTTAGATTAGTTGTAGCTAACCATGCCTGATCACCATGTTCTAGGATCAGATCTCCCCATTTCTTCTTATCAAGGGACTTTTTATAGTCTTCCAGCGTTTGATTGGTCCTTTCAGTTTGACCATTAGTCTGTGGGTGGTACGCTGAGGAAAAAGACAGTTCAATTTTCAAGGACTGACACAAGGCTCTCCAAAATCTAGACGTGAACTGAACCCCGCGATCTGACACGATATTAACAGGAAGTCCATGCAGTCTCACAATTTCTTTAATGAAGATCTGTGCTGTCTCTGAAGCTGATGTTGTACCCCTCATGGGTAGGAAGTGTGCCATTTTTGATAAACGGTCTACGATCACAAAGATGGTAGAGTGACCTTCAGAAGGGGGAAGTTCCACGATAAAGTCCATTGAAATCATCTGCCCAGGTCTATCCAGGATTGGCAAGGGTCTCAGCAGACCCCAGGACATAGTCCTGCTAGTCTAATTTCTGACACAGGTAGGGCAGGTTTCTATGTACCTTGTATGTATCCTCTTTTAAGCAGGGCCACCAAAAGGTACGTTGTAAAATTTCAGCTGTTTTATGGATCCCAAAGTGTCCTGCAATGGCATGGTCGTGGCAGAGACCCAAGGCGGTAACTCATAAATTTTCAGGTACAAAGATCTTATCATTGTTCCATAATAGTCCATGCTTTGCTTGTAGCATCATCCCAGAAGAAGACGAGGTACCAATAGAGGCTTGCTTAATCTGAGACAAGAAATCTTTTTGCAACAAGAGGAAGTTCCCAGGGGCAAGAATGGTATCTGGAGGAGCAGGTTCTTCTGACACACCAAACATACGAGACAGAGCATCCGGCTTTGTGTTTTTTTACCCTGGCCTGTAGGTGATGTGGAAAACAAATCTCGTGAAGAATAGTGCCCACCTGGCCTGCCGTGGTTTCAGACGTCTTGCGGCTGTACCCACCTGGCCTGCCGTGGTTTCAGACGTCTTGCGGCTCGTCTTGCGGCTGTACCTTGTATTTATCCTCTTTTAAGCAGGGCCACCAAAAGGTACATTGAAAAATTTCAGCTGTTTTATAGATACCAAAGTGTCCTGCAATGGCATGGTCATGGCAGAGACCCAAGGAGGTAACTTATAAATTTTCAGGTACAAAGATCTTATCATTGTTCCATAATAGTCCATCCTTTGCTTGTAGCATCATCCCAGAAGAAGACGAGGTACCAATAGAGGCTTGCTTAATCTGAGACAAGAAATCTTTTTGCAACAAGAGGAAGTTCCCAGGGGCAAGAATGGTATCTGGAGGAGCAGGTTCTTCTGACACACCAAACATACGAGACAGAGCATCTGGCTTTGTGTTTTTTGACCCTGGCCTGTAGGTGAGGTGGAAAACAAATCTCGTGAAGAATAGTGCCCACCTGGCCTGCCGCGGTTTCAGTTGTCTTGCGGCTTGCAAATACTCCAAGTTCCGGTGGTCAGTATATATTAAGATTGGATGGGCTGCTCCTTCCAGCAGATATCTCTATCCTTCAAGAGCAGCCTTAATCGCCAGAAGCTCATGGTCTCCCACATCAAAATTTTTCTCTGCCGAAGGACAACTTGCAGGAAAAGAATGCCACAGGATGTAGTAAGGCCTTGGCCCATTGATGTTGAGACAGAACTGCCCTCACTGCCGTCTCTGAGGCGTCTACTTGTAAGACAAATAGTAGAGTGGGGTCTGGATGCCGGAGTATACTGTAGGTGCAGCTGTAAAAAGTCTTTTCAGAGTCTCAAATGCATATTGTGCTTCGGAAGACCACTGGAATCGTTGGGATTGTCTTGTCAATTGGGTAATGGGGGAAATTATTGCGGAGAATCCCTTGATAAACTTCCTATAGAAATATGCCAGTACCATAAACCATTGCACCCCTTTTTTGTCTGTAGGAGCTGGCCAATCCAGGATGGCTGAGACCTTCTGGGGGTCCATCTTGATGCCGTCTGTGGATAGGATAAGGCCCAGGAACTGGATACTTTGGCACTCAAACTCGCACTTTTCAGGTTTTGCGTATAAGCCGCGCTGTCTGAGTCAGGCCAGGACATGTATGTCCCCACGTAAGTCCAATTTCGTGAAGATGACGGCAGAACGGAGTCTCTGAAACAGCACAGGTAAGGGATAACAATTCTTAATCGTTATTTTATTGAGGTCCCGGTAATCCACACACGAGCGAAGGGAATGATCCTTTTTCTTGACAAAGAAAATTCCAGCTCTGGCTGGGGACGTGGAGGGATGGATAAACCCCTTTCTCAGGCTGTCATCAATGTACTCTTTCAAGGCAGTAAGTTCATGTTCTGTCAAAGGGAAGATCCGCCCGAATGTTATTTCAGGCCCCAGGGAGGAGCTCGATGGGGCAATCGTATGGCCTATGTGGAGGGAGAGTCTCTGCTCCTTTCTTACTAAACACGTCAGCAAAGTCCCGGTAAGGTGTAGGAATAGAAGAGCAAATTTCAGCATCAGAGTCCATACACAGTAGAGGAGATGGAAGAGTGGATGGTTTGGAGAAGCAATATTGCTGACAGTAGGATGAGAGGAACTCGATCTTTCCTGAATCCCAATGAATGCAGGGATTGTGCTCCTGGAGCCAAGGCATACCCAAAATAATAGGGAACAAGGGTGAAGCTATGGCATCCAGACGTAGCAGTTCTGTGTGAGTACCGGAAATGGTGGCAAGTAATGGGACAGTCTCTTGGGTAACAGGACCAGATTTAATACGTGATCCATCTGTCAGATGAATTGAAAGTCCATGAGATTTAGGTTGCAGAGGGACCTTATAGTGTAGAGCAAAAGTCAAATCGTTAAAGCAGCTGCATGCGCCCAAATCCACAATAGCGGGTACTTGGATGACTCTCTCCGGAAGTTGCAGTAAAATCTGGATAGCCAGGTGAGAAGACTTGCTAGGAAGCGAGGACTGACAGGCAGAAGAGAAGGTCGGGCACCTGTGAACCTTGGCTGGACAGGACCTTACATAATGGCCACCTTTCCCACAGTATAGACACAGGCGATTCAGTTGGGGGTACTGGCGTTCTTCTGGAGAAAGAGACAGGCTAGGCGTGCCGAGTTGAGCTGAATTTAGTAGACCAGGTACTTGTGGCAACATCCCTGAAGGCTGGAGTCATCCGGCCGACCTTTCAGCCCTGCATTTTCTCGAAACGTCTGTCAATCTGGATTCTCAGGTTAACCAATGCTTCTAAGGAATCAGGTACTCCTACACGGGCTGGCTCATCTTTTAGAGGTTCAGATAAACCTAGGCAAAACTGGTAACAGAGGACAGCATTATTCCATTTGACATCCGCGCTTCAGCATCTAAAGTCCATCACATAGTCCTCAGTGGCTCTGTGGCCTTGCTGGAGCGCATGTAAGGCTGACTCGGCAATGGCCATTTGCAGGGGGTCCTCGTAAAGTCGAGCCATGGTCACAAAGAATGAATTCAGACTTGACAGACAGGGGTTACCCTGTTCCAGCAACCGATGAGCCCAGGACTGAGGCTCACCTTGCAGGAGGGAGATTACATACCCCACTTTAGTAGTCTCAAGAGAAAAGGTCTGGGGTTGTAATGAAAAGTATAGTACACAGGCGTTATAAAAAGTCCTGAACTTGCTGCGATCGCCTTAGAACTTTTCTGGAGTTGGTACCTGGGGTTCAGATGGCTGTATTACTACTGTAGATGTGGGAGGAAGTTCCACTGATGCAGATGAGGCAGAAGCTGGCATGGGGGAAGAGAGTCCATGGATCTGTTCGTCAAGCTGAATGTAACTTTCCTGCAGATTCTTGACCGTTTGAGTGAGTGCTGAGAGATGAAAGCACAGCTGATCCACCGGGGAGGTTGCTCATTCAGGCTCGGACATGGCTGCTTTGTACTATCATGTACCTGATAGAAGAGCCTGATTGGATGACCAAGGCCTCCCTTAAACCTCTGACTCAGGGCCTCTGATAGTGTGGACAGAAGGCGCCAGAGTGCAGAGTCACACGAGTGCCAATTAGTCTTTGCTGGCAGCAGGATGGCTTGTCCTAGTAGGGCTGGTGAAGTCACTGGAAGGCTTCAGCAGGAAGACCCACAGGCAGGCAGCTGGTGCCGATGGCAGCAACAGAGAGGCAAGGTCAGACAGGCAGGGTCATACACGGCTAGGAGAATCAGATGCAGGGTACAGGCAGGATTGTCGTCAGGAGGCAAGCCAGGTCAAAAGCCGGATCAGTAGAACAGGAGCCAAGGAGAAGACAGGAGATTGGTCACAGGACAAGCCGAGGTTGGTACAGGTGGAGTTCAAGGGATGGTCAAGACAAGCCAGGTTGATAACAGGAATCAAGATACAGGTTCTCAGGAAAAAGGATGCACAGCAGCTGAGAACGAAGCAGCACTGGAGCTAGGTACTGACTGAGCTTAAATGGTCTCACTTGGTGCCAGCATCAATCACGGGTGCGCGCAAGCATTGGCGCGCACGGGGATGCGCAACGGCTTCTGTTTGCGTGCCAGTTTGCGCATGCGCACTTCTATGCGCTAAAGCCTGATTCCTATGAGCAACAGGAATGCGTGTTCTTCTGCGCCTCAGAGTTCTTCTAGGGAGACGAATCTGTCTGCTGGCATGTGCATCCTGACAGGTAGGGATATTGCTGTTGAAGAGGAGCAAGAAGATCTGGAAGAATGTGAACTGGTAAGGCTTTTGGTTTTGTAGTATTGACTTTATAGCCTAATAAAGCTCCAAATGAGGACAGCAGATCATGTAGCAAGGGCAAGGAGACAAGGGGGTTGGTTAATGACAATAAAATGTCATCTGCAAAAAGAGACAATTTGTTTTCCTGGTGCCTCATCTGAACTCCCTGGATGTCCTGGTGTGATCTAATGGCCTCAGCCAGGGGTTTCAAACAAAGAATAAACAACAGAGGGAAAAGTGGACAACCCTGAATCGTGCCATTAGTCATAGGGAATATGGGGTGATAGAAAAGAGGATAATTGAACCTGGGCAGTGGGGTTAGAGTATAAGGCAGTTAATGAATTAAAGAAGGGACCTTTAAGGCCATAGTGGGATAAGATTGCAATCATATACAGCCAGCTAAGGTGGTCAAAGGCCTTTTGTGCGTCAAGGCTTAACACCAATGTAGGACGGGTAAACCTATTTATTAGGTCTATGAGATCTATTGTTCGCCTAGTGTTGTGCCCAGTGTGCCTAGCCAGCACAAACCTTACCTGGACTTTATCAATCAGTTTGGGGAGCAGTTGGGTCAGTCCATTGGCCAAGATCTTTGTGAAAATTTTGTAATCTGAGTTCAGAAGGGCTATAGGCCTGTAACTGTTGGGAAAAGAGGGGTCTTTGCCGGGCTTAGGGATGACAGAGAAATGCGAATGTAAGAAAGAAGAATGAGGAATATTCCCTTGGAGGAGTGTATTATAAAGGTGTAATGAGTGGGGGATAAGATAGGTATAAAGGTTTTGTAGTAAGAGTAGGGGAGTCCATCTGGCCCCGGTGATTTATGAAGTGGAAGGTCTTTGACTACTTGCATAAGTTCTTCAGGGAAAATAGCTGAATTAAGTAAGGCTAGATTAGAGGGCGATCATTTTGGCAGGTTGAGAGTCAGAAAGAACTCATTAAATTTGTCTTGCTGAAAATTAAAGTGGTTTGCGGGAGTTAATGTCAGGGACTAACCCGCAGGAGAACTGACATCTATGGCCAGCAGAATCTTGTATCAACAAACATAAATTCACCAGTGCTAGTGCGCATGCACTCGCGCGCACGCACGGGCGCGAGCTGTCAGGACAGTGTATTTTTCACTGTGCACGCGCGCGCTAAAGCACACGCACTACGTGAGAGACTCCAGGCGCCAGTATACTATTTAAAGCATGTTGCAGCAGTCACCAACTGCTGCATGATCTTCAGCTTCTTGTACATTCCTGAGTTCCTGTTCCTATTGTCTTGGTTACCTGCTAACGACCCCGCTTGTCTTGACCTATCTGATCTGCATTGACCCCGACTTGACCCTTGGCTTGTTCCTGTTACTCCGCTCTGCTCTGCTGCACTGTGTATGACCCCTGGCTTGTTTCATTGACTTTGCTACTGCTTGCTGTCCTGTGTATGAACCCCGGCCTGGCTCCTGACACTGCTTCTGGTACTCCCTGCTGCACGATCTCATCTGGTACTTCCGAGGTACCCCTGCCTAGCAGTCTACCCTGCTCGTCAGCTGCCCACCAGTGGACTTCTCTGCTTCATCTCAGCTTGTCACAGCCAGCAACCCCTGCTACTTTGAGTATAGCTCCCCCTGTGCCACCTTCAGGGGGCGCTCTGCACTTAGTCGCAAGGGAAGCCCTCCCAGCATTTCAGCCTCCGATCAGGTACATGATAGTTAAGCAATTATATAATTTGTGATAGAAGGTCCCAAACACCTTGGCCATTGTACTGGGGCAAAATGATTGGGGTACCATCAGCCTGCATAAGTAGGACAGGGAAAGTGTGGAAACGGCAAGGTCTGAGTTTGTTCTCCAACATTCTATGCGGTTTTTTTTGAAAATTCATAGAAATTTTGTTTTGCCCACATCAAGAATTTGGCAGTTTTTCCCATGGCCAGGGCTTTTAATTGATTGCCGAGTGAGGTAACCTCACAAAGGTGTGACACTGTGGGGGAGCACAGAAGCAATCGCTCTGAGGCCCTCAACTGACTATTGGCCTCTCTCTTCAGACAGGAGCCTTCAGATATACATAGCCCACGGAAGAAATCTTTGTGAGCCTCCCACAGCATGGGCACCTCCTAAACAGAGCCCCCATTCAGCTGAAAGTACTCAGTGAGGCCCTTTGCCAATTTATCTTTAGTAGCCGAAGATTGAAGGAGAAGGTCGTTGAGATGCCAATGGCAGGTTCTAGGGGCAGAGGTTGACATGGCAATATCCAGGGTTATAGGAGCGTGGTCTGACCAGGTATTTGGGGCAATTGCAGAGGCTACAGTGCATGTCAGGAGAGGGGCTGAAATAAAAAAATGATCCAATCTAGAAAATATTTTGTGGGGAGGAGAATAGTATGTATACTGTCTATGAGTGGGATATTTAATTCTCCATGAATCAAGTAGTGTATAAGCTCTCATGCATTTGTGGAAGGAGGTGACCTGTGAAAAAACTCTTTGTGACGGTGTATTATAGAACAACGTATGTCTATCCCTATTTAGGGGCATGACCAAGTTAAAATCCCCACCTACAATCATGCAGGGCTGGGAAAAACAATGGATACTTTCAAAGACCTCATTGAGAAATGGAATTTGTCCCATGTTTGGGGCATATATATTAATAAGGGTGAAGGAGGAGGACATGTAGTTACAGTTCAGGGCAATATAGTGACCATGGGGTCAATAAGAGAAGCCGTAACCCGTAAGGGGCAAGACTTTCTGTTCAAGATCACTACCCCAGCCTTCCCAGAAGCATCCAAGGAGACATAGGAGGTAGGAAAAAATTTGGAAGCAAATTTGAGAGAGCCACCCACACGGAAGTAGATTTACTGAACTAGGACTATGTCTGCCTTAGAGGACTTCAAAGAATATAAAAGAAATAGAAATCCTTCAAATCAAGTCATCGCTTTTTAATGGAGTTCAATGGAGTTCAAGCCCACAGAACCACCAAAACCACCACAGAATGAATGAGACAACCAGTGTTGTCCACTCTCAGGGGTCCGTGGCCGCAGTCAGAGAAAAAAATGGGGAGCATGACGATCTACATCAATGGAAAAAGGGGGAGGTCCCAGCTTCCTCTCCCATGACAGTGAGCATACAAACCATAAAATAATTAAGCAGTATAAAACATAAATAACCTAAACAATATTTTACCCCATGGGTATGTGAACAGGGTCCTACGATGAGGACAATACACCAGATAGGTATAACAGAAAGAACCGTGAGCATCAACTCCGTGGAATGCACAGTGATGGTTTCACGTACCTGGTAGGTTGAGCCCGGAATGCAGAGAATGACCTCTCATATACCTCTGACTCGGGAACCCCTGGTAGTGTTGACAGGGGCTCGAGAGTGCAAAGGGGCACAAGTGCCTGACTGGAACACTGGAGTAGAGGGCTGAATCCTGTAGTCAGCAGGGAGGTGCACTTGTAGTTCGGCAGCAGGTTGCAGACAGCAGGGAGGTGCACTGTAGTCCTGTAGCAGGATGCAGACAGCAGGGAGGTGCACTGTAGTCCCGTAGTAGGGTGCAGACAGCAGGGAGGTGCACTGTAGTCCCGTAGCAGGATGCAGACAGAAGGGCTGAATCCTGTAGTCAGCAGGGAGGTGCACTTGTAGTTCGGCAGCAGGTTGCAGACAGCAGGGAGGTGCGCTGATGTGCTGTAGCAGGATGAAGACAGCAGGGAGGTGAACTGTAGTCCCGTAGCAGGATGCAGACAGCAGGGAGGTGCACTGTAGTCCCGTAGCAGGATACAGACAGCAGGGAGGTGCAGACAAGCCGGGTCAAGGTACTGGTGGGCATATCAGGTACAGAAGGGCAATCCAAAAGAATAGTCAGAGTCCAAGCCGGAATCGGTGCAGGCAGCAAACAGGAAAGTCAGGGACAAGCCAAGTAAGTACTGGATTCAGGTAAACTGGGTAACAAGGCAGCAGGGGTCTTCAGGAAACGCTGTAGACCGGACAGCAAGGAAGCAAGGCATCAGTCTACTTTAAATAGCCCCTTGTTGGCGCCAAGTGCTGTCACAAGGGGCGCGCACGTGCTCCCGCACATGCCCGCACGCCGCTATTCGCGCTAGTGCACATGCGCGCGCTGGACGGCTCTTCTATGCACAGGCATTCTTCTAGTGCCAGAACGTCTGCTGGAAGGGATTTCCTGACATTGCCCCCCTCCAATGGCCAGCCTCCGGCTGCCCAACTAGGCCACTTTATTGGGGTGGGATCTTTTAAAGGCTAGGATCAGTCTTTTGGCATGTATATTAGTCTCTGGTTCCCAGGAGTTCTCTTCAGGGCCGTAACCCTTCCATTTTACCAAATACTGAACCTGATTACATCTTTTCCAGCAATCTATGATTGATTCAATCTCGAATTCTTCTTCACCGTTGATGAGTACAGGCTCAGGAGGACCGGTGTTCCGGTTGAGGAAGGGGTCCGGGACTGAAGGTTTAAGTAAAGCCACGTGGAAAACTGGATGTATACGGAAGGACTCTGGTAATTTCAACTCATAAGCCACATTATTAATTTTTCTTACCACCGGGAAGGGACCCACAAATTTTGGGCCCAATTTCCTGGATGGGCATGCAAGTTTCAAGTTCAGGGTGGACAGCCAGACTTGATCCCCCGGTTTCAGGTCAAGCTCCCCTCTCCTCTTTCTGTCAAATGTCTCTTTGTTATGTTCCTGGGTCTTTGCCATTGTCTCTTGGAGTAGCTTGTTATTTGTGCTAAAGAAATTCAAGGCTTCTTGAGCAGCTGGTACTGCACACTCTGGAATGTAGACAAAAACAAGGGGTGGAACCCATAGTTCGCAAAAAATGGAGACTGGTTGGTTGCAGAATGAACAGAATTATTGTAGGCGAACTCAGCAAGGGGTAGCAGGGGCACCCAGTGATCTTGAGAAAAACAGGAATAGCATCGTAAGTACTGCTCAAGGGTCTGATTAGTTTGTTCAGTCTGACCATTAGTCTGGGGATGGTAGACAGAAGAGAAGGAACGGTCAATCTTCAGAGATCCACACAGGGCTTTCCAAAATCTGGATGTAAATGGTACCCCCCGATCAGATACAATGTTTGCAGGTATACCGTGGAGTCTTACGATATCTTTAATAAAAATCCTTGCAGTTTCAGAGGCAGATGGGGTACCCTTCATAGGCAGGAAGGGAGCCATCTTGAAAAGTCTGTCGACCACTACGAAGATAGTGGTGAAATCCTCTGATGGTGGTAATTCCACAATGAAATCCATGGAGATCATGCTCCATGGTCTTTCCGGTATGGGTAGAGGCCTTAACAGCCCCCAAGCCTTGGTCTTGCTGCCCTTGTTCTGGATGCAGGTAATGCATGATTCAACATAACGTCTGCAATCTTTTTGTAGCTGAGGCCACCAGAACGTGCGTTGAAGGAGTTCGTAAGTTATGTGTATACCAAAGTGGCCAGCTAGTTCATGGTTATGACAAGATTTGAGGACGGCAACCTGTGTTTGTTGTGGCACAAAAATTCTGTCTTTGTACCATAGCAGATCATCTCTCGACTTTAAAGTGATGTCTGTTGGATGGGGGGCCGTTGAGGAAGCCTGTTTGATTTGGGACAGTAGGTCTCCTTGAAGCATGAGGAAGTTTCCAGGAGCAAGGATGGTATCTGGAGGAGAAAGAACTTCAGGTTCGCTGAACATCCGGGACAGCGCGTCTGGTTTGGTATTCTTGGATCCCGGCCTGTAAGTGATGTGGAAAGTGAATCTAGTGAAGAAGAGTGCCCATCTGGCCTGACATGGTTTCAATCACTTGGCAACTTTCAGGTACTCTAAATTCTTGTGGTCAGTGTACACCAGAATAGGATGGGCCGCTCCTTCCAGGAGGTAACGCCATTCTTCCAGCGCGGCTTTGATTGCAAGTAGCTCCCTGTCCCCGACATCATAATTCTTTTCAGCCTCGGTTAGCCTGCGGGAGAAGAACACCACTGGGTGTAATAGAGCCTTGGATCCTTGTCTCTGTGAAAGAACCGCCCCTACTGCTATCTCTGAGGCATCTACTTCCAGTATGTAAGGTAAAACTGGATCAGGATGTTTTAGGACGGAAGCTGACACAAACTGTTCTTTCAAAGAGGTGAAAGCTGCTTGAGCCTCATAAGACCATTGGAACCGGGTGCCTTGCCAAGTAAGACTTGTGATGGGGGAGATGATGGAAGAAAATCCTCTGATGAACTTGCGATAAAAATTCGCAAAACCCACAAAGCGCTGGACTCCCCTTTTATCAGTCGGGGCTGGCCAGTCCAGGATGGCGGAGACCTTCTGCGGATCCATCTTGACACCATCTATGGAAATGATTAGGCCCAGGAACTGAATGCTTTGGCGTTCAAACTCGCATTTCTGAGGTTTTGCATACAAACTATGTTGACGAAGACGGGTTAGAACTTTTCTGACATGCTCCCGATGGGTGGACAGCGAGGAGGAAAAAATCAAGATGTCATCCAGATAAACTATGATGAACAGGTCAATGTAGTCTCTAAAAATATCATTAACAAAATGCTGGAAAGTGGCAGGAGCATTACATAACCCAAAGGGCATGACAAGGTACTCAAAATGTCCGAAGCAGGTGCAGAAGGCAGTTTTCCATTCATCCCCGCTTCGGATCCGGACTAGGTTGTAGGCTCCGCGAAGGTCCAATTTGGTAAATATGGATGCAGTTCCGAGTCGCTGAAAGAGTTCAGGTACCAAAGGTAGGGGGTACCGGTTTTTAATTGTAATTTTATTAAGGTCCCAAAAATCTACGCAGGGGCGTAGGGAGTGGTCCTTCTTTTCCACAAAGAAAATCCCTGCTCCTACTGGGGAAGTGGAAGGGCGTATAAACCCTTTTTTCAGATTGTCATCTATGTATTCTTTAAGGGTACCAAGCTCAAGTTCAGTTAAGGGAAAAATCCTCCCAAAGGGAATTTCTGCTCCGGGGAGAAGTTCAATCGGGCAGTCGTAAGGTCTATGTGGTGGAAGTGTCTCTGCCCCCTTTTTGCTGAACACATCCAGAAAATTATGGTATGCCTCAGGAACTGCTTGGCAGGTTTCAGCATCGGTTTCCAAACACAGCAAGGAGGACGGGACATCGGTAGCTCCCTGTAAGCAATGTTGACGGCAGTAGGGGGAATGAAAACTGATTTTTCCAGTAGACCAGTCAATTTGTGGATTATGAGCCTTGAGCCAGGGCATACCCAGTATGACGGGAAACAGGGGAGATTCAATGATGTCAAGACAGAGTAGTTCTTGATGGTTGCCGGAAATGATGGTGTTAAGAGGAACTGTTTCTTCTGTTACAGGCCCAGATTTAATAGCCGATCCGTCGGCCAGGTGTTCAGAAAGTCCCTGTGCTCTGGGTCGTAGAGGGATTTGGAGTTTGCAAAAGACAAGTCCATAAACCCGCTGCAGGCTCCGAAATCAATTATGGCGGTTGCTTGAGTATTCCCTCCTGTAAGCTGTAGAGAAATGGAGATAGCCAAATGAGTTGCCACAGGGACAAGCCAAGTAAGTACTGGATTCAGGTAAACTGGGTAACAAGGCAACAGGGGTCTTCAGGAAACTCTGTAGACCGGACAGCAAGGAAGCAAGGCATCAGTCTCCTTTAAATAGCCCCATGTTGGCGCCAAGTGCTGTCACAAGGGGCGCGCACGTGCTCCTGCGCGTGCCCGTGCACCGCTATTCGCGTTAGTGCGCATGCGCGCGCCGGACGGCTCTTCTATGCACAGGCATTCTTCTAGTGCCAGAACGTCTGCTGGAAGGGATTTCCTGACAGATGGTCTATATATAGGGATCATGGAGGCTGCTTGGAAGCATTCATACGCTGTGGAGTGGAGTTGTTTTCCTTTGACTTTGTCTTGGCAGGAGTCCAGATCCGATTAGGCGTCGAGGGGAGTTGACACGAAGAGGTAGAGAAGGGGGGGACCCGATGGGAGCAGATCATCTTCCGGGAGAGGCGGGAGGCCCAAAGATTGAATAAAACCCTCACCTTTCTATAGATCGCCCATGCTGTGCTGAACCCCATCATGGTTGACAGTCAGGCGAAAAGGAAATCCCCATTAACAGGGAACACAATGCATTTGTAGGTGGAAAGTAATAGGACGTAGTTGACAGTGCTTAGCAAGAGTAATGGGGCTAAGATCGCTGAAGATCTGTAACTTGTCACCCTTATAATCAATCTGCAATCTTTTGCGGGTAGCGAGGGTAAGGGCTTGCTTGCTGTCATAATAGTGAAATCAGACGATGATGTCTCTAGGTCGCACTACTGCAGGTGGCTTAGGGCCCAAAGATCTATGGGCCCAGTCAAGACACCAGTCAATGTCTGCTATAGTGGGATCAAGAGTATTAAAGAGCTCAAGGAGGTATGGGCATAGATTGTTGTCAATGATAGACTCTGGAACTCCAAGAATGAGTAGATTTTGACGCCGCTCTCTGTTCTCAAGGTCTTCCTGCTGGAGCTGCAGTTGAGAAACAGAGTGCTTTAAAACAGAGTTTTCCTCTTTTAAGACTTGTACATATTGTACCATCTCATCAAATTTATTCTCCAGGCATCTGTGCGCTCACCTATCGGAGCAATTTCTCCACGGATCTCATGTGCAAGTTTTCCCACTTCCAGGGCTATATTGCAGGTCAATTGGTGTAGAAGGACCTGCAGCTTCTTATCTAGTATCTCAGAGGTTGATACCAGGTGCTGGGTTGGGAAAGAAGCAGCCCCTGGGGGGGTTTATAACCAATCCAAAGCCAGGGAGTGGATCCGTGGGCAAGATCGGATCCAACTGCAACATTGAGGCCAGGGATTGCGGCCTGGACAGGAGCTGCTCTATTCTGACCTGGGTCTGATACTGGGGAACAGGAGAACTTACCCCTGTGGTTATAGAAGCGATGGATTGATGACAGGGGGCAGAGGAGAGCTTGAAGGGACAGGAGCTCTGCCGCTATGCTTCCTCCATAGATGAGTGCCGTGCATGCTCCCCGAATTTTACATTTTAAAGAATAAAAAATAATAAAAACTGCTCCTGGCCGAATAGACATTAAAAATCTTTTTCACATTTGTACATGCTCCCCAGGGCAGTGCTCACACCCAGGGGCAGACTGACCCGTTAGGAGGCCTGTGAGAGGCTCTGCATCTGCAATACATGCAGTCCAGCCCCTACTTCCCTTCCGTTCACCCCAGGTGCTTGTACATGACATCACCTGGGATGAAGGAGAAGAGAGGAGGGGCCGTCTGGGAGCAGTGTGCTGTGAGAGATATTGCAGGCATCCGGTGAGGCACTGTGCACTTTTTTTTACTGGATTCTGGAGGCACCATGACTGTCAGAATCTGCACCCTCCACCCCCCACAGTGTCCCCCTATGCCCACCCCCCACAGTGTTTCCCTGTGCCCTCCACCCCACCAAAGTGTCAACCTGTGCCCTCCACCCCCCCCCCCCACAGTGCCCCCCTGTGCCCTGTGCTCTGCTGTGTGCCCTGTGTTCTGTTTTGTGCCCTGCTATTTGCCCTACTTTGTGCCCCATAGCCTGCGGTGTGCCCCATGCCCTGTGATGTGCCCTGCTGTGTACCCCCTGATGTGCCCTACTGTGCCTCATGCTCTGTGATGTGTCCTGCTGTGTGCCCTGCTATGTGCCCCGTGCCCTGCTGTGTACCGCCTAAAGTGCCCTGTGATGTGCTCCATGCCTTGTTTGTGCCCCGTGATCTGCTGTATACTTCTGATGTGCCCTACTGTGTGCCCCATGCTCTGTGATGTGCTCTGCTGTGCACCACCTAATGTGCCCTGTGACGCATGATGTTCCCTACTGTGTGCCCTGTGCCCTGTGATGTGCTCTGTGTCCTGCTGTGCACTTCCTGATGTGCCCTGTGATGTGCCCCATGCTTTGCTATGTACCACCTGATGTACCCTACTGTGTGCCCCATGCCCTGTGATGTGCCCTGCTTTCTACCGCCTAATGTGCCCTGTTCCCAACGATGTGCCCTGGGATGTGCCCTACTGTGTGCCCTGTGCTCTGCTGTGTGCCCTGTGATGCGCCCTACTATGTGCCACATGCCCTGTGATGTGCCACATGCCCTGCTGTGTACCTCCTGATGTGGCCTGCTGTGTACTGCCTGATGTGCCCTGCTGTGTGCCCCGCTGTGTACCCCATGATGTGCCTACTGTGTACCCCATGCACTCATGATTTATGTAGGTGGGGCTTTGTGTAGGTGTGGCTTGCATGTGGGCATGGACACAAGGGGCCCCATTATCTTCTATTGCCCGGGGGCCATGGTGCATTCTCTGCAGATGGCCGTGAGGCACGCTTATCCTTTTTTTCTGCCGTTGGCCGTGTTATTCAGCCACAACAGGCAGAAGAGTTGGTGGAATGGATAACAAATCTGTCCTCATCCTCCTCAATCTACTCATCCTCTGTCACCCAGGCTCAGAGTAGTTTGCCTTCCAACACAGCTGATACTGTTTCCATAGCCCCATCATCATGCATGGATGCGTTCCCAGAATTATTCGACCACAGTGTCAGGTACATGCTGCTGGAGGATGAGCAGCGATTTGAAGGCTCAAATGTTGGTTCCCAGGTTGAGGAAGGGAGTAACGTGTGCCTAGAGAGAGGGGGTGCCACAGAAGGACAAGAAACTGGAAGTCATGTTCCCCAAGCTGCCTAATACTGCCAAGTTTGCTCCAGTGACGAGAAGGGAGGAGATGATGAGGTCACTGACTGTACTTGGGTGCCTGAGAGAAGTGAGGAGGAGGCACAACTCCAATGAGGCAGGATGTCCTCTAGGGGGCAGCTTAAGGGCAGCCATCCTATTGCATCACACCACAGAGCTTCACAGGTGCAGGATGCTGCTGACTCCCCGCTGACTTTTAAAAGTTCCTTGGTGTGGGGCTTTTTCTACACGTGTGCAGCAGATTGCACCATTGCTGTTAGCAACCTATGTCTGAAGCGGATCAAGCGTGGCCAGAACAGCAGCCACTTGGGCACCACATGCTTGACCAGCCATGCAGTCCGTGGCAACAGCACTTGAAAGAACCACATCAAAGAAAAAGGCGGACTTCTCCTTGCTCCTCATCTGGGATCTCCAACCCTACTATTCCTCCAGACCTCTCAAAAATCTGCACTGAGAGAAATGAAGGTATAGCAATAGGCGTGCCAAGTACTTGCAGCCAATCTGCTAGCAGTACACCACCATCTGATTTTAGCAGGCAAATTTCCCTAACCCAGCTGCTGAACCGTAAAAATAAATTTGGTCCCAGCCATCCACATGCTCAGCGTCTAAATGCTAGTTTGGCCAAATTGCTAGCACTGCAACTGCTGCCTTTTCAGCTGGTAGACTCTGGCCCATTTTTTCGTGAATTTGTGGAATGTGCTGTACCTCAGTAGCAGGTTCCAAAACACCATTTCTTTTCACTGAAGGCCATTCCGGCTCTCTACCGCATGTGGAAGGCAATGTTTTGGCCTCGCTGGACAGAGTGGTCAGCAGTAAGGTTCATATTACCGCTGACTCATGGTTTAGCAGGCATGGGCAGGGATGTTACGCTTCGTTCAGGGCACACTGGGTAACTTTGCTGGCAGCTGGGAAGGATGCAGGACAGGGTTCAGTGTTGTTGGAGCTTGTTCCAAAATACTAGTGGTGATTCTGCCACAGCTCTCTCCTCCACCCCCTCCTCTTCTTCTTCCTCTATAGCCTCTTCTGCAGATTTGTCCTCTGAACCAGCGGTGCTCAGTAAGCGTTCAAGGGGCTACGCAAGCAGTCAGGCTGAAAGATGCCATGCGGTGCTTTAGTTGGTCTGCCTAGGGGACAGGAGCCACACTCAGGCAGAGATTCTGTCAGCTCTGAAGGGGCAGGCTCAGAGGTGGTTGATGCCAGTTCCATGTTTGGCACACGTCCTGAATTTGGTGGTGCATCGGTTCTTGAGCAGGTACCCAGGCTTACAGGATCTCCTGAGGCAGGCCAGAAAAGCCTATGGTCATTTCTGCCGGTCATACAATGCCAGTGCTCGGCTGGCTGACATTCAAAGGGAATGCAACCTGCCCACCAACCGCCTCATTTGTGACATGCCCACAAGGTAGAACTTAATGTTGGCAATACTGCAGCGACTGCACACACAGCAGAGGGCCATCAATGGGTACCTGCGTGAGTATGGCACCAGGACAGGGTCAGGGGAGCTTGGCTTCTTTTCGCCACACCAGTGGCTACTGATCAAGGATGCATGCACTGTCCTGTCACCATTTGAGAAGGCCACAAGTAGGGATGAGCCGAAGAACCTGCGAACCTGCGAACGGACCGAAAGTTCGCACGAACGTTAGAACCCCATTGACGTCTATGGGACTCGAACGTTCGAAATCAAAAGTGCTCATTTTAAAGGCTAATTTGCATGGTATTGTCCTAAAAAGGGTTTGGGGACCCGGGTCCTACCCCAGGGGACATGTATCAATGCAAAAAAAACTTTTAAAAACGGCCGTTTTTTCGGGAGCAGTGATTTTAATGATGCTTAAAGTAAAAAAGAAAGTGAAATATTCCTTTAAATATCGTACCTGGGGGGTGTCTATAGTATGCCTGTAAAGTGGCGCGTGTTTCCCGTGTTTAGAACAGTCCCTGCACCAAATGTCATTTTTAAAGGAAAAAATCTCATTTAAAACTGCTTGCAGGTTTAATGTCATGTCGGGTCATGGCAATATGGATGAAAATCAGTGAGACAAACGGCATGGGTACCCCCCCAGTCCATTACCAGGCCCTTTGGGTCTTGTATGGATATTAAGGGGAACCCCGCACCCAAATTAAAATAAGGAAAGGCCCTATATACTCTGAACAGCAGTATACAGGCGGTGCAAACAAGACAGGGACTGTAGGTTTGTTGTTAAGTAGAATCTCTTTGTAATTTTGAACGGGTACATTTTAACGTGTTTAGCTCCAGCCAAAAAATCTTTTTTAAGCTTTTTGGAAAACATAGGGAAGGGTTATCACCCCTGTGACATTTGTTTTGCTGTCTTTCCTCCTCTTCAGAAGATTTCACCTCACTTTTTGTCCCAATGAAAAATGTTTTTTGAAAATTTGGGTTTTTTTGTGGAACAAGGATTGGAAAGCATCAGTGGAAAGGAGAAATTGTTTTCCCATATTAACTCTTACAGGAGAGAATTTCCCTTCCTAGGGGTAGATTTCATCTCACTTCCTGTTGTCTCCTTCCGTTTGCAAGTAGGAGTCGTTTGTAAGTTAGATGTTTGAAAGTAGGGTCCTGCCCTATATACTCAGCAGAAATTTGGGCCTTAGGTGTTGCTGTGGCCACAACACTGTAAGCCCTCACAGGGCCCTGCTGTGAAATATTAGATCAAGAATTGTAATTACATGCCCCTGTTGAACAGGAGCTGAAAAATTAGGCCTTAGGCACTGGTGCTGGTGCCACAACACTGCAACCCCTCACAGACACTCTAGTTGGAACGCAGGAACGAGCCCTGCTGCAAAGTATTGCATCAAAAATTGTAATTACACGCCCCTGTTAGACAGGGGCAGAAAAATTGGGCCTTAGGCACTGGTGCTGGTGCCACAACACTGCAACCCCTCACAGACACTCTAGTTGGAACGCAGGAACGAGCCCTGCTGCAAAGTATTGCATCAAAAATTGTAATTACACGCCCCTGTTAGACAGGGGCAGAAAAATTGGGCCTTAGGCACTGGTGCTGGTGCCACAACACTGCAACCCCTCACAGACACTCTAGTTGGAACGCAGGAACGAGCCCTGCTGCAAAGTATTGCATCAAAAATTGTAATTACACGCCCCTGTTAGACAGGGGCAGAAAAATTGGGCCTTAGGCACTGGTGCTGGTGCCACAACACTGCAACCCCTCACAGACACTCTAGTTGGAATGCAGGAACGAGCCCTGCTGCAAAGTATTACATCAAAAATTGTAATTACACGCCCCTGTTAAACAGGGGCTGAAAAATTGTGCTTTAGGCACTGGTGGTGGCGCCCAGAACCAAAAATGTTCTTACAAGCTATCAGCGTGATGATTGAGGAGGAAGAGGATAATTACTCAGGGATAGTCACTCAGCATCAGCATAGGCAGTCTTTGAAGGGATCTGAGATTTCAAAAAAAAATATTCGGTTACATCAGCATCAGGTGCTTGGTAGCTGGTGGTGATCCAAGACTGATTCATTTTTATGAAGGTCAGCCGATCGACCGAGTCGGTGGACAGACGCACCCTGTGATCGGTTACCACGCCTCCAGCAGCACTGAATGTGCGTTCCGAAAGAACGCTGGATGCAGGACAGGCCAGTAGCTCAATTGCATACTGTGCAAGCTCTGGCCAGTGATCCATCCTCAAGACCCAGTAACCCAGAGGATTTTCGGTGGGAAAGGTGTCCAAGTCTGATCTTGCCCCTAGGTATTCCTGCACCATGTAAAACAGACGCTGGCGATGGTTGCTGGAACCGATCATACCTTGGGGCTGCGGACCAAAAAATTGTCTGAACGCATCGGTCAGACGGCCACCTTCTCCACCGCTCCTTCTTTGACTGACCGAAGCCTCAGCAACACGTTGTCCAGAAACAGGAGTTTGTAACCTCCCAGTCTCTGGGAACGCATTGCACAGACCTTTCTGCAAGGCCTCCCGAAGATGTTTCATCCTCTGCTCCCTCTGCGATGGCAAGATAAGGTCCGCAACCTTACCCTTGTAACGTGGATCAAGGAGGGTTGCCAGCCAGTATTGGTCCTTCTCCTTGATACCACGAATACGAGGATCCTTACGCAGGCTTTGCAGGATCAGGGAGGCCATGCAGCGTAGGTTTGCTGAGGCATTCGGTCCGGAGTCCTCTGGGTCACTAAGGACGACAACGTCCGCAGCCACCTCCTCCCAGCCACGTACAAGTCCATGTGTTTCTTGGGACTGATCCCTTAAAGACTGCTGCTGATGCTGAGTGCCAGGCTCCACCTCCATACTGACACAATCTTCCTCCTCCTCCTCCTCGTCCTCTTCCTGTGTGATCGGCGGGCACGCAGGAACACTGTCTGGATAAAGGGGGCCTTGAGAGCTAAGGAAGTCCTCCTCTTCCTGCCTCTGTTCTGCCTCAAGTGCCCTGTCCATTATTCCACGCAGCGTGTGCTCCAACAGGTGGACAAGGGGGACAGTGTCACTGATGCATGCACTGTCACTGCTCACCATCCTCGTGGCCTTCTCGAATGGTGACAGGACAGTGCATGCATCCCTGATCATGGCCCACTGGCGTGGGGAAAAAACCAAGCTCCCCTGACCCTGTCCTGGTGCCATAGTCGCACAGGTACTCATTGATGGCCCTCTGCTGCGTGTGCAGCCGCTGCAGCATGGCCGACGTTGAGTTCCACCTGGTGGGCATGTCACAGATTAGGCGGTTCTTGGGCAGGTTAAACTCCTTTTGGAGGTCCGTCAGCCGAGCACTGGCATTATATGACCAGCGGAAATGCACACAGACTTTCCTGGCCTGCCTCAGGACATCCTGTAAGCCCGGGTACCTGCCCAAGAACCGCTGCACCACCAAGTTAAGGACGTGAGCCAAACAGGGCACATGGGTCATTTGTCCCTGTCGGAAGGCAGAGAGGAGGTTGGTGCCATTGTCGCAAACCACCATTCCTGCCTTAAGTTGGCGTGGCGTCAACCACCTCTGAACCTGCCCCTGCAGAGCTGACAGAACCTCTGCCCCAGTGTGGCTCCTGTCCCCCAAGCACACCAGCTCAAGCACCGCATGGCATCTTTTGGCCTGCGTACTTGCGTAGCCCCTTGAACGCCTACGGAGCACCGCTGGTTCCGAGGAAGAGGCCATGGAGGAAGAAGAAGAGGAGGGGGTGGAGGAGAGAGGTGTGTCACAATCAGCATTTTGGAGGCGTGGTGGCGGAACAACCTCCAACACTACTGCACCTTGTCCTGCATCCTTCCCAGCTGCCAGCAGAGTCACCCAATACGCCGTGAAACTTAGGTAACGTCCCTGTCCATGCCTGCTGGACCATGAGTCCGCGGTAATATGCACCTTACCGCTGACCGCCCTGTCCAGCGAGGCATGGACATTGCCTTCCACATGCCGGTAGAGAGCCGGAATCGCCTTCCGTGAGAAAAAGTGGCGTTTGGGTACCTGCCACTGAGGAACCGCACATTCCACAAACTCACGGAAGGGGGCAGAGTCTACCAACTGAAAAGGCAGCAGTTGAAGTGCTAGCAATTTTGCCAAGCTAGCATTCAACCGCTGGGCATGTGGATGGCTGGGAGCAAACTTCTTTCGGCGGTGCAGCAGCTGGGGCAGGGAAATTTGCCTGGTACAATCTGACGTCGGTGTACCAAAAGCAGATTGCCCACAAGTACTTGGCTGTGACACACCTAATTCTACACCTTCATTCCTCTCACTGCAGGTCTCAGAGAGGACTGGAGGTCTAGTGGGGTTGGAAATCTCAGCTGATGAGGAGCAAGGAGAGATCCTCTTTGTTCTTTGGTGTGGGTCTTTTAGATACGCTTGCCAACGAACTGCATGGCAGGTCAACATATGTCTGGTCAAGCATGTGGTACCCAAGCGGGAGATGTTTTGGCCATGCGAGATACGCTTGAGACATATGTTGCAAATAAAAAGAAAGGGGGGGAAGGACACCTTAAAGTCATCCAATAGTAGGTTCTAGGGTGACAAACGGGGGGAGGGGATTCCCTCCCACTGTGGTAATTAATCAGATTAATATGTCTCTCATGTCACCCGTATCATTAATCATATAACTCAGTGGTATGTAGCTGACTAGCTGTCAAACGGTTGTTCAATGGACCATAAAGCATATGTAAGAAAAGGAAGGAAGGGGTCAAGAGGAGAACCCCCCAAAAAAAGATGGTCCGCTCAAGAACAAACAGTTGAACCTACAAAAACTTTATTGTGTCACAATATGTAGAAACATAATCCAACAACCATGTGTGTTTAAAAAATAGGGCAGATAAAAGTCCTATTGTGTGCTGGTGGCCACCACAGACATTACACATATATCTCATGCATTCATGCACTCACACTCATCAATTAAAGTCACTAGAGACCCGGGTCTATACTATTTCACTGGAATTCCAGAGCTGGATTGGCTACATGAGTGGGTAGACTAGGTCCTTGTAGGTAAAGTGCAAGTGCTAATACACAACAAAAGTCCCCTCGGATGTGAACCAATGGCTGGTTAGACATATGTGTGTGTCATTCAACCAGAGCCAAGGAAGGAAACGGTGTCCTGATTGTGTGGTGAACAATTGCAACTCAAGCAACCTCACATAGAGGGCTTTTAAGGATGGACGGAAAATGGCCATAAACAAAATGCCTCATGAATGTGAGGGTACATTTTAGCTCACCGTCTGACGTCTTCAGTGAAGGAGGAGTAGAGCCCAAAGGAGTTGCTGATGGCCGCGTTCGTGTGGGTTTGAAAACACGTTCATGCGGTATTGGCTTGTTGTGGGCATGAGCGGGTTACTTCCGGGTATCCTCCGGCAGAAGGTAAGGTGAGTCACAAGGGTCAAGATTGTTAGTGTCTCATATCCAATGGTATAAACAATCCGGAGAGACGCTCGGCGTCCGTGTTCACCGCAGAGGTTTCACCTGATATCCCAAATCTTGATTGATCCGATCAGGATCGTTAGGGATGTTCACATCCAATTTGGAAGGATATTGTAGTTAGAGTGTGAGAGTCTGTGTGCCACCTGCACATGGGTCAAATGCTGAGCGCTTTCGCTTGTTGCCAAGCTTCTTCAGAGCTAATGTGGTATCAGTAGCTGGATGTTTAAATAGCCAGAAGGCTAGTGTTCAATTTCCTGTCTTCATAATTAACACCTGAATACCATAGCTTGACCATAATTGCAATCACCAAAAATGTGCCAATCACACCCATACATACATCTATTTAGACAAAACCATTGAGGGTAGTGGATACATAAAGATTCAATCTGATTGACTTGTGTATGTGGTCAGATTTGAATATTGCATCTCTTACCATCATGAAATAACGGAAAAAGGCTTGTCAAGCAACTGCTATCAATACATAAAAGCCAATTGAGGAATGCTGCACTTCCAAAAACAAACCGTGCATATATAACCATATACTAAATAATAATAATAATAATAAGATAGTCAAAATAGTGATATATGGAAGCAAGAGGGAACAGTCTATTGTTCCGAATTAAATTGCAACACATATCAACATCCTGACAATAAACAGAGATGTCCCAATAGTTGATCAAAAATTGCATGGCATACACACACGGAATGAAAATAATGAGTATGAATATATGCAACCAACCATCACTTTGGCCAGATTAAATGGCAGCTCACGTCCCATGTATTGTCATCCACACACGGGATAAAAACATTGTTACCAGTGAGATTGCCTGTGAAGTCGCATGAGACAACTTAGTACAAAGTGATTCCGGATAGTCCGGATATGTAGTTACATATAGGCATTACACTGGTATTACCCGCACATGGAATAACAGAATAATCTGTTGTACAGATTATAATTTAAAATATGAAAATTTCATAATCTGGGGGCAGTGCGGCTTCAATTCAATCAGTTGGTTGGTAGCCAAATGATCGAGGCAAGCTGGGATGGAATGAGGTCATGGGCCACTGTCTCGCATAGGTTACGTCTCACATGTCACTCGCTGATATTCGTGTAGAGAGCAGAGACATGGTCGTGAGCAACACTACACACAGTCAATTTTCTTTAAAAGCTGCCCGTTATGGGCAGGAGAAGATGTGGATCCTCGGTTAGAACCAATCAATTTTCGGATGGGAACATTTAGATTGTGAATATTTAAGTCATTGTTCCAAAAATGGAGATAAATTAAATTCATTGTTCAATCCAAAAGGCTGCATGCTGTTTAAATAGAAGATCCACATCTTCTCCTTCTGGCATAAGATCTTATCAAAATCTCCACGTCTATGGGGCAAATTAAGCTTGTATATACCCTTAACCCTAAGGCCATCCGGTTTACCTTCATGTTTATCAAGAAAGTGCAATGATAGTGGCCGGTCATCATCCTTGTTGATAATACTTTGGATGTGTTCGCCAGTTCTGACTTTTAGCTCTCTTTTGGTCTTGCCAACATAAATAAGGCCACACGGGCAGGTCAACATATAGACTACCCGTGTGGTTGTACAGTTGATAAAATTATTAATTCTAAATTGTCTTTTATTGTCAGAACTGGCGAACACATCCGTCCTATCCACGTGCCTACATATATGGCATCTACCGCAACTGTACATACCCCTAAGGGGTGGAAGGTCAGTAAGCCAGCTGCGTTTTTTAGGGCGGGTGTACTCTGAGTGTACCAAGCGATCCCTTAAATTTGTAGCTCTACGGGCAGTGAGCAGAGGTTTTTTGCTGACAAGCTTTCCCAAAATGGGGGCCTCAGATAAAATGTGCCAATGTCGGCCCAGAATTTCTTTGATTTGGTCCCACTGGGTACCAAATTTGGTAATGATTCTAAGGGGAGGGTGGCTTGAGGTTTTTGCTTTTTCTTTGGTAGAGTTCACCAACAAAGACGATCTATTTGTCTGTAGTGCTCTTTTTCTAGCACGTCTGATGTCCGTATGCGAGTAACCCCTATCACGAAACCTCCCATGTAGGTCATACATTTCCCTGTGGAAATCCCCCTCCTCTGAACAGTTCCTTCTTGCGCGGAGGAACTGTCCAACGGGGATACCCCGTTTCAGAGATGCGGGATGGTGGCTGGACGCTAGCAGTAAAGTATTTGCCGCTGTGTCTTTTCGAAAGGTTTTTGTATGTAACTTATCATCCCTGACAAACACCGTAAGGTCCAGAAATGACAATTCATTGGTGTCATACGTATATGTTAACCTAATATTACGGTCGTTGTCATTAAGTTCATTAATGAATTGTGTCAATTCAGATGGCAGGCCGTCCCAAATCATGATCACGTCATCGATGTACCTCAGCCACAGACGACAGTGGCTGAGGTACATCGACGAGGGGTACACACACTCAGACTCCCAAAAGCCAAGGTGCAGGCATGCATATGATGGGGCCCATGGGGCACCCATCGATGTGCCCCTAATTTGTTTGTAGTATATCCCAAGAAATTGGAAATAGTTGTTTTCTAACATAAATTGCAATAGTTCAATGATAAATTCATTTTGGCCTGCTAATGACGGAAATTTATTTTCCAAAAAGAATTGTGTCGCTGCTAGTCCCCATCTGTGCGGAATTGACGTGTATAACGACTCCACGTCAATTCCGACCAGTAACATACCTTTGGGTATCGATATGTCTTCCAGGTGCCCCAAAACATCCCGTGTGTCCTGAACATATGATGGTAGTTCATGTACAAGTTCTTTAATCAGTGCGTCCACGTACTTACCGACCCTCTCGAGGGGACCCTTTACAGCTGATACAATTGGTCTCCCCGGGGGGTCGGTAATGGACTTATGTAGTTTAGGAATTGTGTATAGGGTAGGGATGTTGAATTCACTAACTCTGAGGTATTCGAGTTCCCTTTTTGTAATTAGACCTGCTTCAAGGGCTAGTTCAAGTTTAAAGTTTAAGTCTGATATCATTTGGGGAAAAGGGTTCTGGTGTAAACGTAGATATGTAGATCCATCACGGAGAAGGCGCATGGTTTGCTCCTCATATAGAGTATGTGACATAAGGACCGTGTTGCCTCCCTTATCGCTTGCTTTAATAACAATATCCTTTGCATTTTCTAATTCCCGTAGGGCCCTTCTCTCTTCCCGGCTAAGATTGTCATATCCTTTATATTCCCAATTGACCCCCATAAGGTCCCTTTTTACTTGTTCCAAAAAGAGCTGGATATGTCTATGTTTGGACAGGGGGGGCATTTTTTGGGATTTAATCGTCAGTTGGGATGGGCGGGGGCAGCTAGGCGACACTTGGGTGGCTTCCCCTTCTGAGTTCCACTGTTGATTTTCATCAAGGAGGGCTATTAGGGCTTCGAGAGAGTCGCGCTCTTGTTTGTCTAGTTGGTCCATGTCTATATCTTGGGTGTCCCTCTTTGCATGCCAGTACCTAAAAATTAATTTCCTCAAGAACAAATTGATATCTTTGAAGACCTCAAATTCGCTCATCGTTGTAGTGGGGGAGAATGTTAGGCCTTTTTGCAGCAGTGAAATGTGGTGGTGATTTAGGGGGAAATCTGATAGGTTAACAACCTTCAGATCAGATTGTATTTGTTCTGAGTGGTCACTAGATTGATTTACTTCGCTATTTAAAGCTTGCGTGGCCCTGACCTGAGTTCCCTTTGATTTTCCCTTCCTTCCTTTCCCTTTCCCCGGTTTCCTCTGTTGGTTTGAGCCTGGGTCTTGGTCATGGATGTGGTTGGTTGGGTGCCTGTCCTGGGCATGTTGCAAATAGCAGCGGTGCGATCTGATGCACTCGTCTCAAAAAAGGTCCACACCAAAGAACTTTTTGAATAACGCGCAGAGACTGCAGCGCCCTGCACATGTGGAGCTTTGGGGTGTGATGCAGTCAATGTGCTGCCCTTAGGCTGGCCCCTGGAGGGCATCCTGCCTCGTTGGTGATGTGCCGCCTCCTCCTCCTCCTCCTCTCTCCTATCAGGCACCCACGTTGAGTCAGTGACCTCATCATCCCCTCCCTCCTCATCACTGGAGCAAACCTGGCAGTATGCTGCAGCAGGGGGAGCATGACTGCCAGATTGCTGTCCTTCTTGGGCACCCCCTCTGTCCGTGCTCATGTTACTGCCTTCATCGAGCTCAGTATCATCATCAGAGCCTTCCAAACGCTGGGCATCCTCCTGGAGCATGTACCCAACAGTTCGAGGGAATCCTCAGGAGGACATGGTGGAGCTAGGGAAGGAGTCACTGATGACATTGAGCTGAGGGAAGAGGCCGCTGCTTTGCCAGACAAAGCACCCTGGGTGAGAGAGGATGAGGAGGATGAGGACGGCTTGGTCATCCACTCGACCAAGTCTTCCGCATGTTGCGGCTCAACACGGCCAGCTGCCGAAAAAAAGGCCAAGCGTGTCCCATGGCCACGTGCTGATGAGGATGCACCGTCTCCACGACCAGCACTAGACACAGAGCCTGCTTGCCCTCTCTTATTGGCTTGTGACTGTCTGCCTCTCCTTCTTGGCCTTCCAGACATACTAATGGCCTGTAGCTGCACTAAGCTGGGATAGAACACCAGTAATTTTCTTCAGGTAGCTTTATATACTGTAACCAGACAAGCCTGCCTGTCAGTAGGAAGATAACAGGAACGGATCTAGCTGAACACTGTGAGCAGGACGCACTGTACTAAATGTAAATAGTCTAGCTGCTGACCGTGGTACTAATAGGATCAAATAGAACACCAGTAATTTTCTTCAGGTAGCTTTATATACTGTAACCAGACAAGCCTGCCTGTCAGTAGGAAGATAACAGGAACGGATCTAGCTGAACACTGTGAGCAGGACGCACTGCACTAAATGTAAATAGTCTAGAAGATAACAGGAACAGGTCTAGCTGAACACTGTGAGCAGGACGCACTGCACTAAATGTAAATAGTCTAGAAGATAACAGGAACGGATCTAGCTGAACACTGTGAGCAGGACGCACTGCACTAAATGTAAATAGTCTAGAAGATAACAGGAACGGATCTAGCTGAACACTGTGAGCAGGACGCACTGCACTAAATGTATATAGTCTAGAAGATAACAGGAACGGATCTAGCTGAACACTGTGAGCAGGACGCACTGCACTAAATGTAAATAGTCTAGAAGATAACAGGAACGGATCTAGCCGAACACTGTGAGCAGGACGCACTGCACTAAATGTAAATAGTCTAGAAGATAACAGGAACGGATCTAGCTAAACTGAATACAGTGTATATATATATATATATATGCAACACCTGGGATGCATATATATACACAATACACTGTAAGTGCAGCTAACTGACTGACTGTTCTGCCTAATCTATCTAACTCAAATCAAATGACACTGTCTCTCTCTCTATCTCTCAGCACACCGGAACACACACTACACAGGGCCGCCGTGCAGGCGGCCTTATATAGTGTGGGGCGTGTACTAAATCCCCTGAGCCATAATTGGCCAAAGCCTCCTTGGCTTTGGCCAATTACGGCTCTCTGTTCAGGCGGCGCTGTGATTGGCCAAGCATGCGGGTCATAGTGCATGCTTGGCCAATCATCAGCCAGCAATGCACTGCGATGCCGCAGTGAATTATGGGCCGTGACGCGCCACACTAATTTGGCGCGAACGGCCCATATCGTTCGCAATTCGACGAACGGTCGAACAGCCGATGTTCGAGTCGAACATGGGTTCAACTCGAACACGAAGCTCATTCCTAGCCACAAGGATGGTGAGCAGTGACAATGGATGCATCATTAACACTGTCCCTCTAGTCTTCATGCTGGAGCACACGCTTTGTGGAATCATGGACAGGGCACTTGAGGCAGAACAGCAGGAGGAAGAGGAGGACTTCCTTTCCTCTCAAGGCCCCCTTTATCTGGATAGCATTCCTGCGGGCCCACCAAACACACAGGAAGAAGAGGAGGAAGAAGATTGTGTCAGCATGGATGTAGAGGATAACACTCAACAGCAATCATCAAGGGATGGTTTGCAGTCCCCATAAACTCAAGGAGTTGTGCGTGGCTGGGAGGAGGCACTTACGGATCATGTGATCCTTAGTGACCCAGAGGGCTCAGAATCGAATGCCTCTGCAAACTTACGCTGAATGGCCTCCCTGATTCTGCAAAGCCTGCGAAAGAACACTAGGATTCATGGTATCAAGGAGAGGGATCATTACTGGCTGGCAATCCTTCTTGATCCTTGTTACAAGGGTAAGGTTGCAGAACTCATCCTGCCTTCGCAGAGGCCTTGAAGAAAGGTTTGTGCAACACATTTCTAGACCTTGGGAGGTTACAATTAAATTAGAGATGTACCCCTACTATTAAAATATCTATTTGGTCCGTTAAGTGATCGCACCTGCACAGATTCTGAATTCTGCACCAGTGGTGAATGACGTAGTGATGGATGTTCAGGTGTGGATGGTCTTAATTGATAATTGGTTTCTATAGTGTGACTATTTAAAGCACATATCCTGACCCAGCACGTATGCTCTGAGGAAACCTGTGATCAGGTGAAACGCGTAAGCATCTTGCCATCACTTCGGTGGTGGTTGGGACCTCTGGATGTCCACTAAATGGCCCGGAACCACCTCAGCTTATCTCCACCTTGAATAGACCATAACCATTAAACCCAACAGTGATCCTGTCTTTTCACCGCCTTCTCAATGTGGCTGGACATATAAACATCCATACAGCCGCTGGCCACAGTGTAGCTATCTGACACTGAACCTTGCGATCTACCGTAAGCTTCATCTCGAGGAGCCAATACTGCCGGAAGTGCATGGCTCTCAGCATGGTCTAGTTACCAGCAAGGAGACGGCGGCAGCACGGATACCCTGCGGATCATGAGACACCAAGACGCCTAAATGGTGAGCGATCAGTATTTGTTTTTACACGGAATACAACAGTGAACTCTGATCTGTCTGGTCAACAACTGCTGACCCCCACATCTAACGGTGTTGTACTGCATGGATTCCTGTTTATTACTGATATACCCAGGTCGACTCCACGGGTGGATGTCTCACCTATTGATGCAGCCTTGATACAGACAATTGCTCTGACCATATGCCCATGGACTCTCAGTCTATTTTCTATACATCTGAGCAACTTTTTGTTACTATCCATTGAACAGACCCGGGTCTAAGACTATTGTCTATATATGTATGCAAGACGAGTGATTGATGGAGGTGTGTGTATAAGGCAAGGTGGCCACCCAGGTTCCCTGTAAGACGTCAGTCTTATTTTTACCTTTGGCTGGTGGGAGGAATAGTTTTCTTTTTTTCAATTGTTGTCATTCATAATGCACATTTATATCTGAGGGTTTTCTAATAAAGATAGGTTATTTATATATCAGTGTGTCCTCATTGAAGAAACTGCTGTTTGGAATCTATTTCCAATATCCTTTTTGTATGCTGCTAGTTAAGTTCAGAGGATGATCACCCCGTGAAAGTATGTGATCGGTTCACGATTCACAAATTGGGATGATGATATACACAGGTGTCTATATTGGAGCAGGTACTAGGTAAACCGTTTAGGAATGCTCACATACACCGGTGCTCAATAGGCAATATCAGCGGTCCCCCCCCTTTTTACTTTGTATACCTGATTCTGCAAAGCCTGCGAAAGAACACTAGGATTCATGGTATCAAGGAGAGGGATCATTACTGGCTGGCAATCCTTCTTGATCCTTGTTACAAGGGTAAGGTTGCAGAACTCATCCTGCCTTAGCAGAGGCCTTGAAGAAAGGTTTGTGCAACACATTTCTAGACCTTGGGAGGTTACAATTTCCTGGTGCTGGTTATCGTGTTTCTGAGGCTTCGTTCAGTCAGAGGAAGAGGAGAAGGTGGCCGGCTGACAGATGCCTTTAAACTATTTTTCAGTCCTCAGTGCCAAGGTCTGATCGGTTCAAGGAACCATCACCAGAGTCTGCATTACATGGTGCAGGAATATCTAGGGGCAAGAGCAGACTTGTAGACCTTTCCAACAGAACATCCACTGGGTTACTGGGTCTTGAGGATGGACCACTGGCCAGAACTTGCTCAATATGCAATTGAGCTACTGGCCTGTCCTGCATCCAGCGTGCTTTCTGAACGTACATTCAGTGCTGCTGGGGGGATTGTAATGGATCAAAGAGTGCACCTGTCCACAGACTCTGTTGATAGGCTCACATTCTTAAAAATGATTCAGTCTTGGGGGGCGTGGCTAGCCGGCTAAGTGAACGGCTGCTTTCTGACACAGCTTCGCTACAGCTCGGGTCATTGGAGACTATTACAGCGGCTCAGAGCCTCAGATTAGACTGCCAGCAGGCACACACAGAGCGGGCAAACTCCCCGATCTCGGAAGAGAAAAGAGTTCACTAAGCCGAGCAGAATGACGGATTTCTTCCTGCTGCCACGCCGCTATAACAACCATGAAGAACATATACGCGGCTCTCACTTGCAACCCGATCCATCCTACAGGGCAAGCCATGGTCGGAACAACAACAGGCAGGGACGGAGGAACCATTCTCCACCGCCATCAGCCTCCAGCAGCCCAGCAGGCAGAAAACATCTTCCACACCGGAGGTGAACTCAGAGGTAAGCTGTTTTGATTCCTCACTAGACGACACCAGGGAGCTACAGAACTCTATCACTGACTTCCCCACCACTAATCAACCAGTAATAGACACCACACTAAAAGATATGCTAGTATCCCTGCGATCCACGTTACATGCAGACATACTGGCAATAACACAGCAATTCAAGTCAGAGGTGACAGCAGTCTCTAAAAGAGTAACACATATTGAGTCTAAAATGGGGGAATTTACATTCACCTTTAACGACCTGGTAGACGCCCACAACGACAGGGAAGACAAACTGTTGAGAATAAACACCAAATTAGCAGATTTGGAAGATAGATCCAGGCATAATAACATAATAATCAGGGGGATCCCAGAATCGAGCAAACCCCCAGACCTAAAAAAATACTTCATGGATATTATGAAAGTGGCGCTACCCAAAGCACCGCTAGAGGGGCTCGTCATCGATCGCATACACAGGCTGCCAAGGCCCAAACACATTCCTGCACATCTGCCGAGGGATACCATTATTCAGAATCCACTTCTATCATATTAAAGATCAATTTATGATGGCCACAAGACGCCGTGGGGATCTACCCCCTGACTTACAGGAGCTTTCCTTCTTTGCTAAATTATCTGCCTTTACCATGCAACAACGCATGCAACTGGCTACCATCACAAAGCCCTTGAACAACCACAGCATCGTCTATCGCTGGTTATATGCTGCCAAGCTGATGATAACAAAAGATGTTACCACACATGTAATAACCAACATAAGAGATGGTCTGCGTCTCCTGAGAGAGTGGTGAATCATTGCGTCGGACGACAATTAGGGTGATCTACCTCCCTCACCTCCACCGTCCACATACTCACTCAGTTAATGAAACAGGCTGAGCAAATATCTCTGCGACACTTTATCAACACATTCTCTGATGACCCAAGGGAATGCCACAATGTTACTTTTGTTACCCTCCTAAGTTACAGTGGCTATCTGTCCGCACAGATTCTGATAGGAATCACTAATTTTTTACATTTTTACTTTTTTTTTTCTCGTTTTCCCTCTAACGGTTATCTTTTATAAGGTCGCTCCACAACGGATTTCCATCTCTGGAATCTGGCGAAAAATCCACAGCCCCTTTGACTCTCCATCTGCCATAACGACGACCTCAAGTGACTCTACACCAGGTAATTAACAAGCTCCAACTTCCACCTCATCACATTGCCAACAAAAATCTTCTCCTTCCATACACGATGCCATTTAAAATCACGCCTTTAATGTGAATGGCCTAAACAGCCCTCACAAGCATCAAATGGCCTGGAAAGAAGCAATTAGGCTTCACAGTGACATTGTCTGTTTTCAAGAGACTCACTTTCTATCCCACAGACCACCATTATTTCAAAACTGCAAATTTCCACATGTATTTACGGCCAATGGGTCAAAAAAAAAAGGGAGGCATTGCGATTGCCTTCAGCAACTCCGTCCAATTCAAGTGCCTGGCCGCACACAGACGAGTCAGGCAGATTTTTGATTCTTATATGCGAACTCAATAAGGCAATATACACCCTAGTTAACCTTTATCTTCGGAACACGAAACAACTTTCCTTTCTGAAAAAAATTTGGAGAAAAGTCTCCTCCATAAAACAAGGACATGATCATGTGTGGTGACTACATTTCGATTCCAGATAAAAATATGGACCTTTCTAGCTCCACACAAAACCAACAAAACAGAGCAACACTAGCCCAGTTTATCCCATCCTCGGGGTTGTATGACGTGTTGTGATGTCAACATTCCACAGAAAGATAGAGGTAGATGGGTCCGCGCTTAGGACAGTGTGAGAGCTGCTGCCTATCCCTAATTGGTACCCCAAGGGGTCCAATTCTTGAATAAGTAAATGATATGAGAAACGGCGCTGCCCTCTAATTTAATAAGTACTATAAACTGGTGTGATAAGTGAATCCTAATAATTAAATTAACTATCAATGGTGCAGTCTACACCAGATATTCAGAGGTAACCGAAAAAGACAATAACACCAGTACTAGATAAGTCAAATCCCCCCAGTGGGGTAAATATGTCAGCAAAAATAGAAAATAAAATAAAGAGTGAAAAAATAATAAGGGGAAATATGTGGTTAAATAGAAAAAAATGATAAGTTTCCTCAGACGTCAAAAGTTTTGGGACAAGATGGCGCCAGGGATAATGTTGATTATGTGATGAAAAATTATTATATGTGCATGTAGTGCTGATGTAATATCCGTGTCACCCCTTCCATGTGTATGTACAAAATATTAACTTGGGTCGTGAATTACCCCAATGTTCAAAAGTATTGGGACACCGTGACACTTGTGAAATAAGAAATATCTTACTGTGACACACTATTATCAAACTCCCTATGTGTTAAATACAAAAAATATATAAAACCATACATCAACCATAAATTCCGATTTCATAAATGTGTGACAAACAATCGTTAACTTCTAATGCCGCGTACACACGGTCGGACTTTTCGTCTACAAAAGTCAGACAGCCTGTCCGACAGACTTCCGGCAGACTTTCGGCGGACTTTCGACGGACTTGCGGCGGACTTTCTAACGAACAGACTTGCCTACACACGATCACACAAAAGTCCATCGAATTCTTACGTGATGACGTACACCGGACTAAAATAAGGAAGTTCATAGCCAGTAGCCAATAGGTGCCCTAGCGTGGCTTTTTGTCCGTCGGACTAGCACACAGACGAGCGGATTTCGGGGTCCGTCGTAGTTACGAAGTAAAGATTTGAAGCATGTTTCAAATCTAAAGTACGTCGGATTTGAGGTTAAAAAAGTATGTTGAAAGTCCGGAGAAGCCCACACACGATCGGATTACCAGCCAGCTTTAGTCCGTCAGCGTCCGTTGGACTTTTGTAGACGAAAAGTCCGACCGTGTGTACGCGGCATAAGAGGTTGGATAAATAGTCCATGCAACGAGTTGTGTATTTATAACCAGGTGCAAAAAACAAAGTTCAAGTATAAATGCTGTTTATTTCATCCTTGGGGACACACCACAGTGACTTCTGTGCCTTGCAATCAAGATGGTGACTTTGAAGTGCTCACCCCCCAATGCTGCCCCACTCACCAGAAATGATCACCCCTGCAGGGGTACCGAGCGACAGAGTGGGTGTCTCAGGGCAGATGGTGTTCACTCCTGGTGTGCTTCCATTCCTCTGCTATGTACGATCCTCACAGCTGCTCCAGGGAAAGTGTGTGCTCAAATGTGACCATGCTACTCCAACGGTATAACAGCTTATTCTGTTAAACTCTCCAATAGACCGGAGAAAAAAGAAACACAAGGGGGCTTCCTTCGTGAAGTATGTTTGGTAAATTTATTGCACATAAGCCAAAAAAGAGTCCAAGTAAAAGAATGTCCACAATTACAAGCCAAAACAAAAGTGTAATTAAAACAGGCACCGCTGTGTGCAGGGATGGGACCAGCAGCGAGCTGCGAGCGTGCGTCCCACCGTGCGTTCCAGCCAGCACTTCCGGGTATGACGTGTGAGCGTGACTCCGCCTTACGCGTTTCGTCATAGGACGTTTTCAAAGACGGTGTCGACGCCTACGCTTCACACAATAATATAGTCCCGCAGTACACATAACCACTCCCCTTATTATGGTAATGTCGCTCGGGGGGAGGGTGTGATCTGGCCGCTAGACGGCAAATGTGTATTCCTAACTAGGCAAACCTAGGCACTAAGCTGTCGTTTAGCTGACTGTTCACCGCTATCATTACTCCAATCATTCACTGCAATATCGACCCCTCAGCTGATTATATTGCGTGCAGGGCAGTGATATACGGTCAAAAGGAGAATAAATTCTCATAATATATTTGTATGTAATTGAGGCATATAGCGATGAATGTCATTGCATTATGATTACATAAAATGCGATTAAATAAATAAAGTGAATTTGGTCTGCTTATGTGGAACTAAAATATCAATATTAAGATAAATATATGGAAAATACATATAAAACATAATATAATGAGATCCCCAATATTTAATAGACATTTCTTAATCTAAAATTCCTAAATGTAAAACATTAAAAATAAATTACATATAAAACATACTGTAATGAGATCCCCAATATTTAATAGACATTTCTTAATCTAAAATTCTTAAATGTATAACATTAAAAACACTGTATTATATCGACCTATATGTGAAATGTATAAAACAAATCCATATAATAACATGATAAAACTACATATAAATGTATGATTAAAAATTTATTTGGCAGAGGGTGAGGAAATAGTGATTAGGTGTACGTGAGTATACATAAGTTTTTAATGCAGAAATATTATTGATATATATGCTTTTTTAAAAAGATGTAAAGGCATATATAGCATGGGTACCCCTCCCATACTAGAGACTGTAAGTGGGCTATTTATGTGCCGTATCATCATGCTTTATATATAATTAACTACAAGGTTCAAAAGTTTTGGGACAAAACCCATAAGCCGGTATGATTTAAATAAAGTGGTAATAGAGTAATAAAATAATAAAGACCAAAGTAGTAATAGAGTAATAAAGTAATAGAGACCAATATGGAAATACGGGTTAAGAAGGATTAATGTTTCAGATATCCACTTTCTAATTACTATATATAGTAGGCGTCCATTTAGGGGGCCCATTGTCACTATATCTGTGGATTAAATCTTGCTAATATCTAGGGGTTAGCTATATAGCAATTCAAATCTACATCCAAGTTGAGGCCTTTAGGGGCAAGAGAACCCAGTCGGTAGATCCAACTCGTTTCATTTCTGGATATTGAAGTTTCTCTGTTTCCTCCACGCCAGTGTTCCTGCACAGAGTCAATACCATAGAAGGTGAGAACACTTGGATCTATATGGTGAACCTCATCAAAGTGTCTGGATAGACTATGGTTGGGGAACCCCTTCCTAAAATTTTTAATGTGTTCCCGGATCCGGACAAACAACTGACGGGTAGTTCTTCCCACATATTGAAGGTGGCATGGGCATTCCACAACATATGTGACGTATGTACTTCTACAGGTGATCAACTGGTTAATACTGTATTCTTTGTGATCAGTACATGATTTGAATGTGTTCTTTCTTCTAGGTTGTTTTTTAGCTACTTTACACGGTAATCATCTCTGACACCTGAAAAATCCTTTCAGTTCTGGACATATTTTGATAGATTTCGGAGGGTCAGTGACATTCTTCACTAAATGGTCCCTTAGATTAGGTGCTTTTCTATATATGAATTTAGGTTTAGCCGGTAAGAGTTTTGTTAAAATAAGATCTTCCTTGAGTATGGGCCAGTACTTTTTTATTATTTTTTCAAAGTCTCTGAACTGACTATTGAACCCTGTGATAAATGCTACTTCCGTTACCTTCTCAACTTTCTTGTTCTTATTAAGAAACAGGGAGGTTCTGTCCAACTTCATAATGTCTTCTTTTAATTTCAGAAGTCTCTCCTTATCATACCCTTTTTCTTGGAATTTTTTGATTAAAATATCAGCCAGGGAGGCATTGCGATTGCCTTCAGCAACTCCGTCCAATTCAAGTGCCTGGCCGCACACAGACGAGTCAGGCAGATTTTTGATTCTTATATGCGAACTCAATAAGGCAATATACACCCTAGTTAACCTTTATCTTCGGAACACGAAACAACTTTCCTTTCTGAAAAAAATTTGGAGAAAAGTCTCCTCCATAAAACAAGGACATGATCATGTGTGGTGACTACATTTCGATTCCAGATAAAAATATGGACCTTTCTAGCTCCACACAAAACCAACAAAACAGAGCAACACTAGCCCAGTTTATCCCATCCTCGGGGTTGTATGACGTGTTGCGATGTCAACATTCCACAGAAAGAGATTTTACCTTTTTTTCCAATGTACATCATACATACTCACGTATAGATTTTTTTTTCTGGTAGACAAATTCTTGCTGCAACAGATTGTTACATCAGATATACATGTTATCACATGGTCCGACCATGCCCCGGTCTCCATTGAAGTGGGGAATCGTTGATCCGAAACCAGGGCAAACAGATGGCGTAATGATATCTACACCCTCTCTCAACCTGAAAACACAAAAAAAATTAGCAAAGACCTTAAGGAATTCTTTAAGATTAATGTCCCCTCGGTTTACGATCCCGTCACACTATGGAATGCTCACAAGGTATATGTCAGAGGTCTGTTAATACAAATGAGTGCAAAAGAAGCAGAGGACAAAGTGGCTCAACGACCTACTAACTAAAATCCAAAATCTAGAAAACCTTAACAAACAAACTACCACACAAAAAAACAGAGACCAACTATTCTATACTAGACTGGAACTTTGCTCTCTTTTGGTTTCCCAACACGACAAGCACCTCCGCTCCCTAAAAGCCAACACATATAGGTGTGGGAACAAAGCGGGGAAACTATTGGCCAATCAATTGAGAGAAAAAGTACATAAAAAAAAATCCTAACCATGACAAACCCCACAACGGGCGACACAGTCTCAAACCCAAAAGATATAGCTGATGCATTCAGCAACTATTATGAATCACTCTATAATCTAAAGAATAACCCTGACACATATCAACCAACAGAAGACATTATAACAGACTTCCTTAATTCAGTAAACCTACCAAAACTTTCACAAGCGGACCTGTCCATACCGAACCAACCATTCACAATCTCAGAAATAGAGAAATTAATAAAGAGTCTGCCCCACAACAGGCCCAGACAGTTATTCATCTGATTATTATCAGATGTTCAACACAATTCTTTCTCCATACTTACAGTGAGTCTTTGAAGCCGCGATGTCCAAAGCTTCTTTTCCGCTTGAAATGTTAATGGCCACAATAGTCACCCTACCTAAACCTGGCAAGGAACCCAATGTACCGCAGAACTTTAGACCAATCTCATTATTGAATGTTGATGTAAAACTGCTAAAAATGCTAAACTAATTGCTAACAGAATGACAAACCTACTACCGAAACGAATTGACCAAGATCAAGTTGGATTTGTCTCTGGCCACCAAGCTACCGATGCCACCAGGAGAATGGTAAACCTCCTACACCTAGAGGAAAAATCAGGGGAGCCTTCTCTGCTTCTCACGTTAGATGCGGAGAAGGCCTTTGATAGAGAACACTGGGGATATTTTCATAGAGTTTTAGACAAAATTGTTCTGACAGGCCCAATTCAGAAAGCAATACTAGCATTGTATTCTTCCCCTTCAGCATACGTCTTCACAGAAGGCATGTTCTCCAAAAATGTCCAAATAACCAATGGTACAAGACAGGGATGCCCCCTGGTTATGGAGCCTTTGGCAGAGAAAATCAGGTCAAACGCGGATATCACTCCCAGGGAAGACAACACAAAATTTCACTGTTTGCATACGATGTCATATTGACATTGTCAAACCCGACCATCTCCTTGCCAACGACTCACGAAACACTCCTTCTTTTCAGTAAAGTGTCCTGCTATAAAGTCAATGCCTCAAAATCAAGTATATTAAGTGTAGCCATCGATGAACCCACTAAAACCTCTTTGCAAAAAAATTTGCCATACCCTTGGTCCACAGGATCTATAAATTACCTGGGGATTTGCCTTACTTCCCCTCTGTCTAACCTACACAGCACTAACTACGTTCCACTCATATCCTCCATCCAAAGTGAAATTTCCAGAATTCAAAAACATTTCTTGTCCTGGACTGGCCGTTTGGCTGCATACAAAATGCTATTATTACCCAGAATAACATACTACTTCAGAGTCCTCCCCATTCCCATACCTGCCTCTTTCTTTACAACAATGCAAAGACAAATGACAAAATTTATATGGACGGGAGGCAGAGCTAGATGCTCTCTTCTAATCCAACAGAAGCATAAATCAGTAGGAGGGATGCGTCTACCCAGTTTAAAAGTCTATTACACAGCAGCTGTTCTGGACCAACTAAAAGACTGGTTCACAAACACAGAAACTAAACCGTGGTGCCAATTAGAGCATGCATGGTTATCCCCCAAATCTCCGATCTCTCTCCTGGTAGCTTACAACCTACCTCAAGCAGTGATAACCTTAGAGCACCCTACCATACTAGCAACAGTCCAAGCATGGTCATACTTAGGAAGGACAGAGGTAAATACCTCTGCTTATACAGATATCCCTATACCATTAGAATCTCTCAAATGGATAATCTCAAATATTTCCTTGAACAGCCTACTGGACAGGGAAATTTATCATCTGACAGACATCGTCCAGAAGAGCAAAATGATTCCCTTCACTGACATACAGGAAAAGTACCGAATTCCCTCTGTAGAATACTTAACTTACGCCCAAATCTCGCCTTTTTACCAGCACTTAAAAATTACCCACATCTCCATCCCTACAAAGGTTTGGACTTTTTTACATTCCACAAATCCAAAGGGGAAAGGCATTTCTCTGATATACAATTTACTACAAGCTAAGACCACCTTTGTCAAGTCCACCCCCCTACTCAAGTGGGAAAAGGAATTGGGCAACACTTTTTCAGAAACACAATGGCTATCAGCAATTAGGTCCAACCACCAATTTTCACGTTGCTCCAATTATGAAGAACTAGATCAAAAATTAATACTAAGATGGTATTACACCCCATACATTGTTGCAAAATTCGCTCAAACCAACTCAAACCTATGCTGGAGGGGATGTGGTACTATAGGCACTCTAAAACCTATGGTTTGGTCCTGTAGACACCTTCACAGTTTCTGGTCAGAAATATTCAAACTAATCTCCAGAGTCACTGGGGTTATCGCTCACCCCAATATTGAACAAGCTATATATATAATATATATTAAGCTTAAATATGTCAAAATACCTAATTTCAGTTAGATCAATAACCATGCATATCCTCCATGCTGCACGCTCGGCAGTAATACAAAAATTGAAATCCAGCAAAACCCCCAGTAGAGGAGAAATCATCCTGAAAGTCAATATTATTTCGGAATATGAAAAAATTCTAGCTTACAGAGATGGAAACAAATCCAAATATGAATCTAATTGGTCTATGTGGAAAACCCTTTTGCCAAACTCTTAATTTGCTATAACCGTACCCTCTTTTCTTGTCTTTACCCTTTTTATGTATTTGATCTCTATAGAAAGTGAATTGGCTTACAATATGAGCTTCAATGGTTGGCCCCTAGGCCTACTTCTTATTAACTTCCAGTTTGTTGTTCAAGGACAGAATGCGAATAGTATACTATTGCCAGATTAATAACTCCAACTCTCTATTTCCAACAGTTAATTGTGTTTGTCAAATCATTCACGGTTTTATGCTCTACTGTCCTTCTGTTTGTTCATTACGTTGTAATTTTACAAATTTCAATAAAAATGATATGGAAACAAAAAAAATGATTCAGTCTTGGATCAGCAGCTATCAAGCACCTGGTGCTGATGTAACTGAATGAATTTGCTATGGATGTGGGATCCCTTGAAGACTGCCTATGCTGACTATCCTATTCCTCCTCAATCTTGATGATGCTAGCTTCCAACAATATTTTTGGTTTAGGGTACCACCACCCAAGGGCCAATTTTTCTGCACCTGTTTAACAGGGGCATGTAATTACAATTTTTGATCTAATATTTCACAGCAGGGCCCGTTCCTATGCCCAACAAGAGTAACTGTGAGGGCTTACAGTGTTCTGGTACCACCAACACCTAAGGCCCAATTTTCTGAAGAGTATATAGGGCAGGCCGTATAGTATATATATTACTGTTCAGAGTATATAGTGCCTGGGGGCCTGAGGAACCCCCACGCCATTTTTTCTAAATTTGGGTACAGGGTTTCCCTTAATATCCATACCAGACCTAAAGGGCCTGGTATGGATTTTGGGGGTGACATCCACACCATTTTTTTTTTGTATTTTTGGTATTTTTAGCTATATTGCCGGCATCTGACAATACATTACAGCGATGAGCAGTTTTGACTTAAATTTTTTCCTTTAGAAATTTAATTTTGCTGTGGCACTGTTATAAACATGGGAAAGGTGCGCTACTTTACAAGCATACTAAGGATACCCCCCAGGCACGATATGTAAAGGAATACTTAATTTTTATTGTTTCACTTTAAGCATTTTTAAAATGACTGCTCCCGAAAAAACGGCCATTTTTAAAACTTTTTTTGCATTAATACATCTCCCCTGGGGCAGAAACCGGGTACCCACACACTTTTTATGCCAATAACCTGCATATAAGCCTTTAAAATGATCACTTTTGATTTTTCACGTTCACGTCCCATAGACTGTAACGGTGTTCACGTGATCAAACAAATTTTTTGCCTGTTCACATGTTCTGCCGAACCGGGGGGGGGGGGGGGTGTCGGCGCACCCCTAATGATCAGATTGCTTGGTCTGGGGATATCTGCATAGGTGGGATTCAGCAGCAGATATACAACCATTGTTGATCAGATGAGGTGATGATCATTCTTTGTCTGTGGCTATTTTAAAATTATTATGTGTTTGACCATGCAGACCATGCAAAATAACAGGGTTAAATTCTTCCCAATCGCCAGCATAGAGTATGGTCACCTTCTTTGCATCCCCCCCACTGCTCAGTTCACTTGCTGGAACTTAGTGTAAAAAGCTCTGTGTAAGCTCCAATTCATTTTTGCTTAAACTTTCATTAGGTGATTTCCTCTCTTTCTGCCCCCATGTGTACTGGGGCTCAACATTTAACCACTTAGGCACCCCATACTTTATTGTAGGTGGAAGAGAAGAGATTTACATACCCCCTCTTACCCAGAAGACAGGAATATTACTTTCTCTCTGGTGTGAACACTGAGTGGCAGTGGATCATAGGCAATCCAATTATAATTCTGTAGGCACATTTTAGCATAGTGACCCTTGCTCTCCATAGCAAGAGGACACTAACTTCACTGCCCTGAAAATATAGGGCACCTTGTCCCCTGAGACAGGAAGGGAAAGGCCAGATTAGGGTAGTTGAGCATTCTATACCCCATAATATTACATATTGGTTATTATCTCCTTTCAGCAACAAACTTCAGTGAACAGTCTTTCACTCATGAGGCCAAGGGTTATCTGCCCAGGCATAGCTTCCAGATGCCTTCTAGTAGAGCAGGGGGATATCCCTGGTACTATTTTTTTCTGGGAAAACTAGTTTTAAGCCAAATACTTCCAAGGTGGCTAATTCATTTTAGGGTTTGTATTGGTGGGTCAGATGGGTCATTGTTGTGTGCCTTTGGGAGCCCTTAAGCTGGTCATACATTGGTCTTTTTTTTTGTGGTTGAATGAAAAAAAATGACTAGATTACCCCATCTACACATATGATGTTGATGTGGGCATTCTCCTTGCTGCACTATTGTATTTTTACAGCAGGGAGACTCCCCCTTTGTCAAAATACACAGAGCAGTCTATTGCCTGCAGTGCTTGTTGGGCAAAAATATACTTATGTTCAACCTCAATGGCCACATATGGATTAAAAATTAGCCAGTCCCTGCTGAACTAGCCAAGATTTGATCCATATCTGGCCAGCTTTAACCTGCATTTGAGATAAGTTTGAGATGCTTGAGTTCCATCTGTGTGCCTTTACGGGAGCATTTGATCTCCATTTGATCTCCTTCTGATTTGCAATTGACCTCCTAAGCCAGTGATGGCGAACCTTGGCACCCCAGATGTTTTGGAACTACATTTCCCATGATGCTCATGCACTCAGCAGTGTAATTGAGCATCATGGGAAATGTAGTTCCAAAACATCTGGGCTGTATCAACCTGCTTAAAACTGCCTTTGCATTCCCATTGATTACAGTATACAGGCACTTTTCCATGTCTGTGACTGTCTGGTGATTTCTATAGATATTGTGTTTTTCACGCTATCGGGCCAAAATCATCCCAGTCAACCATCAAGCATATCATGTCTATGGGTACCTAAAATTAATCAAGTATTTAATTTTAATGTTTTATTTGGAAAAAAAATAAACGTAATATGTGCCATATTTCACATATATTGGTATGTGTTGCAGGTATACCAAAGACAATGAATGTGCAGCTGAATTAGAAATAACGGGTTATGAAACATGCTTCCTATTTTATGGCTCTGCCAATTTTTTTTATAAACATCAAATTAATTTAAGGTGGCATTATTCAGCATTTAATTTCAGATTGCCATGCAGGTTTCACAGAATATAGGGCTGTGTACATCCCAGATGCACTTACAGTTTACATGCACTTATTTCCATAGCAACTCCTCTATGTTACAGCTAACAGCTTTGTTATCTTACTGCCCTACCCTTGATCTTTAGTGTGATATGTGGCTGTTTTCATTTCCTATTTCATTCATAGGGAATTAAAGGACATGCATATTTATTTATTGTTCCAAACACAATCCTCGACTATGACAGCATAGATATAAGCCATTTCTAAGACTGCAGTCATAAGTGTAGATTCCTGGTATAAGTGTCACTGTTGTACAAATGCAAAATTCTGCATACTTGTTGATGATCAAAAACTTGGAATTCCAAAGTTTTTAAAAGGGGTATTTACAGACCAGGACTGTACATGGGCACATGTGTTAAAAATGTCAGTTTTTATATATGGATACATTTTGGATAATTTGGATAATTTATGAATTATTGAAAATTTAAAGCATAACTAAACCTATCATTTAAAAAAAATTGTGAGCAGGCAGCTCTTTATTTCAGAAGAGACATGCTATGTCTCTTCAGTAGTAGGACACACTTACCTACCTGCTCACAGTCTTCGAGTGAAGTTACACTTAGCTGCACATGTACATCTAAGCATGAAATCCTGACACACTCCGGCTGTGCCAAAATTACCACAAAACCACAAAAAACCTGGCACCTGGAAGTAGCCCAAGGAGAAAATGACAGTGATTGGTGAAGGCTGTGTGAATATTTACTTGTGCATGTGCAGATGCATTTTGTATGATTGGATAATTGAAGTGAATTGAAGACTTTTTTTTATTTATTAACCTGAGGTTTACACTGAGCTGCAGGAATGAAGCCATGCGAGTTCAGCCGATTTCACTCCCGCATGTCAGTCCTGATTTCGGCCGCAATTTCATAGATATCTGTGCAGACTTCTGCACAGATATTAATGGAAATCGCACCCTGAAATGTCAAAAAAGTAGTACAGAAACTACTTTTTGAAATCGGTGCGGTGCTGCGAATGTGATGTCAAACCTATTAGGACAGTGCCATTGCCGGCAATTGCCGCCAATTTGACATGCGATTTGACATGTCAAATCGCATGTAAAAACGCACCAGTGTGAACCAGGGGTCAATCAGCCTTATTGTTCCTATTAGGGAGACCTTCCTGATACTTCCTGATTAGGTTCAGATTAGGTAGTGAGGGAAAATATCCCCAAAGAGGGAAATAAAAACAAATCAAATGTTTGGGCTGTGGTTTAATTTTGCATCACTTTTAAAATAGTCTTTCAATGCCCCAGACATATTTATTACTTTATATGTTATATATACTTACTCGTTCACATATATACACTGCTCAAAAAAATGAAGGAACGCTTTGAAAACACATCAGTTCTCAATGGGGAAAAATATCATGCTGCATATTTATACTGATATTGACTGGGTAATGTGTTAGGAACGTAAGGATGCCCCATCATTTGATGGAAATGAAAATGATCAACCTACAGGGGGCTGAATTCAAAGACACCTCGAAAATTTTAAGTGAAAAAGTGATGCAGCAGGCTAGTCAATTTTGCTGAAATTTTATTGCAGCAACTCAAAATGCTACCCAGTAGTTTGTATGGCCCCCACGTGCTTGTATGCATGCCTGACAACGTCAGGGCATGCTCCCAATGAGATGGTGGGTGGTGTCCTGGGGTATTTCCTCCCAGATCTGGACAAGGGCATCAATGAGCTCCTGAACAGACTGAGGTGCAACCTGGTGGCGTCAGATGGACCAAAACATAATGTCCCAGAGGTGTTCTATTGAATTTAGGTTAAGTGAGCGTGGGGGCCAATGGTATCAATTCCTTCATCACCTAGGAACTGGCTGCATACTCTAGCCACATGAGGCCGGGCATTGTCATGCACCAGGAGGAACCCAGGACCCACTGCACCAGCGTAGGGTCTGACAATGGGTCCAAGGATTTTATCCCAATACCTAATGGCAGTCAGAGTGCCATTGTCTAGCCTGTAGAGGTCTGGGAGTCTCTCCATGGATATGCCTCCCCAGACCATCGCTGACTCACCACCAAACTGGTCATGCTGAACGATGTTACAGGCAGCATAACGTTTTCCACGGCTTATCCAGACCCTTTCACATCTGTCACATGTGCTCAGGGTGAACCTGCTCTCATCTGTGAAAAGCACAAGGGCATCCACAGTACCAGGCAGTGAGCACAGGGCCCATTAGAGGATGTCGGGCCCTCAGGCCACCCTCATGAAGTCTGTTTCTGATTGTTTGGTCAGAGACATTCACACAAGTGGCCAGCTAGAGGTAATTGTAGGTCTTTGGCAGTGCTCATCCTGTTCCTCCTTGCACAAACAAGCAGATACCTGTCCTGCTGAAGGGTTAAGGACCTTCTACAGCCCTGTTCAGCTCTCCTAGGGAAACTGCCTGTCTCCTGGAATCTCCTCCGTGCTCCTGAGACTGTGCTGGGAAACACAGCAAACCTTCTGGCAATGGCATGTATTGGTGTGCCATCCTGGAGAATTTGTACTGCCTGTGCAACCTCTATAGGGTACAGGTATCGCCTCATTCTACCAGTAGTGAAACTGACCCTAGTCAAAGCCAAAATAGTGAAAAACAGTGATAAAAGATGAGTAGGGAAAGAAATGTCAGTGGCCTCCAGCTGTAAAACCATTCCCTTTTTGGAGGTTGTCTCATTGTTTCCCATCTAGTGCACCTGTTGTGCACCTGTTGTTAATTTCATTAACACCAAAGCAGCTGAGACTGATTAACCACTTGACGACCGCCTCACGCCGATGTACGTCGGCAAAGTGGCACGGACAGGCAAAATCACGTACAGTGTACGTGATTTGCCTTCCGCGGGTGGGGGGTCCGATCGGACCCCCCCCGGTGCCCGAGGCGGTCGCCGTTTGTCCAGCGGCGATCGGTGGTGAGGGGGAGACCATCCGTTCGTGGCCCCCCCCTCGCGATCGCCGCCGGCCAATCGAATCATTCCTTTGCTGCTGTATGCTAAACAGCAGCAAAGGAAATGATGTCATCTCCCCTCGGGTCGGTAATTTCCGTTCCGGCCCGAGGAGAGAAGACATCAATGTGAGTGCACCAACACACACACACACAGTAGAACATGCCAGGCACACAAAACACCCCGATCCCCCCCCCCCCCGATCGCCCCCCGATCCCCCCCCAATCACCCCCCCCCCCCTGTCACAAACTGACACCAGCAGTTTTTTTTTTTTTTTTTCTGATTACTGCATTGGTGTCAGTTTGTGACAGTTAGTGTTGGGACAGTGAGTATTACCCCCCTTTAGGTCTAGGGTACCCCCCTAACCCCCCCTAATAAAGTTTTAACCCCTTGATCACCCCCTGTCACCAGTGTCACTAAGCGATCATTTTTCTGATCGCTGTATTAGTGTCGCTGGTGACGCTAGTTAGGGACATAAATATTTAGGTTCGCCGTCAGCGTTTTATAGCGTCAGGGACCCCCATATACTACCGAATAAATGTTTTAACCCCTTGATTGCCCCCTAGTTAACCCTTTCACCACTGATCACCGTATAACCGTTACGGTTGACACTGGTTAGTTTGTTTATTTTTTATAGTGTCAGGGCACCCGCCGTTTATTACCGAATAAAGGTTTAGCCCCCTGATCGCCCGGCGGTGATATGCGTCGCCCCAGGCAGCGTCAGATTAGCGCCAGTACCGCTAACACTGACGCACGCAGCATACACCTCCCTTAGTGGTATAGTATCTGAACGCATCAATATCTGATCCGATCAGATCTATACTAGCGTCCCCAGCAGTTTAGGGTTCCCAAAAACGCAGTGTTAGCGGGATCAGCCCAGATACCTGCTAGCACCTGCGTTTTGCCCCTCCGCCCGGCCCAGCCCAGCCCACCCAAGTGCAGTATCGATCACTGTCACTTACAAAAGACTAAATGCATAACTGCAGCGTTCGCAGAGTCAGGCCTGATCCCTGCGATCGCTAACAGTTTTTTTGGTAGTATTTTGGTGAACTGGTAAGCACCAGCCCCAGGCAGCGTCAGGTTAGCGCCAGTACCGCTAACACCCACGCACGCACCGTACACCACCCTTAGTGGTATAGTATCTGAACGGATCAATATCTGATCCGATCAGATCTATACTAGCATCCCCAGCAGTTTAGGGTTCTCACAAACGCAGTGTTAGTGGGATCAGCCCAGATACCTGCTAGCACCTGCGTTTTGCCCCTCCGCCCGGCCCAGCCCAGCCCACCCAAGTGCAGTATCGATCGATCACTGTCACTTACAAAAGACTAAAACGCATAACTGCAGCGTTCGCAGAGTCAGGCCTGATCCCTGCGATCGCTAACAGATTTTTTGGTAGCGTTTTGGTGAACTGGCAAGCGCCAGCGGCCTAGTACACCCCGGTCGTAGTCAAACCAGCACTGCAGTAACACTTGGTGACGTGGCGAGTCCCATAAGTGCAGTTCAAGCTGGTGAGGTGGCAAGCACAAGTAGTGTCCCGCTGCCACCAGAAAGACAAACACAGGCCCGTCGTGCCCATAGTGCCCTTCCTACTGCATTCGCCAATCCTAATTGGGAACCCACCGCTTCTGCAGCACCCATACTTCCCCCATTCACATCCCCAACCAAATGCAGTCGGCTGCATGAGAGGCATTTTCTTTATGTCCTCCCGAGTACCCCTACCCAGCGAACGCCCCCAAAAAAGATATTGTGTCTGCAGCTAGCGCGGATATAGGCGTGACACCCGCTATTATTATCCTTCCTGTCCTGACAATCCTGGTCTTTGCATTGGTGAATGTTTTGAACGCTACCATACACTAGTTGAGTATTAGCGTAGGGTACAGCATTGCACAGACTAGGCACACTTTCACAGGGTCTCCCAAGATGCCATCGCATTTTGAGAGACCCGAACCTGGAACCGGTTACAGTTATAAAAGTTAGTTACAAAAAAAGTGTAAAAAAAAAAAAAAAAATATATATATATATATATAAAATAAAAAAAAATAGTTGTCGTTTTATTGTTCTCTCTCTCTCTCTATTCTCTCTATTGTTCTGCTCTTTTTTACTGTATTCTATTCTGCAATGTTTTATTGTTATTATGTTTTATCATGTTTGCTTTTCAGGTATGCAATTTTTTATACTTTACCGTTTACTGTGCTTTATTGTTAACCATTTTTTTGTCTTCAGGTACGCCATTCACAACTTTGAGTGGTTATACCAGAATGATGCCTGCAGGTTTAGGTATCATCTTGGTATCATTCTTTTCAGCCAGCGGTCGGCTTTCATGTAAAAGCAATCCTAGCGGCTAATTAGCCTCTAGACTGCTTTTACAAGCCGTGGGAGGGAATGCCCCCCCCCCCACCATCTTCCGTGTTTTTCTCTGGCTCTCCTGTCTCAACAGGGAACCTGAGAATGCAGCCGGTGATTCAGCCAGCTGACCATAGAGCTGATCAGAGACCAGAGTGGCTCCAAACATCTCTATGGCCTAAGAAACCGGAAGCTACGAGCATTTTATGACTTAGATTTCGCTGGATGTAAATAGCGCCATTGGGAAATTGGGGAAGCATTTTATCACACCGATCTTGGTGTGGTCAGATGCTTTGAGGGCAGAGGAGAGATCTAGGGTCTAATAGACCCCAATTTTTTCAAAAAAGAGTACCTGTCACTACCTATTGCTATCATAGGGGATATTTACATTCCCCGAGATAACAATAAAAATGATTAAAAAAAATAAAAATGAAAGGAACAGTTTAAAAATAAGATAAAAAAGCAAAAAAATAATAAAGAAAAAAAAAAAAAAAAAAAAAAGCACCCCTGTCGCCCCCTGCTCTCGCACTAAGGCGAACGCAAGCGGCGGTCTGGCGTCAAATGTAAACAGCAATTGCACCATGCATGTGAGGTATCACCGCGAAGGTTAGATCGAGGGCAGTAATTTTTGCAGTAGACCTCCTCTTTAAATCTAAAGTGGTAACCTGTAAAGGCTTTTAAAGGCTTTTAAAAATTTATTTATTTTGTTGCCACTGCACGTTTGTGCGCAATTGTAAAGCATGTCATGTTTGGTATCCATGTACTCGGCCTAAGATCATCTTTTTTATTTCATCAAACATTTGGGCAATATAGTGTGTTTTAGTGCATTAAAATTTAAAAAAGTGTGTTTTTTCCCCAAAAAATGCGTTTGAAAAATCGCTGCGCAAATACTGTGTGAAAAAAAAAAATGAAACACCCACCATTTTAATCTGTAGGGCATTTGCTTTAAAAAAATATATAATGTTTGGGGGTTCAAAGTAATTTTCTTGCAAAAAAAAAAAACTTTTTCATGTAAACAATAAGTGTCAGAAAGGGCTTTGTCTTCAAGTGGTTAGAAGAGTGGGTGATGTGTGACATAAGCTTCTAAATGTTGTGCATAAAATGCCAGGACAGTTCAAAACCCCCCCAAATGACCCCATTTTGGAAAGTAGACACCCCAAGCTATTTGCTGAGAGGCATGTCGAGTCCATGGAATATTTTATATTGCGACACAAGTTGCGGGAAAGAGACAATTTTTTTTTTTTTTTGCACAAAATTGTCACTAAATGATATATTGCTCAAACATGCTATGGGAATATGTGAAATTATACCCCAAAATACATTCTGCTGCTTCTCCTGAGTACGGGGATACCACATGTGTGAGACTTTTTGGGAGCCTAGCCGCGTACGGAACCCCGAAAACCAAGCACCGCCTTCAGGCTTTCTAAGGGCGTGAAATTTTGATTTCTCTCTTGACTGCTTATCACAGTTTCGGAGACCATGGAATGCCCAGGTGGCACAAACCCCCCCCAAATGACCCCATTTTGGAAAGTAGACACCCCAAGCTATTTGATGAGAGGTATAGTGAGTATTTTGCAGACCTCACTTTTTGTCACAAAGTTTTGAAAATTGAAAAAAGAAAAAAAAAAAGTTTTTTCTTGTCTTTCTTCATTTTCAAAAACAAATGAGAGCTGCAAAATACTCACCATGCCTCTCAGCAAATAGCTTGGGGTGTCTACTTTCCAAAATGGGGTCATTTGGGGGGGTTTTGTGCCACCTGGGCATTCCATGGCCTCCGAAACTGTGATAGGCAGTGAAGAGTGAAATCAAAAATTTTCACCCTTAGAAATCCTGAAGGCGGTGATTGGTTTTCGGGGTCCCGTACACGGCTAGGCTCCCAAAAAGCCCCACACATGTGGTATCCCCGTACTCAGGAGAAGTAGCTAAATGTATTTTGGGGTGCAATTCCACATATGCCCATGGCCTGTGTGAGCAATATATCATTTAGTGACAACTTTGTGCAAAAAAAAAAAAAAAAAGTGTCACTTTCCCGCAACTTGTGTCAAAATATAAAATATTCCATGGACTCAATATGCCTCTCTGGAAATAGCTTGGGGTGTCTACTTTCCAAAATGGGGTCATTTGGGGGGGTTTTGTGCCACCTGGGCATTCCATGGCCTCCGAAACTGTGATAGGCAGTAAAGAGTGAAATCATAAATTTACGCCCTTAGAAATCCTGAAGGCGGTGATTGGATTTCGGGGCCCCGTACGCGGCTAGGCTCCCAAAAAGTCCCACACATGTGGTATCCCCATATTCAGGAGAAGCAGCAGAATGTATTTTGGGGTGCAATTCCACATAGGCCCATGGCTTGTGTGAGCAATATATCATTTAGTGACAACTTTTTGTAAATATTTTTTTTTTTTTTGTCATTATTCAATCACTTGGGACAAAAAAAATAAATATTCAATGGGTTCAACATGCCTCTCAGCAATTTCCTTGGGGTGTCTACTTTCCACAATGGGGTCATTTGGGGGGGTTTTGTACTGCCCTGCCATTTTAGCACCTCAAGAAATGACATAGGCAGTCATAAACTAAAAGCTGTGTAAATTACAGAAAATGTACCCTAGTTTGTAGACGCTATAACTTTTGCGCAAACCAATAAATATACGCTTATTGACATTTTTTTTTACCAAAAACATGTGGCCGAATACATTTTGGCCTAAATGTATGACTAAAATTGAGTTTATTGGATTTTTTTTATAACAAAAAGTAGAAAATATCATTTTTTTTCAAAATTTTCGGTCTTTTTCCATTTATAGCGCAAAAAATAAAAACCGCAGAGGTGATCAAATACCATCAAAAGAAAGCTCTATTTGTGGGAAGAAAAGGACGCAAATTTCGTTTGGGTACAGCATTGCATGACCGCGCAATTAGCAGTTAAAGCGACGCAGTGCCAAATTGGAAAAAGACCTCTGGTCCTTAGGCAGCATAATGGTCCGGGGCTCAAGTGGTTAACAACCCCCTCTGCTACTTAACTGACCAGATCAATATCCCAGGAGTTTAATTGACTTGATGCTGTACTCGGATTTAAAAGTATTCCTTTAATTTTTTTGAGCAATATGTATACAGTATATATATATTTGCCAAGATCAAAATAGTTCTCTAAGGCCCTTTGATTAATGTTTATTGATGCCTATGGGTCTGACTGTAAGGTTAACTGGTTTGCATTCTGTACTGCGAAAATAGCAAGGTTTCATCGACCTTTTACCTACAGCACCCGTTTTTCCTTTAAAGTTATTGTACACTTTCAAATATTTTCATTGTTTTAACTAGGTATTAGTGTAGCTATATTTCCTGTGTTGTTTGTTGGCCTTACCTTTTATTGATGAGCTCACATGCTGTGGCTGCAGTTTGTAGTGTCATGGTTGACCAATACCCCTAATACTATGCATTTCTTCATGCCCCTGCGTATGTCCCTATGTGCCAAGGGGACAACACAACTTCCTGTTCCAGGTCACATAGCATCCAAAGCATGCCTCACCATCCCTTCTGTTTTGCATCACAAATGTGAGAGTAGTAAAGTGATGAAAAACATCTCCCAGCTGCAAGAGTGAACTTTCTGGGTGTCTGTGAATGCTCCGCCTGCTTGTGTATATTTTAAATCAAATTCATGTGTAGCTGGAAGTCTAACTGAGGTGATAAGCCTCTACGCTGATGACATGCTTCTCTACCTAGCCGACGCAGGCCCCTCGCTTCAGGCAGCTCTGCATGTAATCATAGCATTTGGTATGTATTCCGGACTTCAGATAAATTGGGCTAAATCCCAAATCCTCCCCTTGGACTCGGGCGCCCCCATGTCTGAACAGGCTGCCCTCCCATTAGTCAGAGCAAGCATCATCAAATATTTAGGTATACATATTTCCCGCTCACTCCCTGACTTTATAGCACTTAATATTGAACCATTATTTAACACTATAAAACTCAAAACACAGGTGTGGTCCAGGCTTCCCCTGGGGGTTATGGGTCGCATTAATCTTGTAAAGATGGGGTCCTCCTTCCCAAATTATTGTATATATTCTGGCAATCCCCAATACATATTCCCCTGCGCATATTTAAAGCAATGGAATCTATCCTTAATACTTTTGTATGGGGACCCTCCCGTCACAAACTGTCGTGGAAGGTCCTGAAGTGTCCAACAGAATTGGGAGGCACTGCACTCCCTGATCTTTACATTCATTACATAGCGGCCCAGCTCTCCCACTTCTTCCATTTTTTTTTCCGATAAAGTCCGCTACTCTCAAATGGTATGTTCACAGTCCTCTGGTCCGATCTCGCACCCTTTTCAGATTCTATTTTGTGAGCCCCGCGACTCTACTCACACTAGCAAAGGGGGGCCAATGTTAATACATCACTGTAAAATTTGGCATGCTGCTATGCGCATTGGTCAAGCACCCTCTCCACACTCCCATACCCCTTTATGGGATAACCCTAATCTCCCTGGACTTACCTCTGTTCCCGATCACAGTCTCTGGGTCTCCAAGGGCGTCATCTGTTTAACACAAGTTGTTGGACACGGTCAAACTTTTCCAAACACTTAGGATTGGCTGTTCCACACCTCAGCATGATTTGGCATGCTGAAGTCATGTGGTTACTTTCCTGTCTTTTCACTGGATGTTAGAGATCATAGCAGAAGTTCAGTTAGAAATACACAGGAGAAAATGCATATTGACAAGGGGAGTGTAGAGGTGGGAGGGGAGTCTACTGACACCACGACTCCACCCACCGCGCTCCAGACAAGAGACCCACCTACAGAATCTGCAGTTTTTCAGCTCTCATAACAGACAGAGGGGAGACATTTGACAGGTAAAGATACATGCCTGAGGCATGTATATCCTTATAGATAACCCCTATGGCAGTAGTTTAGAAAGGATGACATTGGGTTTATATCCACTTTAAAGTAGAAGTTCAGCCGAAAAACAAACTAACTCTATATGTCCTGGCAGCCACGTTCTAAGACTACTCTATCTAACCCTGTAAAGCAAAAATCGCTATAATACCTTTTCTGTAGCTGATCTAGTCCAGTCACATGCTGAGCTGTCAGTGGCGGCTTCTATGTGTAGGTGTGTGCAGGAAAAGCAGCCGACAAAGGAAGCCCCATAGTAGGTCTATGTAGGTCTATGGGTGATTTAACTTCTCAGGCATTTCCCAGGCATTTCCCAGGCTTTGTCGGCTGTCCTTCAGTCCACCTGCTCTCATTTATCCATCAGAATGCATGTGCCTCCACTGTGGGGACACTCATATTTTAGTGTTAGGACCACAGATATCAGGGTGCCGTGACAAGGCTCTGTGGCTTACGCATGTGTTTGCAAATGCGTGCGGACTAAACCCCTGTTTTTAACGCATAATGTTAGACAGGTTAATTTGGTTGTCTGCGAGCTGGTGGTAAGTAGGCTTGGAATTTTTTCCTGGGCATTCCCCAGGCCTTGTTTATATCTGTTTGTAGCCCTCCAATGCCGCTTACTGCGATAGCCAGCTATAAATGAGGGTGGTGGCAAGTTTTTTGAGATCACCTTGGTGTGTGTATTGGTCCAGCAACACACCAGCACCTTTGCAGCCATTGTGCTATTTGCTGGGTGTCTGGTGTGCTCCTGTACCTTTAAGAAGGGATGGGCTGCCCTTCAGTCCACCTGCTCTCATTTATCTATCAGAATGCATGTGCCTCCACTGTGGGGACACTCATATTTTAGTGTTAGGACCACAGATATCAGGGTGCCGTGACGAGGCTCTGTGGCTTACGCATGCGTTTGCAAATGCGTGCGGACTAAACCCCTGTTTTTAACGCATACTATTAGACAGGTTAATTTGGTTGTCTGCGAGCTGGTGGTAAGTAGGCTTGGATTTTTTTCCTGGGCATTACCCAGGCCTTGTTTATGGCTGTCTCTTCAACACAGCATCCACTGCTGGAGACTGAACCGGATTTGCTGCAGAAAAGGTATGTATAGCAATTTTTGATTTGCATGGTTAGCTAGATAGTCTTAGAATGTGACTGCCAATAGATTTAGAGTTAGTTTATGTTTGCCTGAACTTTCACTTTAAACATATTATGTTGAATTTTAGGAATTATACAATTTATAGACCTAATGTCCTGGTAGCTAAACTGAGGGTACAATCGTATAAATGTTGACGTATAAATGCATAGCTCCAGGGCACCATTCTTTTTATGGCTTTGTAGTCCCCCAAAGCCCCTTACATCTTACTTACAGTTATATAAACTCTTCTTGTTGCAAACTTGTTAAAAAGCTTTCTCTCAATCCCTCAGATACAGTTCTCATTGCATTTCTGGCACTGTGGGAATAGTAAAGAATCAAAAATAAATAGTAAATTTAAACATTTATAAATAAAATTAAATGACTTAAAGTTATTTTAGTATCCCGTTTGGTTGAGGCTTTAGGTTACAGCACTTACTAAACATGACCATCAAGATACTGTTTATAACAGAACAGATTTTGCTGTATGCAAGCCCTCTAAATGTAGGACATACAGTGGCGACGGAAAGTATACAGACCCCCTTAAATTTTTGCACTCTTTTTTATACTGCAGCCATTTGCTAAAATCACTTAAGTTCATTTTTTTCCTCATTAATGTACACACAGCACCCCATATTGACAAAAAAACACAGAATTGTTGACATTTTTGCACATTTATTAAAAAACAAAAACTGAAATATCACATGGTCCTAAGTATTCAGACCCTTTTCTGTGACACTCATATATTTAACTCAAGTGCTGTCCATTTCTTCTGATCACCCTTGAGATGGTTCTACACCTTCATTTGAATCCAGCTGTGTTTGATTATACTGATTGGACTTGGTTAGGAAAGCCACACACCTGTCTATATAAGTCCTTACAGCTCACAGTGCATGTCAGAGCAAATGAGAATCATGAGGTCAAAGGAGCTGCCTGAAGAGCTCAGAGGCAGAATTGTGGCAAGGCACCATCTGGCCAAGGTTACAAACAAATTTCTGCTGCACTTAAGGTTCCTAAGAGCACAGTGGCCTCCATAATCCTTAAATGGAAGACATTTGGGATGACCAGAACCCTTCCTAGAGCTGGCCGTATGGCCAAACTGAGCTATCGGGGGAGAAGAGCCTTGGTGAGAGAGGTAAAGAAGAACCCAAAGATCACTGTGGCTGAGCTCCAGAGATGCAGTCGGGAGATGGGAGAAAGTTGTAGAAAGTCAACCATCACTGCAGCCCTCCACCAGTCGGGGCTTTATGGCAGAGTGGCTCGACGGAAGCCTCTCCTCAGTGCAAGACACATGAAAGCCTGCATGGAGTTTGCTAAAAAAAACACCTGAAGGACTCCAAGATGGTGAGAAATAAGATTCTCTGGTCTGATGAGACCAAGAAAGAACTTTTTGGCATTAATTCTAAGCGGTATATGTGGAGAAAAACAGGCACTGCTCATCACCTGTCCAATACAGTCCCAGCAGTGAAGCATGGTGGTGGCAGCATCATGCTGTGGGGGTGTTTTTCAGCTGCAGGGACAGGACAGCTGGTTGCAATCGAGGGAAAGATGAATGCGACCAAGTACAGGGATATCCTGGATGAAAACCTTCTCCAGAGTGCTCAGGACCTCAGACTGGGCCGAAGGTTTACCTTTCAACAAGACAATGGCCCTAAGCACACAGTTAAAATAACGAAGGAGTGGCTTCACAACAACTCTGTGACTGTTCTTGAATGGCCCAGCCAGAGCCCTAACTTAAACCCAATTGAGCATCTCTGGAGAGACCTAAAAATGGCTGTCCACCAACGTGTACCATCCAACCTGACAGAACAGGAGAGGATCTGCAAGGAGGAATGGCAGAGGATCCCCAAATCCAGGTGTGAAAAACTTGTTGCATCTTTCCCAAAAAGACTCATGGCTGTATTAGATCAAAAGGATGCTTCTACTAAATTCTGAGCAAAGGGTCTGAATACTTAGGACCATGGGATATTTCAGTTTTTCTTTTTTTTAATA